>CM070013.1:24409761-24902261 GCA_036247105.1 Cirrhinus mrigala
GATAATAGGGAAATGTGGTGTAATGGCTCTGAACAGGAGGAGAAGGATTAGAATTGTTTTTGTGGTTGCTAGTTTTAAGGGTTTTATTTCACTATTGTGGCATCTGTGGGTGCGTTTATGCAACAACGATGTACTAAAAACAACTAAAAAGCCTGTGTTATGCATGCCAGGCCAGTAGTTAATTATATAGCTTTGTAAAGAAACACTACACAAGCACACACACACACACACACTAATACGCTCTTGCTTGATGTCACCGCTTCCACACAAATACCCGCTTTGTTTACAAGACAATGATGTAATCGTTTTCAAAAACTTGTGCTTTGAAAGCTGCCTTCAAAAGTTGTTTGAAACCTGCCTCCAAAACACTGTTGTCTTGTAAATGAACAGCCAAAACCCAAAAAGTTTTCCGTTTTGTTTGTAAATGGCCCTAAGAAATTATTTGACTCTGTATGCAATAACCTCAAAAGACTAAAAAAAGTCCTTCGCCCCAGTATATATTTTAAACTTAGTAGTAGTCTAAACTTTAAAGGTCATGGTGTCACCTTTTGCACCAATCAGCCAACAATTAAGTAAATAAATAAATCTTATTTTAATGGACAATACAGTAATCACTTTAGTTGATTTCATTGACTAATTCTAATTACTGTAACAATAATAATAATAATAATAAACTTATATTAAATTGTCATGGTAGCATTTGTTGTAGCTTGATTCTAATTAAAAAAGGAAAAAATAAAAACATTTAAATGCTCTGTACCTGTTAATTTACAAATCACAGTAGAATTCACCATTGCATACTGACTCTGTAATGATCATAATTCAGTGCAACATGCAGTCCAAAGAACCCACTGTGGAGTGGCCTCACTTGTCCTCTATTACACCTGGATTGTCAAGTACCTTTCTACAGCAAAGCTGATATGCAGATTTGACATTCACACAGTGTGGATGCTCACCTGTGGGAATAACCACCCATCATAACTTCAAAAGATGGACTTGAATGATTATGGTTTATAGTGCTCTTTGACAATCTCTCTCTCTCTCTCTGTGACTCTCGTGGGATCCTTTTTTAATGTCTGTGTGAAAAGTTTCTTTCAGTTAAGATACTCTCAGTAAAGTGTCAGTATCTTCATTTTCCATGCATTTTGGTGATATCCGCTCTGAAATTGAAAAATATGCCCTATAAGATTTTTTTATACCTACATTTAGATCTCAAGACTTCTGTATCTTTCTCAATCATCTAAACCAAGTTTTTTTCCACATCTTTATTTTGCCAATCATTGCAGCCATTGCCAACTATCATGTAATGACACAATTTGTTCTGAAACTGCCATAATGTTCCATTAGGGCTGGGCGATATGGCCAAAAAATGATCGCAGTTTTTTTTTTTTCATATCAGTCGATATCGATAATTATCACAATAAATGTCAAATTTTTATTTCTTTCAAGTTTAAAGTTTAAATATCTTAATGGAAAAAAAAAATTCTTAGTTCTACACGTTTTAATGAGTAATATTGTTTCAAATCAAGAAACAGGTTTGTGTTGCCTGATAATGATAATAATAATAATAATAATAATAATAAAACTTTTTTTGTCTCTTAGAAATACACATTTGATAGTAGAGTTAGGATGCAGATGTAATTTATGTTTATTATCAAAATCAGTAATATCAGTAAAAACTGTAGCAACCTAATTTTTATATGGTGAAATTCAATTATTCCGACTGTTTTATTTTTTTTTTTTTTTCATAGATCAAGATAATAACAACTAAAACCACAATACAGCACCTCAGTACCATGGTAAAAATGTAATAAAAACAGTAGTCTAAATACATTTAGTATAAATGCATAAATGCTATAGCTTAATCACAAAAAATACTGTAATTATATTCCATTACTCCTCCTTCAATACATTTAATACATGCCTACATTAAAAATAATTGGACACAAATATACCCACATTTCTGACACAATACCACTGTGCAGTTAGTGCTACTATAGTAAATCTGTGGTAAATGATGGCGATTTGTAGATTCTAAAGCCTTCTGACTGTATCGTTGCACACAGTGTTTCTCGTTTGTCAGCATTGTTTCATCTGGCTATAAACAGTCATTTGTGTTCTTCACTGTGTTCAGCGCTTCACGCTGGCGCTGTTTAGTGACCGAGACTCATCAGCAAGTGAACTCATCTGCTCTAGCAAGTTCTTCGTAGTAAGTTTGGCCTGCCCCACCCTTTGAACTTTGGTCCAAGTGGCACGCTTTGTCTAGCACTCTTTTGTTCCGCCTTTGCTGCATAAACATTATATCAAACATTTCGAACTCTTGTTATCATTTTTCCAGGAAATTCATATCGTGCGATAATTATCATTAGCGATTATCGCCCAGCCCTACTTTACATTGCAGTTGTCTCTTTGGGTGTTCACAAGCAGTATAAACCATTTCTTTCAGAATAAAAATGTGATAATTTGCTGATAATTTACTCACCCTCATGCCATCCAAGATGTTCATGTCTTTTGTTCTTTAGTCGAAAAGAAATTAAGGTTTTTGAGGAAAACATTCCAGGATTTTTCTCCATACAGTGGACTTCAAAGGGAACCAGTGGGTTGAAGGTCTGAACTGCAGTTTCAATGCAGCTTCAAAGGGCTCTACATTATCCTAGCCAAGGAATATTACTTGCACTAGCTCTGTGATGCACGTCTAGCTCTGTGATGTACCTCCAACTTCAAAATGGTCCAACGTTGTTTTACCTTTTTTTTTGTAAAGGGTGTTTGACTTTCTTTGCACATTGGCTTTGTAAACACTGGGTCGGTACTTCCGACTACATCATATGTGATCTTTCCAACATGACTATGTAATGTGTGAAGTCAAGCTAGTGCAAGATGGTTTAAAAGTATTTAAATATTTCATTCATTTTTTCAATGAGCGATCGTTTCACTAGATAAGAAATGATTATCTTGTCTGGGATCATTTAGAGCCCTTTAAAGCTGCATTGAAACAATTTGGACTTTCAACCCGTTGATCCCCATTGAAGTCCACTATATGGAGAAAAATCCTTGAATGTCTCCTCAAAAATCTTAATTTCTTTTCGACTGAAGAAAGACATGAACATCTTGGATGACATGGGTGTGAGTAAATTACCAGGATTTTTTTTTATTCTGAAAGTGAGCTAATCCTTTAAGGTGTGAATAGTAATAATGTTTTAATAGCATGTGATTTCTTTGAAATGTTTCATGATGTCAGTTTTGAATGAATGATTTTTTGAGAAAATGGGTACAGACAGTATGCCCATTATAACACATGCACATCACAGATATACAGATCTGACAGGATACAGTAGGTACTTTATGCAAGACTCATTTAGTATATCATGTCAGATTATAAAGGGATAATTGCAGTATTTTTTTTTCCAAAGTAAATGAGAATGATATCTCATTAGTTTTTTAACCACAGTTTGAAGAAAAGCAATAATGCGACCCATTTGTTTAATTAGCCACCCGATGAATACAGCTGTCATGTTTTAATGTAAGAAAAGTGTCATGTCTTAAAATACTGAGTGCAATTTATTAACCTGAATTACCTCAGCCCCATCAAATTACTCGCAGTAAATTGATTGCTCTGACCTAGCATTTCTCTTTTTCTTTTCATTTTGTATTTAAAATTACAGTCCAGTATTCAAATTTAACTGAAAACATAGACTAATTTCCCTTTTGAGTTGCTATAGTGTTCAGAGATTTGTGGTGTTCCGAGTTAAATTAAACAAACTGCAGTTTACGAAGATGAAACGTTTAAAATGCAGCTGAGCATTGTTTTTCCAAGCCCAGAGAGAATGAAGAAAACATTTATCTAAATATTTTATCATTTTCTATTGTTTTTATGTTAAGCAAATGATATTCATTTTCTGTCTCTACCAACAGTCACACAAATATTTCTACATGTTCATTAAAAGAGAAGTCCACTTCCAGAACAAAAATTTACAGAAAATGTACTCACCCCCTTCGTCATCCAAGATGTTCATGTCTTTCTTTCTCCAGTCGTAAAGAAATTGTTTTTTTGAGGAAAACATTTCAGCAGTTTTCTCCATGTAATAGACTGAAATGGTGCCCTGAGTTTGAACTTCCAAAATGCAATTTAAATGCGGTTGTAAATGATCCCAGCCGAGGAAGAAGTGTCTTATCTAGCGAAACAATTGGTTATTTTCATTAACAAAAAATACAATTTAAATACTGTTTAATCTCAAACGTTCATCTTGTCTTGCTCTCCCTGAACTCTGTGTATTCTGGATCAAGACAGTTAGGGTATGTCAAAAAACTCCAATCGTATTTTCTCCCTCAACTTCAAAAATCATTTCAAAATCATCCTTCATCACTGCAGAAGTACCGACCCAGTCTTTGCAAAGAACATCAAACACCCTTAATAAAAAAGGTAAAACAACGATATAGGATGATTTTTGAAGTTGTGAGATGGGAGTTTTTCGACATACCCTAACTGTCATGAACCGGAAAAAAACAGTCCTCAGCTGGGATCGTTTACAACCGCATTTGGGATCGTTTGAAGCCGCGTTTAAACTGCATTTTGGAAGTTCAAACTCGGGGCACCATAGAAGAAAAATGCTGAAATGTTTTCCTCAAAAAACACAATTTCTTTACGACTGAAGAAAGAAAGACATGAACATCTTGGATGACAAGGGGATGAGTACATTATCTGTAAATCTTTGTTCTGGAAGTGGACTTCTCCTTTAAGATTTTTTACTTTTTTTTTCTATTTTTGTGGGGACCGTTGGCTTGTCAGTACATGTACCTGTAGTTGACCTCAGGTTTCTCTGTCGTTGTGAGGACAGCTGGTCCATAATGTAGGCAAACCGAGACCCCCGCACACAGAGTCAAGTCAATGCAAACATGCTGGATTTTTTATTTGATCTTCTGTTGAGGCTTCAGGGCATTTAAGGCCAAGTAATGGTGAGCTGCAAAACTGAGTGCTCTGTGTGTGTGGATGAGAGAGGGAAATGGAATAGTATGTGATAGTATGTAACCTTTACTATTATCATCTTTCTCTGGTGTATGTGTGTAGATTAGTTCATGTGATGATAATGTCAGTAAATGTAAATGTCAGTGTCATTCTAATACTGATTTGAAGCATTTGAAAGTGGAAAGTGTCTGCTTCTTTCGAGAGACATTAAATGTGAATGGCCGTTGCCGTCACCTGGCATGGTTGAATACAGTTTTTTGTACTTGGATTGTATTTACAATTGCATTCTGATTGGATATTGTTAATTAAATGAGGAAACCAGATAGTAAGACTATGTCACTTTAAAACACACATCACACGTCAAGTGTTTTTCTATTTTTACTGACTTATAAAAATAGAGCATGTCAGCGCCGATAGCCTTGTGGTTAGTGCGCCGATATATAGCACAACCCGAGTTTGATTCCCGTCTCGAGGTCCTTTGCCGATCCCACTCCCCTCTCTCTGCCCAGTCCTGTCATCTCTCTACTGTCCTGTCCATTTTTAAAGCCCAGAAATAAAACTTATAAAAAAAAAAAAAAAAATAGAGCATGACGGAACAACCCACTTTATCAAAGTGGTGGATAATTATTATATGTAGCACAATCTTTGTATCAAATTACTTGTATGCAGATTATCTAATGTGGTTAGAATTTGTAATCCGATCACATAAGAAAAATAGCTGCAAAGTGTAGGCTTTAGAGCGAGAAGAGAAACAAGAAAAGAGAAGAGCAACCAGATGTATTTACACTTGGGTAAGACTCTTGAAATTCAAGTGATTGGATTACTCATCTTGAACACGTCTTGGATGACATTTACACATGGTCTTTTCATGACTGGATAGTTATGTGATTAGTTAATAACTCCCAAATTGTGGTAAAAGCAAGAAAAGTAAGTGAATAAAGGTTAAAATAGAGAACAAAGCAAAATCTTGTCTATAGAGCACTGTGTAACTCATTTTTAGTGGCCGCTGGTTTATCTTTTCTTCTCTACCTTCTGCCTTTACTGCTTTCTCATCCTTTGTGGCTTTTTTTAATATATATATATATATATATGGTAGGAGGAATTCAGGGCTTCTTTCAGAAAGTGTCAGTGCTATTAAATTAATAATCACATACAGTAAAACCGTTTCATTTAATAAAACCGAATGCTTTGCCCTGGCGTTGATTCATTGTGTTTTCCTTGAGAAACAATAAATTTAACGACCATGAGAAATCATTATTAACTTGCTCTGTTTCAGTGTTTATCAGAAACCTTGATAGATATTTAAACAGCTCTATTCATGCTTTGCTACATGTCAAGAGCTCGAAGAGAAAAACATTTCTCCATTGGTGAAAGGAATGTAATCTTTAGAGTTCGTTTAATTCATAGCAGAAACAGAAGAGAGACGTCTGAATGTCTTTTTATATTGCAGTGTTTATCATCCCTGCTGTAGAGATTAGGATGCTGGGCTAGTCTTGGGCGTCCTGAGAGGGGTCTGAAGGGTCAGATTGGAGGGTCATGTGATCGATGAAGCAGGCAGCGAGGAGACAGAAGGCTTGTCTGGAATCAGATGAAGGAGCTTCTCACTCAATATCAGCCACACAAGATGCATTGAAAAATCACTGTGAAAAGTTGCACTGTTGGAGAGACGGAAATAGAATGAGAGGCGACTCTTAGGTCATTTTTAAGGCGTATTAATGGAGACGACCATTTTTGAGACAGAAATGGCAATTAAATGAGTCACATTTGGCAATGAATAAGGGATAAAATTATATAAATTTCTGCCTTTTTGTCTTATACAATGCCTGGACAGTCTGACAGTTTAATAATGGTCTTGCAAGACTCTTAAAATTGAAAGTGTGAAACATTTTTCAGCATAGCTTATTTCACGTTTTTACACATGCTCTGTATATCACACATATGCCACAGTTGTCTGAAGCCATTTTTTCCGCAAATGATCTCAGTTGGATAGACACACTCCGTATGGCTTTCTGCACATCTTGTCATCGTCTTCTACAAAGCTTGACAAAACTACGCAACAACACATGCCATATGTCAGAACAGAAATGGTCTTCCTTCACCAAGACTTGTTTTTCTGTTTGCAAACGAGACGTTTACTGCTTTGAGAAAGGGTGCATTTGATTACGAAGACTCACCAACCTCACAATTGAAATCTTGAACTCAGTTCATTGCACTGATTGAGGGACATAACCGAACTAAAACCGTCTTTTCGCTCCAAGCGTCTGCCTTTCTCTGGTGGTGACACGGCGTGACGAATCTTTAAAAAGAGCAGATATTTGATGTGCAGTTGTGTGTGGCGTGGTTACCGACGAGAATTGAGATTGCGGGGTGTCAGAGTGCGATTTTCAGTCTGTTAAGAGGTATCGGTGTGGAATTGTGCTGCGAGGCTTTCAGTTAAGTGCACAAATCCTTTAGATTAATCCAAAAGCAGTTATCAAGCTCTGACACGGCTATTATGAGACCTTCTCGCAGACATAGTGCTTTTCTCTGCCTCTTTATGGTCCCTTCACCACGTGTCAGGTTCTCGCGGCTTTGCGACGTGCAAATCTAAAACTGGAATTATTTACGGGGTCGACCTTAAAACATGTTGCGAAAGATGCATATTATTAAGAAGGGACAGAGAAAATCTCAAAAGATCTGAAGATTGAAAGTGAGAGAGATGAAACGCACAAAAGGCGAGCACACAAAAGACGAAGGTAAATGGGAGAAGATATCTGAATCGAAAAGAGAGGGAGAGAGAGAATAGAGTGTTGGCAGATTGAAGTGTACTGGGCATTCGATAGCAAGATAATATACTCTAAAGGTCAGAGTGGTGCCAAGCAGGATTGATTCAGCGAGCTATACTTGAAACGAGCATCGGCGCTCGCCGAAATAATGTGTCTGTGGCAAATCAAGGCCATGTCTACAAAGTCATCACGCTGACTTCAAGCCACCTTAGTGCCAGGGAAGCACGACCTGAGGGATGCTCCAGGCGATGTGCTTTCACAGGCTGGCTCGCCTAAAAATAGTTCACCCTGATCTGGGAATGGGGTCAGTGTTTCCTGTGAATTTTAATAGGCGTAAAAGTGATCCTTGATTAGAACTTGAGGTAATTCTCAACCACTTTCTATGCCTCCGCAGTGCTGCTGTTGGGGATTTTCCTGTACACGCGTTGGCGGAGCTATAAGGGGCTGAAGGAGGGCGTATATCATGTGTCTGCGCACCATGACGGATGGGAGGACATCCGAGAGAACGTGCTCAACTACGACGAGGAGGGCGGCGGGGAGGAGGATCAGGTGAGTGCGTGACTTCTGTTTCGAAATTGATTTCAGATCACAGGTCAGAGAATCCGACGCGGGAGGACAACCGAGCGCTCAAAGTTACTATGACAACTCGTACAGGTTGTCATGACGCCCTGTCGCAGCGAGGCACCCTTGTCAGTTTGTCTCTATGACAACCTCTAACATTTAAAAAATGCACTCTGATGCTGATGACAAGTGGCTCCGCTGAGCGCCGAGAGCAAGTGCGACAACTTATTTTGCTCGAAATGCGGCTTCCAGAAACCCGCCGAACAAGAGGTTTGGGGTGTTTGATGCAACCGCCGGCTCCTCTGATCTATCTGAAGTACGTGGGTGTAGATATGTTGCAGGATCTTTTATTCTGTGTAAAATCCTGTTACATGATTATCAGATGCATAGTGGTGCTCTGATCCTCTCCATCTGATGAGGCTTCACACATCTCCCTCATCATGTAATCAATTACGCCCACACCCGTGTCACCCACACCTCCCCTCTCTGTCTCTCTTCCTCCTCCTCCTCCTCCTCTTCGTCTATTTTTTCCTCAAGGGGCATTATATGGTTTTCTTCCTCCCCCGAGAGGAATCATCCTCGGTGGAATGGGATTAATGTTGACGCTCAATGGGAGAAGGGGACCGGTGTCTTGTTTTGTTGTGCTGACTGAGTGTGTAATGCCGGGCTGCGTCTGTCAGGATTCTTCCTCTCAGGTGCAGGAAGACGCACACAAAGGTGTTAATCAGAATGCGGCGTTAGCAGCTTGAATCCGGATTAATGCCATTAACAGTTTGGGGGATAATAAATTACATGATGAAGAAGTACAGACAAGCGGCTTATTTTGTCAGCGAGCTCGGTCTTATTAGTTGTAGCAGTTTCTGTGACAGACGTTGTTGTTATTACACCAGTTCCTAAACGCAATGGCACGTTATGTAACGCTAATGATCTTGTTATTTGTCAGCGCCTTACGCATTTAATTTCCCCCTCTCTCGCTCTCCTTCAGAACGCCTATGACATGGCGGAGCTCCAGAAGTCGCTGCAGCCCAGCCCTGCCCAGTCGGTGCAGTACAGCCGGTCGCGAGCCATCCACCACCACCCTCCCTCCCAGCAGCAACAGCAACACTTTTGCCAGCCCGACCCCCCCTCCAGAGCAGGCACAGCCACCACCACCACCTCCTCGGGAACAGCCACCATTCGCAGGGACGTACCCCCCTGCCGCTCTCCGGCTCAAGGCCAGACTGCAAATCCCAGCCGAGCGGCCCAGCTGGCCCGCAAGAGCTTGTCATTCTCCAGCCAAGACCTGGCCCGCTACCTGTGTGAAATTATCCGTGACGCCGACCAGCACCCGGAGACGGCGCCCTTCGACTCCCTGCAGGTCTTCTCCACCGAGGGGGGCGGCTCGCTGGCCGGGTCACTGAGTTCCTTCAGCTCCGCTGGGCTGGAAGAGGGAACGGCGGCGGGTCACGAGTGCTTGAAAGAGTGGGGGCCACGCTTCGAGAAGCTGAAAGCCCTCTACGAGCGGGCCGAGGGCAGCGACCTCTAAGGAACTGCCGGGAAGAGTTCCTGCAGCGCGAGGAGAGGAGGGAGACCACTAAGGACTTGTCTAAAAACCAGAGGGATTTTTCTTATGCCGAAAATTCCTACGCTTTGGCTTTCTCTGGATGTACTACTTCATGCGAGACACTCCCTCTGCGTACGGAGGCGGGTGACATTTGGGACTCTCAATGAGCAGCAAATGGGAAGTGCTAATCCAGAACACAGCAAGTTGTGGTCACGGCAATTTTTTCAAGCCCAGAACGGGCATCTTTATTCAAATGACTTGCGGATGACAATGATTTTAGTGGAACCATTTGTTGTCTTTGTGACCGGCGCTGACGGAGCGTTTTGGACGTATTCTATATGTCTGTATGGTCTATATGTTCTTAAATAAAAGAAAGACGGAGAGAAAAGTAAACTGCCAGGCTCAGATGCGACTAGGAAGGGGTTTGTCCTCTTCCTTCACGGGCTGCTTTCTGAAATCAGTTCGCCGCTTGTTCTGTCAGGGTGGCCACTTGTGTTCATCAATCATAACTTCATATTCGGATACTGTTGTTTTTTTCTATTTGCTCAGCCCTCCCCTTAGATTCTATTCACTCGGATGCAAGGACGAAAGAGGCAGTTGGGAAAAAAAGACCAATAAAAACTGAAGATGTGTGAAAAACATTGAGGAAAATGAAACAGAAAGCAGCCTTATTGTTTGGCATTTTAGGAGACATTCCTTGGGAATACAAATCGAGTCCTCTCTTTCTAGCCAAAAAGGAGCGAAGGAACGGCTGGAATACAAATGTGGCTGAGGGACAAGGCTGAGTGGCTGGCATGAGATGGAAGTTTTCTGTAGCTGAAAACTATCGAAAAACTCTTGGCTCTCACGCTTTACCGAGCGGTAGCAATCAGAGTCTGCCAAACTAAAGGATAGCCATTAAGACAAATGAGCGAATGTGTGTGTTGTTCCATGCCATCGACTCGAACGTGATATCGAGCTCTACTGGAGGAGCTTTCACAGCACTGGAATGAGCTTACCATCCAGTTTGCTTCCTCCCGAAAGTATCGTATTATTAACCAAACCAGCTTACCCGACCGTAGCGTCATTCCCTGTTCTACTATAAATAACTCCTTGTATCCCATCACATTATTCGGCACCGCGGTGAAAGAAATGGGCCTCGGCGCCAGGTGCATTTGGGGAGTGGCGGGCCAGCCGTTTCAGACCCCGAGCACCTCCCATGTAACATGTTTAATGGGCTTGTGAACGCATGTGGCGAGGCTGCATGGGGTGAAGGAAAAGCAAGGCAAGAGTGTGCAAATGGAATAACTAAACGTCCCCCCCCGTGAGGCCTCAAATGCCAACCTTGTATTTTATGCATTTTAAGGCAATGTTTTTTGCCCTCATTTTATCATTTCAGTTATTTATTTATTTATTTTATTTTATTTTTTTCTGGAGAATGCCGTATGTGGAGCATGACAGGCTGGCTGAGGAGAGTGCAGCGAGTAGGAGTGTGTTAAAAGACATCAGAGTGCTAATCCTAATGTGAACTGATCGCTCACTGTCATGCTGTGAACCAAAGGATCATGGGAGTTGGAAAACTCGATGGAGAAGTCGTCACTCTTATTACGGATCTCAAAAGTGCCAATATTTCCAAAGGCAGCAACAAGAGTATAAAAAAGGTTTTCAAGCTGAAGCTAAGAAATCTAACTGGAAGTGCAATGCTTGCTATTTCATAGAGTTAAAAAGAGGCCAACGGGATTGGCGCATGGAGTCATCTTTGTAAGGGGATTGGGGGAGAGTATTCATGAATGAAGCTTGATGGGCTCTGTCTTTAAATTCACAGAATTCCTTATCTTACGAAACCAATTCCTCTTCAATTTTGAACCAAGACCACCTGTTTATTTGTGTGGTGAATATATACAGTACTCTATTTTGTGAAACAATGTTTTTACCTCATTTGTGCATATCAAAACAGAAGTAATTGCTTTTTAAAAATATATAAAGGGATCTAATTCTGTTTAAAGCTTGTTTTTTTTTCCATGTATTATTTAATCTTTCTTTAAGTTGGTAAAAGTATCTTGACATTTTGTATTTGCATCCTTTAAATTGCTTTTTTCTTTCTCAATAAATGGAGTTCTTCTGTTATGGCTTCAATTTTATGTTAAATACTGCTATATTCAAATGAAACAGCAGGGTTTTAAGTCTCTTGATGAATAAGTGGCCTATTTTATGTGGAAACGGAGCTGTAATTAGTTTGGGATAATGCTGAGCATGAAATGAGAGCGGCCTAAAATCGTCTGACCTGTATTTATCAAAATGCCTTTGTGATTTGACTTCAAATGCCAGAAATTCTTTTGTAGTAACAGATCTGCAGCATCCACCATACAAATCTGCTTTAATAGAAAAATGGAAATGTACACTGAACATCCAAAGACAAATCAACACTTCTGACACAAATGGACACAATCCATCTGCGCAAAATACCACAGTAACAAACTAGTGCAATGAACTGTACCAAAGAACTTGTATAGTTAAACAATGTTAGCGTACGAAATCAAAGCACACACTTCCATAAAGATCATCTCCTGAGGAACAGTGTGTGGTGACAGAGACGTCGTGTGAAGAAAAGGTTTACGTGCCAACCGTCTTGACAGGCAAGGTAACAATAGTGGTTTCACCACATTATAATACAATCACAGAATGTCACAGAGGAGCCCTCGTGCTACAAACCGAATTTGCAGAAAAAGAAATCCCATGTTTATCTTCAAACACTTTAAAGTTATTCAAAACGGTTTTGCACCTACAAAGATATTCATCTAACATCCTGGGGAAAGAAAACACAGCAGCAAAAATCGAAGGTAGGTAAATTTTGGTAGCACTTGAGGCCATGTATTTGAAGGTCTTTGAAGGTCTTTGAATGCATGAATCATTAGCGCAGCAGAGCTTATCCAAAAATGGAAAGGCACTTTCATACACTAAAGGCTCTTCATTTAGAGCGCAAGATGGAAAAATTAGCATTGTAACACTGACCATTCAATATTTTTAAAAAGACTCAAACTATGAATATTTCAACCAAACTACATCACAATGAAGGATTAAGGAATGTAATGGGACACGTAAGAATACTTAATCTGTTATTCATCCTAAAACATACTAAATCGAATAACCCTTTTTAAAATCTCTATACTGTCACATCTCCTTAGCCTTCTATAGTGCCAAAGTGACAACCTCCTACTTTACACGACTAAAGCACAAAACATACAGTAGAATCCAAAAGTTTGAAATCACATTGAAAATATGAGAAAACTTGTAATTCACCAATTCTAGGTCAAAGTAAATGTGACATTTATTTTTACGATTTATTCTTACAATGAGTATTTATGGCACTTTCTCTATCCCCATGAGTAAGGCTGGTTCTTGAGATTCATTTTATTTTTTAAGCAGCCAGACAGCAGGACACGGCCCAACTTGACACCGGCCAACAGTTTGGCAGATATAAAGACAACACTGCCACTGCCACTAATTACCCCAAACTGCTCTTGTGAATTTCAATTACAAAGCATTCTTCTTCATTGCTGTTTTCTATTGTTGGAAGTGTGACAGGAATGAGGCTGTGAAAGCAGTTGTTACGTCTTCAATCTCACAATTCCTTTAAGTAGTAAATGTGTGTGAAAGCATAAACGTGTGTTCGGGAAGGGCACGTGTCAAAAGAGATACGACGTTCAGCGAGAGAGAAGGCGAACGAGGGGGTGCGACAGACTGTGAGAAAAAGAGATTTTCCTCCTCGCTCCACGTTAAACTTGAGCTCCTGTTGCGGCAGACCGGCTCAGAGCAGATTTACACACACAAACACGGACCAAATCATCTAGTGCGTGCTGGCTCAATCAGGCATCTCTCCAATCTCCCTCATGCACACAGTTGCTCGCACACACACACACACACACACCTGCTACTATCACACACTCATTGAACATTCCAGATGGGGCGTTCATCCATCCAGTGAAGGTGGGCGACTGCTGTTGAGGAATGAGCGCTACGGAGCATTCTCAGCTTTGTTTTTTTTCTTGAGTTTCTTGAGTTTGTACACGTGAAATGTTTTGTTTTTGAACACTCGGGTGAAGAGGGTAGAATACGGAGGCATGTCGGTCTTAATGGCCTCACAAAACCGCGGATGAGATGCCGGGATGAGGTCCGGCTCGTTTTCACCTGGGCCGTCCATGATCTGTAATAAAAACACACACAAATCATTTTAAAGGTGACATGTCATGAAAATCTGACTTTTTCTGTGTTTAAGTGCATCTACCAACCCAGAAAATGTGAAAAAGGACAACCCAGTAACTTTGTTTTGGTAAGCCTTTTTCTGCAAGCATGTGAAAAAGCTCAGATTTTGCTCCTCTTGTGACGTAGGAAGGGGATCTTATTATAATATTGCTGCCCCTTATTCTGCACGTTTCCATGCATGGCGCTGACATTTTGTTTTCAAAAGGGACAATGGAGAATCAGTTCTAACACCATGGCAAAAGTTCAAGCAAAGCTTGCTAACTGTTCTGTCATTGGCTGCACAAACGAGCACAGAACACTATTTAGAGTCCCAGCCTCAGAGGAGACAAGAAAGCAGTAGATATATTGATTTATTTACGCTGCTGTCTCAGATCTAATATAAATGTGATTTCTTTCCCAGCTGTTTACCTTCACAGACATAACCGGCTGTTTTTGTAACTCCTGTGCATTTTTAACATAAACTTGTGTGTATTTGACAGTTTAAGTGCAATAAGACATGAAAGAGAATTTAGTGTAGCACTCACATGCCATGTGACAATTTCTAAGCGTGTGCTTCAGATGTGTGCGCTCAGAAAACCCCATATCAGAAGTTTAAACTGATATGGTTTAAAATGCATTATTTTATAGACATGATAATCAAACCCAGTAGGGCTGCCCTCAACTAAAGTGTTTTCTGGTCGACTAGTAGTTGTTCATTTTAAGCGTTAGTCGACTATTAGTGTAAATCATAATAATGAGCTTTTAACTGCCTAGCATCCATAGTCTAATAAGCGCTCAAGTGCACAAAAAAAGCATGCCACAGCGCACTGGCAGATATAATTATGAATGTGTCAGGGAAAAACAGCAAAGACTTTCAGAGTTTCACGCTCAAGTTCACAGAGACCGAAATGGCAGAAAATGCATCCTGTTTGTTTAATTATTAAAAAAAAAAAAAAAAAAAGCGCAATGTTTCGTTGTTACTGTGAGTCCACACAAATAGCCTTTACCGATTTGAAAGATGTATTGGTTTTATCTGTATGATCAGAAATGACGGAGTATTTTAAAAGCAGGTGACCGCACCAGTCCCTCCGTCTGTCATACAATAAGCGCACCAATATATTCAGCTTCCACAATCCGCCGAGACACTTGATCAGCACACATTTTTCTAGGTTAACACTAGATTGAGTGGCCATGTAAAGCTGCTACTGCATAAATCTTTCAGATGAAAAGCCATATTTGAGGTTGATGAATGATAGGTGAACGTTTTGATGTCCTGCCTGATGTACTGTATTCCCACATAGACCAGCCATTAATGATCTGCCCTTCACGGACTGCTTGACTTCGCCACTTCCTGTAGATTTTTTTTAATGCGATTATGCAATTAATAAAATTTTGATCGACCAAGCCCCTTCTCGTCAATAACGGTTAGTCGACTATTAGGGAGCAGCCCTAAAAACCAGACTGGTATCTGAGTATATGAGCTATGAGCTGTAAAGGCACAGCCCTATTCTGGAAAAGGGGGCGGGGAGCAGCAGCTCATTTGCATTTAAAGAGACAAGCACAAAAACAGTGCGTTTCTGCTTCTACTCAAAATGGGCATTTTCAAAACGAAATAAATGATCTGTGGAGTATTTTGAGCTGAAACTTCACAGACACATTCTGAGGACACCTGAGACTTATGATATTACATATTGTAAAAAGGGGCATAATAGGTCTCCTTTAAAATGATGATGCTTTTCCACAAGGTGAAAAATAGTGGAAAAATAGAGGGCAGATTCTCAGATGAAGAAGAGTCTCAGAAGAGTCAGAAGAGAGCATCCACTTCTTTATCTTTCAAATCTTAGAGAAACTGTGCCCTGAGGTTTTTTAAACATTTACTTTGAGATATATTCCCAAATTAACAGAAAGGCCTTGAAATGCTGCTCTGAGATCATTTAAGCACCCAGAGATAGAAAGAACTGCCACCCATGGGAGAGATCAGAGCGGAATCTGAAAAAAAAAAAAAAAAATCCCACACAACACATGGCTGTTTCTGGGCCATCGGTATTGCATGTACACTGCTTCTTTGGTAATTCTGTCTGCAATTAGCAAGCTTTAATTAAACCAGATAGGTTTAATCAAGATTAAAATAACATATGCACACAGAACATGTTACAAGAGCGAACCTTATACAAACTGCTAGAGGCAGAATGAGGGAAGGAATCGGGCTGCATCAAACGAGTAAGCGAGCGAGGCTCTTTCACTGACTGCTCGAAGTCGGATCAGAGGAGCAAGTGAGGCAAACTTCTGTGAGATCTTTCAAAGGCATGGCATTCACCTCAGACGCATGAATGACAACTGCTGACAAGCTATTTTCAGCTGGAGCTCTTTGCTGGGATGCGGGGGAGATGTTTTTCTTTTTTTAAAGCTGATGTGTGCGCAGACATGAACAAAAAGCGTTGCAGCTTAGAAGTTGGAAATTTTGCTTTTGTCAG
This sequence comes from Cirrhinus mrigala, assembly GCA_036247105.1. Lineage (NCBI taxonomy): Eukaryota > Metazoa > Chordata > Actinopteri > Cypriniformes > Cyprinidae > Cirrhinus > Cirrhinus mrigala. The sequence continues at coordinate 24,426,289 of CM070013.1, forward strand.
ATATTATGCAGAACTGTAATCAACTACAAAAGAACAATCAAGCTACTCAAGCGAAAAAAGTCACTTAAGCTAGATTGCGCACAGGGTGAAACAGTATTTAATAACTATGAGCTGTGGGTGAGTGAGAACAAGATGATGTGACAAAATGAAAAATGTAAGCATCAACTTTACACAAAACACTTACAGACGTTTTATGTGAGAAATGAAAACACCTCTGAGAGCTGACGAGATTTCCCAGATAAAAATAATCAAAGCGAGACCAGTGAGCTTAGCATCTAACCCAAATGATATTTGTTTATAGCCTTGTGTAAAGGGCAAAGTTGTTCGTTTTAGCTGCTCTGCAAAAGTCTCTGCTTCTTGCGGTGAAACTTTCATTTAAATGGAACGAGTGTGGTGTGTGTGGGCATGAACTGGAGATGCTATGTGTGACCTACATGTCCGTTTGCCAGGTCGAGCAGGTCCCTCAGCCTACAGCCACGGCTGTGCCTGCGCTCGTAGCAGATGCTGTCCTCCAGCACGATGTAGTCCGCTCCAACCGAACCGAGCACTTTATGAACCTCCTCGGCAGACTGACGCGCATAGATCTGATATACCTGCAGGGAACGAAAAGGGCAAAGATGGGAGAAAGATAGAGTGCTGGAGCTTAGAGGTTAAAGGCTGCAGATTTATTGTTTGTAAAGCAAAAATGTACTGCAAGGTGCTCCAGATTAGCAAAAAATACATCCAATTTTAGTGAGGGGTGATTTGGGAAGAGATCCCACCAGAATTGATCTCTTCTGTGGTATGGAGAGTAAATACGCATATTTTAAAGGGACAGCTAACCCAAAAATGAAAATTCTGTCATTAATTACTCACCCTCACATCATGCCAAATGTTGTTTCCTGTCTATGCAGGGTCAGAAATCTCTCAGATTTCATCAAAAATATCTTAATTTGTGTTCTGAAGAGGAACAAAGGTCTTACGGATTTGGAGCAACATGAGGGTGAGTAATTAATGACAGAATTTTCATTTTTGGAAGAACTAACCCAAAATCTCTCAGATTTCATTAAAAATATCCTCATCTGTGTTTTGAAGATCTTATGGGTTTGGAATGACATGAGTGTGAGCAAATGATGACAGAACTACTTGGCAAGATATAAATTAGCGTACACTTGCTGCATGTCTCATAAAACCTTACAAAATGTCAACATCCGACAGAAAGAGAAGAGTACACATACTGTATGGATAAATGAAAAAAGCCTATTGATGCGAAAGAGAATCAGTATATTGGACCTGTGCATTAGATCCTAACGTGGCAGCAGTCTAATAACCCTGCTTCTGTCTGTGTTTTTAATTTTATTAAAATGAAGACCATGTTCTGGTTTCTTTAGAAGTGGATTTATTCAATTCTAAGAAACAACAGTGACATATGTCTTTATGTATCTTAAAGGGGTCATAGTTGATATGATTCTTTAGGAAGTCTTAATGAAAAGTCTATAACATTTAAAAAAACAAAATAAAATAAAAAAATACAATTTCTTAATGGTAGTGTAAAACAAAAAAACTTTTTACCTCATCAAAATGAGGTAAATGAGGTGCATGTCCCTTTAAATGCTAATGAGCTCTGCTCAACCCACCCCTCTCTGCCGTGGGGTGATGAGTGGTTCTTTCTGAGACTGTAAACTTTAGCCGTGAAACTAGCTAGGGGGATTTGCAAAGATTAATTTAAAAAAAAAAAAAAAAAAAAAAAAAAAAAAAAACACTTTTTACTCACTTCTTCTGTAGGTACAGCTGAATTACGAATAAGTTGCGTGAACATAGACGCATTTAGGTCGATCGTGGGGCGCATTCCCTTCAAAAACAGAAGTAATCCTCGCGTTTCAGCGGCTCAGATGTTGGGTGTAAATGACTGCTGTTTATTATTAAATCCAGCAACAACACACAATGGCTCAGGAGACATTCTTATCTAATCCTGCTCCGGAGTGGAAACAATGGCGGACAGTTTACTCAGTCAGGGCGGGTCTAAGAAAAGACGGCCGTGTCAATCAACAATCGAGGGTATCGGCCTTGGTCTGTGTGACATCACACAGCCAAGAATCTGAGAATGGCTTGATTTGAGAAAGGGGTTATTATTTATAGGGATTAAAAAATGTATCATTATAGGGTGGATGTGTACACACACTGCTAACACACATTTATGTTCAAACAACATGTAAAAGTGAATTTTGCATCCGATGACCGCTTTAAAATGACATTTAGACGTATTATCAGAGCCTATAATGAGTTTGGAAATTCTAAAGAAATGATTAATGCATTATTTAAAGGCATTAAATAAATGAATGTATCTAAAACCGTTAGATCTTACAACATTTAGTTGACTAAAACTAGACTAAAACAAACAACTAAAATATGACTGTGAAGTGGCATTTTAATCTAAAGACAATGACTAAAAATAAATCAAAAATTGCTGTTACTGGTTTGGAGGACATATGCCACTGGTTTGTGTTAATTAAATCACGGTTGGAAGGGCCCACCTGTGGAAATATCATAAGGCCCTTGCCATTTGTGCATTTAAAGAAGGCATTGAAACATTTTAATGTTAGTCATTTTAATGCCACTGTTGTAACAGACCAAGCAGAAATATAGCACGCAGAAAAACATGTCAGAGTAGACAGTTTCACAAACCATGAAAATATATTTACAGTATTTCAATTAATGGAGCAATATGGCAGCATAATTGAGGACTCTAAGATTAGGTTTGACATTTCCATATATCACATGAAGGGCAGAAAAGCTGCTGTAAACTCAGTGGTTGGGTTTTCGTGCCCTTTTTATTTGTAGATGTTGACAGACTATCACAACTAAAACTCATTTTCTCATAAGTCACAGATGCATACCATACAGAGAAGAGAACATAACGTTCTGATGAAATCCATGGCAACCGACCAAACAACATTACTGTTATAAGAATCGCCAACCTAATAAGATTAATATTATTGGACAAGACACTAATATTGGAAAAATGAATTATGGATTCATAATGTATTTGCTGATATGACGTATGGATGATTATGGATAATTTTCCATGACAAAATGTAAATAAATACTTTTACATGCAAATATTATTTTATATGGATGTAAAAATACATTGCATTTATGTTGCATTTTCTCAAACGAGGCAATAAGGGAAAGAGCGCCTCATCACCTCAGTCTGATGAGAAAATAATCACCATTGCAAATATCAAATGTTATGCAATATGAATTACAATAATGTTCAAAGCAATATGCACTTTGCCTCCTTGTGCTCATTCTTTCTGGAGAGCTGCCACCATGCTGTGATTGGCTGATCACACTGTCATTCTGGCAATGCGCTAATGCCCACCTCTCATGCTCGCAACATATCTGCAAATCAGCACGAATGGGTAAAATTGGTGGAAATGAATGGACTAATTACAAAGTAAATATCTCACTGACTCGGATATTAGCACTCTGGGCTTACATGAATTGAAAAGATTGAAACATGATCATTACGGAGCCACTTATTAACTAGCATTCAGTACTCTCAGTAGCATGCTACTCTCAAACAGCTTCATTTAAAACGTAATAGTAAGAAATAAAAATGCACACAATTATGCTTGTTATTGTGGTACTGTTGTTATTAGGGTTGTGCAGTGAAGCCAAATATTTCTGCATCTGGATGTGTTGCAACAAACTTATTGGTATCTTTATTCAGATAAAACCATTGTAATTTGCCATTGCATTGTAATTTTTGTTGTTTATTTAAAATATTGTGCTTTCGGCCCACCTGTTATGCAACAAGAACAAGGAGTAACCATTTTCTATTATTTGTTCAAATTGATGAAACCCTTGTTATATTTGAAGCAATGTGAAAAAAGTTTGACTTCACATGATTTTAAAAATAATGTTAATATAAACATACAAAAGTATTTTACAGTTGAGGTCAAAAGTTTGCATCCTCCTTTCAGAATCATTAAAAATGTTAATTTTACCAAAACAAGAGGGATCATACAAAATGCATGTTGTTTATTTAGTACTGACCTGAATAAGACATTTCACATAAAAGATGTTTACATATAGTCCACAAGAGAAAATAATAGTTGAATTTATAAAAAAAAAAAAGACCCGGTTCAAAAGTTTACATCCCTTTATTCTTATTACTGTGTTCTCACTAGAATGATCCACAGCTGTGTTTTTTTGTTTAGTGATAGTTGTTCATAAATCCCTTGTTTGTCCTGAATCCTTCAGGTCCCACAAATTCTTTGGCTTTCCAGCATTTTTGGGTATTTGAACCCTTTCCAACAATGACTATGATTTTGAGATCCATCTTTTCACACTGAGGACAACTAAGGCGTAATTGTCGTTTTAACGATGTTCAATTTGACATTATCGAGTATTTCGCAAAAACCATTCAAAACACCTACAGAGTGCAGTGCACACATTTCGTGAAATCTAAACTAGCGCGCATTAGTGCGTTGTTTCACTGCATGATTTAGTCTATTAAAATACATTTAGAATGAGCACACATTCAAGATATGGGGACATAAAATGTATAGATTTATTCCACTTAGTTGAATCAATATCACACGAAGAGTGCCGTTTTCTTCTCCAAAAATCACCATGATTACAAATGTGATATTGATTTTTTACAACAGTTCAACAGACAAGAATTGAGAGACTTTAGACACCATATTGCCTGTTTTTGCTCTATTTCGCTAACAAAAATAATTCCAAACACAGCCACAGCACTGTTTTGCGTCACTGAGCAACATAACGGTGTTTTGTTTCTGAATGATTCAACCGTTTAAATCATTCGGTTCAATCGCAACCGCAAGACTCACTTATTAACTGCGACTTACTGACACCTACTGGCGGTTTTAATTACACATTTTCTTTAAGCATCTTTTTTATTACTTAAATTATTTCAAATATCAGTATTGACCTTTTTATGTTTAATGTTTATTTATGCATCTGTAACTGCAGGTTAAATGCATTCAGGACCTGCATTAAACAGTGTGTAAATATATCTGAATGCCAATTCTAATGCAGCTTCTGTGTTTTCCTTTCATTGCAAAGATGAATTTTGTTGATACTGATTTCATTTGCTTGGTAACAGCCCAAATGTAAGAATTTGACTCAAAAGATAATGCACACTTTTTGAAAAAATGACTTTTTTAAAAGTTAAAATGCCCATAAAAGGTCAAAATCAAGTTAAACTTGTTGGAAAAGACTAATTTCTATCACTGTGAACTGACCACCATACAGAATATGAAGAATATCAAAAAATGTAGGAATCAGCTGTCCATGGTAGTCTTTAAGATCCCAGCACAATAACACACTCAGCAAAATATTGTCTAATTATTGTTATTGATAAAATCCCAGAAAATACTGAGATAAAATTCAACCATTATTTTCTCTTGTGGACTATATGTAAACATCTTTTATAGGTCTGTACTAAATAAACAATAACATGCATTTCGTATATGATCCCTCTTATTTTGGTAAAATAATTAACATTTTTAACGATTCTGAAAGGGGGGCGCAAACTTTTGACCTCAACTGTAGTATCAGTTACTTCTTTATAGTTTGTGTAAGTTAACTGTTCAGTATGCATTTCATTTGAAAATCAAACTGACAGGTACATAAATGCATATTTTGCTGTGATAAAACCCAAACCCAAAGGGAACTTCCCCTTGCTTCCTCATTTTAAAGGCCTCACACACTCTCTGCACGTCTCCAGTTGGAGAAAACCTCTGCTTTAATGCAGTGATTTGATGGGTAATTTGGGTCTTTCTGGTTAGATCAATTCTCATCAATTCTCTGAATGAAGCAGGAACAGTAGAGCAGGAGTCTGGTCTTCCACCAACTGTTCAGATCCATATTTTCTCTTCCTCTAAACTCATGAACAAATGAGTTTAGAGAATGAACACACAGCCTCATCTGATCATCAGAAATCCTCCTCTGACTTTGACCACCTCGACATTCTGCCACACAAACTCGAGCAATGAACCTCGGCTACAGACAAATGTCCTGTAGTGAAGCCAAAGGAGGCATGACGTTTCTTTCAGACAGAAATAGAAGCGAGTGACAGCTGATACAATCAGAATTACAGCTCAAAACAGATCAGTCAGTCTACATTACACATTTTAATAAGGATGTTTTTATAGATAAGTGCCTTCGCTGTTTCTTTTATACAACAGGACATGGAAGTCATGCCACAATGTTTATTCCACTTCATAAAGACACCCACTGATGTGTCAACATCCAACCACCTCAATGAGAAACTTGATTAAACTAATTACGCCAAAAGTCACACTTCTGCTGATGAGGCCGAGTATATAACACTGCATATGTCATTAAGAAAACCCTTAAAGAGGATTTATGAACCATTTACTCTGATCTTCTTGATACGGCTCATTTGTAATCTCATCATCAAGATTATCAGCTGATTTGTTAAGGTACACACTTTTAGACTACAACGCATTTATTCCCTCTAACAGTATCTAACAAGTTTTTAGTGTTAGTTTCTGACTGATTTACTGCTGCTTCATTTATTTCAATTTACATAATGAGGCATGATTGCAAAAGAAAAGATTTGGTTCTTTGTTCATATGCTACAGAAAAGTCTTTCATTTTATGATCTAGTCTGATTGACCATATGTTCAGTTCTGAAACAAAACAGGATTGTGTATATTTTATGCAAATAATATTCATTAAACAAAACATATGTATATTTTGGGACTGTTGCACGCAATCATAAACCAACACACCCTTGATTGCTACTTGTGTCCTTACAAAACTTCTCCAGACTAGTTTTGTTTGCCGCATTTTAGTATTGACACCAAATAAACAAAAACATTTCCCAAAAGTCGAGTCAATTTTTGTCCCTAGGAGAACTGGAGGTCCTAGACATTGGAGTAGAACTTAGATTGAATTGTGATTCTTACCTGTCTGGTCCTCTCTCTTAGTGCCTGGTCCTCGTAGTGTGGATGGTTTGTCAATACTCTCCCCGTACACAGCTTAATTCCCGCCAACAGCTGCATGCTGCCTGCAAACACGGCCCGTTTGGGCGTCTTCAATCTGTCAAGAAAAAAAAAAAAGGAGAAAACATGAGAGAGCTCTGTTACATACACTTCTCAAGTTTCACTAATATTTTAGGACAGGCGATTGCACAAGGCGGCTGGGTGTGTAGCGTTGGCATTTATGAGAAAAGTTAAACCTGCAGACATTTATTTCAGGTGAAGGTGGAAATGTGAAATGGTTCAGTGAGGAGGGACGCAGTCATTTGTACACCCCCATCTCCCATGTCTGAAACGCAGAAGGTTTAAAGTCTACTGCAGGTTTAAAAGGCACTCTGTCTGTCTGGATGTGATTTGTCTCCTGTCATTTTATATATGTGCATGGCATGGAGGGAAGCGCTGAAGCTGTGTTATTTGAATAGTCTGACGGATGTTTCATAGACCATCTGTTTATAAAAAAAATAACCTTTCAAAATCAGCTTCAACATTTTACATAACATTCAATTCCCGAAGCCTCTGGGAGGAGAAAACACGTTCCATATCTTTTGTTGATGATAGTGATTTAGGGAAAAATATTTTATTGGTAAAAGCAGCCAAATTTGGCAGATTCCAGCATTAACAGATTGCGTGACATACTCTCATCCTCAAAAACCATCAACAAAACCGCACTAGTTGAACGAAAACACAATCCAAAGTACTAAAATACATTTGCAACTAGAATAAACATTTGTGCTTCCCACAATATCTTTTATGGAATTAATAAATGCACATTGCTGAAAAAAAAGACATTTAAAACCAAACAAACATTAAGCTTGCACTGTAAAAAATTATCTGTAGTTTTTACAAAATTATTTTGACAGCTGTGGTCACCAAAATACTTTTGTAAAAAAAATAAAGAAAAACTGTAAACATAAATATAGCTGCAAGCAGGGTTCCAGGGTTCATGTACTTTAAGGCATTTAAGCACATATGAAAAAAAGACATTACATGTTATTTAGCAAGCCTGTAACCAGTTAATCAATGATTTAAAAAAAGCATTTTTGGCAAATCCAGGTAATTTACTATAAAAATGTTTTTTTTTTTTAACCTTTATGATTGTTATAGCGCCAGCTATGGTTCAATCTCCCTAAAACTTTGCACGCCTGTTTAGAATCACCTGGCGCATGTGCTCACCAGGTTTCGTGAAGTTTTGAGTTTTTGTATAGGCTTTATAGGCTTTTGGGTATATTTTGACAGGCCCCTTTTTTAAACAACCCCATTATAGCTTCCCAAAGGGTATATTTCGCAAAAGTACTAGTTTGCAAAAGTAGGTTTTTTTTACATTTTATCAAATATTTAAAAAAAGGTTTGACTGACAGCAGTGATTCTTGAAGCAAAATTGTTTGGAATGAGGAGGTCTATGATAAAATATTGTGCGTTTGTGTGAAAACTGCCTGATATATAATTGTATACATCCTTGAAAAATGCAATATCGCCCCCCCTCCCAGTGCCCAATTTCTTTCAAATTTCTCTTCAAATTTCTCACAGGCCTTTAGGCCCATGAGTCAAACAGGCCCAGTGAGTTTTGGTCTGATTGACCTCTGTTAACCTTGCCTAAAGCCGGGCTCACACTGTACGATTCTGGCCACAATTTGACCGCCTGAGACAAAGTTTTAAAATCCTAAACTATTCCTATAATCCTAGGCTAAAATCAGTAGTCTTTGATCGCTGGTTTGAGATATTCACCGACAGCCGATTAATGGCTGTTGCGATCAAATTTTACCTCCAAAGAAATTTTGAAGAAAGTCAGAAGATTTGGCGCACAGTACTGCAGTGTGACATCTCCTACGACGAACGTCAAACTATCTCCATTTTTGAAGACAAACCATGACCAGAATTAATGCTACAGATTTCTTCTAACCACATAAACTCCGCACTCCCATCCGCCACGCACGGAAATCATATGATATTCTGCCTTTACCGGTTGCGCCGCTGTTTCCATTTGGGTGTGTAGTGCTGCTTACACTATTCTTCCGCTATTGCAGCATAGAATTAATGATAGACAACATTTCAGCGTGTAATGCAGCTCGCAGTCACTGAATGCGTATGGGTTAATAATGTAAGGTTTTTTTGCACACACTTGTTTTTAACGCGTCTTGACTGCCGTACAATCTGGCTTTAATGACAATGAGATCCCACCGTGTGACAAGATCATCATGTTCGTACAGTCTGACAAGCAACAATCGTAAAGGACTATTAAAAATCGCACGGTGTGAGCCTGGCTTAATAGGTGCTCAAAATCAAAATTCATCTGCCTATGGCAGCCATGTTTTTTGAGATATGCAAATGTCCTTAGTGTCCACTTGTAGTATTTCGGACCAAGACCGTGTGTACCAAATTTCATGTCGATAGGACAAACAGTTGTGTAGTTATGGTTGTTTTTATGTTTTTATGCCTGCGATGAAAGGCTTTAAGAGTTATGAATGATTTCGTTCTTTTGATCGCTGTAGCGCCTCCGTCAGGCCGATTGGGGTGAACTTTGGTGACGTTGTAGACTGTGTGAGTACTACCATCCCTCCAAGTTTCAACTCTCTACACCTTATGGTTTGGTCTGCACAATCAGTTTTACGTGGAGAGTGCCGATTCTTGGCCATTCTAACAATTACAACAGGGTTTCAGCGCTATGTGCTTGAACCCCTAACTACAAACAAACAGTATAAAACTAATTTACAAACAAGAAAATTTGAATATAAACCATAAAACCCAAATGTACAGTACATAGCTGATAACAAAAACCATTTAAAAAACATTATTATTTAAACAAAATACCTTCAAATGTGAAATGTCACACAGGGAATTCTGGGAATTTCAGTTTACAGTTTTTGACTGGATTAATAGCATTTTACTGTAAAATTACATAAAAATGTCTGGTTAGATCTTTTACAGTTTTCCTCTGTATATAGTACTGGTACTGTTAGCTTATTAACAGTTTTCCCCCACCCCGTAGCGTATATTTCACTGTTAAAAATTACAGACATTTTTACAGTGTGTTACAAAAGTTACACTATTTTAAGCTGTCTTGTTACAGTGTAATTTCACAAATATATATTTAGTTATATTAAATAACTACATGTACTTACTACAGAGTTAGGGTTTGGTTTAGTAATACTTGCCAAGAAAAAAACAACAACAACAAACACATAAAAAAAAAAACATAGTTCACAGTAATATTAACTAATTTCTGTTTGTAATTGTAAGGGCCTCCCCCTCCCCCACACAAAAAGCAAATTTGGCACTGTGTTGGGTCATCACTTGATGTCTGACCCAATGTAATCTGGGTCCCAAAGCAAAACAAGTTAAAACAACCACTGATTAAAAAAGCAGCCTCGGGCACTCAAAACTCCCACCCCATGTCTGTTCAATTTGTTTAGGCAATAAAACGAAATATCGTCACAGATGTCTTGCTTCAAGGTCGGTTTCAGCTCAAGACGGTAAAGACAAAGTGTCTGCGCTTGTGAAGGTTACCGGGGATATGATGGTTTTTATCTCTGTCCAGGTCTGGAATGAGTTGGATTAAATACTGAATGCATGGAAGAAATGTTTCATTACAGAGGAGCAAGAGTGGTCAGTATGGGTCAACCACGAACATGGACCCTCACAGGACAACCTTGCTATGAGTTCAATAACACACACACAGACAAAATCCAAAAATAACTCCACGTCGCCCCATAACGGGTACAATAACACACCTTGCTTCATCTCTGTTCAGCTCGTACCAAACATGAAAAGACGTTGACAAAGGGGACAGACTCACAAACACACGCTCACATGGTGACTACCAGCTATTTTCAATTGAAAGTTTAGTAAAGCAACGAAGCAGCAAAGAAAGAAAGAAAAATGGCTCCAATTACAGTGGCTTCAAAGAATTTGACATGACCTTCACCTCAAAGACAAACTTAGCAAGTGATCACATATACACCTATGAAAAAGATTGTGAGAGACATAGGTTCTTCCAATAATGGAATCTGGGAGCAGCCCTTCTGATGCTAGCGTGGAATGTGAACTGGAAAACGAGAAATTATGAGACTTCTGCGGAAAAACTTTGAAGAGAAGACAGCCCTCAGAGTACAGTACACACTGTAGTGCTAGACAGACAGACTGACAGATAGATACCAACATGAAATTCAACTGAAAACATTCTAGTTTTCATCAGTGTCTTTGTCTTGTCATACAGCATAAATGTCTATTGAGATATTTTCAGATCTCGTTTTGTTCCAGTGTTCTGTTGTGCTGTCTAAACCTAAAGAGGTTTTGCTTCAAACACTAATCTGCCAAGACAAAAAGAACTTATGGGTTAGTCCGTGTCAAATCAGACAGAATTAAAGTGGTGTGTTGTTGCACCAACTCAAATTTTGAGACTATTTCTGGGTGTATTTTACAGTTTAAGTGCACAAATGAAGACAAAGGCTACTACTCTCTGTGTTCCGCTCGGTTGTGGATTCAGTTCTCTTTCAAGGCTTACTGCGCTTTTAATATTTCTTTTTAACATCAAGCACATCCTGTTCCTTAGTTTCGCATTCCTTAATTTTTCTTTATTAATAACTTCAAACAATCCCGCCCAGTGAAAGCTGTGCAGGTCAAAAGCAAAAGTGTCTGGTGAAATGAATTAAATGTCTCTGGATATTTGCACATTAAAAAAAACTGTTTACTACAGCTTTAAGCTAATAAGCTTAAGCTAAGCTAACTTAAAAAACAGAAGTTATTTTACATTAGGTTTACGTTAACCCTTAAATGCATGACTGTTTCGCCAATCACTTTTACATATTCGGGTCTTTAGCGACACGGACCTACATATCCAGCCCGGATGGATCTCTAACTGCTGCAAAAACTCTCTTGATATTTTGAGAACAATTACTGAAGAATAAAATAAAGCATATTTAGTTACCTTTTGAAACTTAGAAGAGTTCAAATTGAGCAGCTGATTTTACCATCGCCATTATCATCAGAGCGCACTTCCACAATATGATGGCTCATATTCGCCATCTCAATCATATTCGCAAAACTATCGTTTTCAGTGACTTCAAAATCATTATTTTGTTCGCTGGCAGCTTATTCACCACATCCACCATTAAATGACAGTGACATTTATATTTTATTGCATACAGTAATTGCTCTGCAGTAAAGCCATTCAAACCAATTCACATTTTGCTGATGATATTCTTTTGTTTTATGTTTGCGACGTCATTACAGGCTATCAAACAGTGCCATTTCGAGGACTAAAAGTAAATTGCATGTATTTAGTCATCAGATATTTTGCGCACAAAAAATATACTTACACTATTACGCACCTCTGGTCTCTAGCGACCCTATACACTTTTTACAAAAAAATATATATATTTAATATAAATATATATATTTTACATTTAATTTTTTGTTTTTGCTTTATTGTTCATAATTAATAGATTGAAGAATACTAAAAAGGCTGATGTCAAACATAAAAATGAAGGAGGGAGAGAAATGACATCCCGGGTCGCTAAAGACCTGAGGTATGCATTAAAGTGTCTTAATGGCTTTCTAAGGGAAACATTTAAAGTGAAGCTTCACACACTGGTTCATATTCTGGGCTGAATATAAAAAAGAAAACAAAAATAACTACTTTTTTCAACAATTTCTTCTCTTACGTGTCAGTCTCTGGTGTGCATTCACGAGAGTGACATGCTGGAGACTGACACAAAAGAGAAAAAATTGTTGAAGTCATTTTTGTTTTCTTTGCACACAAAATGTACTCTCGTAGCTTCATAACATTACGGTTGAACCACTAATGTCACATGGACTATTTTATCGATGTCCTCACTACCTTTCTGGGCCATGAGCGTGTCAGTTGCTGCCATCTATGCAGGGTCAGAGAGCTCTTGGATTTCATCAAAAATATCTTAATTTGTGTTCTGAGGATGAACGAAAGTGAGTAATTAATGTTTACATTTTCTATAACATTGTTGGGTTATTTGGTAATTTGGCAAAATAAAGTCACTGCAGATGAAACGGCGCAGACGTCACATACGCACATTCACGGCATCTGTTCCCGGTAAGGTAAGCTACGATTAACATGACTGACTGCTTAGTTAGCAAAGTATATGCAGATTTCACACCCCATATTTAAGGACCCCGCTCTCTGCAGTTTCACGTGTCAAAACAAACAGCACGAGATGTCAGTAACTCCGCCTCTAGAGCCTGCTCTCCTACTGTATGTCATGTCACCTTTATTTATATAGCGCTTTTAACAATACAGATTGTGACAAAGCAGCTTTACAGTATTAAATAGGAAATAGTGCATCAATAATGCAAAAGGACAACAGTAAACACTCATCACTGAATTCAATGTCATCATCCAGCTCAGTTCAGTTCGAATAGTATGATATCGCTGGAAATTAAGTGTCCTCAACTAAGCAAGCCAGAGGCAACAGTGGCAAGGAACCAAAACTCCATCGGTGACAGAAATGGAGAAAAAAAAAACCTTGGGAGAAACCAGGCTCAGTCGGGGGCCAGTTCTCCTCTGGCCAGTATAGTACAGTTCTTCTTGCACAGATACTTTTTGATCTGAGCTGGATGATGACATCACTGAATTCAGTGATGAAAACTGAGTGTTTAAAATTGTCCTTTGCATTCCTGACATACTATTTTCCTAATGAATACTGTAAAGCTACTTAGACACAATTTGTATTGTATAAGCGCTATATAAATAAAGGTGACTTGATGCTCAGCTGCTCCAGCAACAGACGCAACCCAGAAAACTATCGGTATGGACTTTTGCTGATAACCGACCATTCCAGCAATCCGACCATTCCAGCTATTCTTGCCGATTATTATTTGGCAAAACAAATCAATCGGTCAACCCCTAAATGGTACAATATTGTGTTCATTTTGAGGCACTCATATGACAACATTGATAGGAGAATCTTGAAATAAAATATACAAGTATATCTTTATGTTCTCGATAAATAAAGTTCAACATTCACCAACCATAAACAATGCATCAGGTTAACTGAAAACGCACAATTTAAAAACACAGCACTACATATATAATTATATGCACATTGTATGCAGACAGTGTACAATTAACAGATTAAATTCATAATCAATAACAAATTCCACAAAATATTCAATCATACACTGTATGAAAAAGACTGTTTATAAGAATATGCCTAATAAACTTCAAGCAATACTCTAAAGTAATGTTCTCACAAGCCACAAGCCTTATGAAAGATTTTCCACTCAGACTAACTTCTATCAAACATCATCCACAGAGAAGCACATGGTCAACTACAGTAGCACAGATGTCATCGGAGACAAATTATCTCCTTGGCCTTCCTCTCCCTATTAGATCTTTTTCAAACTTTCGTGTTCACACAGAAAAAGTCTTTAATAATCGAGTACAGAAACTTCTGTTTTATCCTTTGTCAATGAAAATGACTGTAGAGCAGAATTATTATTGATTTCGAATGCACAATTCATTAGCAGTAATGCTTCCAGACAGCCTCAACTTACATCCATATGATTTCCCATGGATTACATTAAGAGAAATGCTTTCCTGCTATTCGACATGCACGAAAGCATGCATTTCATGGTTTGAAATAGCAAGTTCACAAAGTCTGACTACGTTTTTTTTTTATGGAAAGGCAAAAACGCAATACATATACACACAAAACATATACTTCATGAGTAAAGAAGAGTGGACAAGAGTGAAGTTTGCATTGCTTTCATGTTCTTTCCAGTGAATATAATATCCATGTAAGATTTACGAATGGTTGACTCAGAATCTTGATAGCCCGGAGTCTGTCTACTCTTCTAAACCACTGAATTAAATTGTTAAATGAGCGTGAACTTCTTGCAGTTTCAATGGTCTCTTTGTATCTTGGCTACATTAAATCCTCTGAGAGTGACCTGAACATTGTGCAACGGTGGCTGTGTTAATGATTTTGCTTATGCACATTAGGATAGAGTTAAGGATGTGAGTTAACTGTGTGTGACTCTATTTGCATTCACATGTTTGCTAAGAAAAGGTTTACTAGATTTGCAACACTCTTAGTTCAAGGACAAATGACATAACAGGGATTTTCTGAGTTACCGCCAGCTCATCTGGTCTTAAATCTACAATACACTGGCCTAATGTCTATTAACCAAGGAATTTCTGAATAGACTGACCTTTGACCTCGCCCACAGTGCATCATTTTCCACTTTTGGGGGTCTCTATGTAATTACTCCATATTGACAAGGGACTGCGCTGGCCTCTACCAGATTTACATTTAATTTCAGATTTATATTCTCTTATGTAAATGTCAGCTTGTGTTAGCCTGCACCCTGCTGACATTATAAAAATTGATTAACATCATTAATATTCCAAAGACAGGGACACAGAGGGTGGCCCGAGCAGCCATATCTTCACAGATGTATGCCTGTGCAGTACATCTCCTTAGACAGAAATGCTTTTTGAATTTAGTGAGCAAAATGAATGACCTCAGATTAGACTGATGTTGATCCACTTTTATAAATACAGATAAATCAGTCCATGTCGGGCCGTCGTAGTTTGTTATGCACTTAATCATTTCAAAGGCTGATATTGATAGTATGGTCGGACGTGTCAGTCATGTGCCTTGAGATATCTTAAAGTCATTGGCTTAAATCGCTGCCTGTGTACCAGTACTACAAACTCTCAAGGCTACGATAATGATATACACAGACATAACTGTCTAAATTATCACTCATTAAAAATGACTGGTATCTGCTGTTGATCTGGGTCAGACTGATGAGTGCTCTGGATTATACGTTCTGCACAGTGACCATTTGTCAAATGGTCTGATAGTCTGATGGCATAAGAAAAGATCAATTAGGTGCTGAATGACATGAATAAAGTCTATCAACACTTCAAGAGTGAAGAGGCAGGCGATGGATAGAAAAGCTGATGAAAGGGTCAATGACAAATAAGAGCGAAAGAACTAAACACTAGGAAAAATATTTTTAAAATCTAGCCTAAAATGCATTGCAGTTTATTATATAAACAAGAATAAACAGAAATACAGTTTCTTGCGAAAGTATTCATACCACTTCATTTTTTCACATTTTGTTGTGTTGCTGCCTGATGTTAAACTGCTTTAAATTACTTTTCCCCCCACATCAGTCTACACTCCATACACTATAATGGCAAAGCAAAAAAACTATTTTTTAACATAGTGGCAAATTAATTAGAAATAAAACACCTGTATGATTCCATTGTATAAGTATTCATACCCTTATCTGGGATAGTTTAAATTTAGCTCAGGAGCATTCATATTGTTTGTTGATGTTACTACATTTCGAGCAGAGTTAACTTGTGGCCAATTTAATTGAATGGGTATGATTTTGAAAGGCACACACAACTTAATAAAAGGTTTTAACAGCTGAAAATGCATATCAGAGCAAAACCAAGCCCCAAGGTAAAAAAGAAAAAAAAAAAACTGCCTGTAGAGCTCAGAGACAGGATTGCGTCAAGCCACACATCTGGGGAAGAGTTCAGAAAAAAAATCTGCTGCATTGAAGGTTCACAGAAGCATGTAGTCTCCGTTACCCTTGGAAGAAGTCTGAAACAACCAGAAGCTAGCTGCCTGGCAAAACTGAGCAACTGATGGAGAAGGGCTTTGGTTAGAGTGGTTAAACAAAATCCTGATGGTCACCCTAGTTGAGCTCCATGATCATATAAAGAAGGACAAACATCACTGTAACACTCCACCGATCTGGGCTTTATGACAGTGTGGCAAGACTCAATCCACTCCTCAGTGGAGACACATGAAAATACATTTGGAATTTGCAAAAAAGCACCTAAAGGACCCTCAGACCGTGAGAAACAAGATTCTCTGGTTTGATGAACCTCAAATCCAAGTATCATGTATGGAAGAAAACCAGGCACTGTTCATCACCTGGAGAGTATCATCCCAAAAGTAAAGTGTGCTGGTAGCAGCCTCATGCTGTGGGGTTGTTTTTCCAGCGGCAGGGACTAACGACTCGTCAGAGTGACAGGAAAGCTCAACACAGCAAAATATAGAGATAGCCTTAATGAAAACCCAGTCCTGAGCATTCACAACCTCAGACTGGGAAGAAAGTTTTGTTCCAACAGGGCAACGACCATAAGCACACAGCAAGAGTGGCTTATAGACAACTCTGTGAATGTCCTTGAGTGGTCCAGCCTCAGCCTTGGCTTGTCCCCAGACAAACATTTTTGGAGAAACCTGAAAATGTGCATCTGCCCCCATTCAACCTGACAGAGCTTGAGAGGTGAAGAGGTGAAGAGAAAAATGGCAGATAATTGCCAAATGCCAATGTGCAAAGCATATAGCATCATACCCAAAAAGACTTGAGGCTGTAAAGGTGCTTCAGCTAAGTATTTAAGTTAAGAGTATGAATACTTACGCAATGTACATATTTCAGGTTTTCTTTATTTTTAATACATTTACAAAGTTGTGACAAATCTGTTTTTGCTTTATCATAATAGTGTATGGAGTGTAGATTGATGTGGGGGGAAAAAAGTAATTTAAAGCAGTTTAACAAATTGTGAAAAAAAAAAAAAAAATTGCAAGGCACTGTCTATATATTGTTTCTACATTGTATTATATATTATTTATAATACCATATACAGTTGTATTAAAACCATTTTTATGCATGTATGAAGTGCATTTTCATCATGAATTTTTTTGAACAAATGAATCAATTTAGACAAAAAACTGAGTGCCATGTCATTGACCCAAATCTTGAAAACACAGGAATAAGACAAGAAATGAGAAAAAACAAATGAAAGAGAGAAAGTCTTAAAAGGCAATTCTATCCAAGGTAAACTGATTTGGGGGAAGAGTACATCTTCACAATTACTGTGTGCAGACACAAACAAACAAACAAACAAACATGTTCATATCCACCTTATTTTGCAAGCTACTTTCTGTGAATATGTAAGACTTCTGATTCATTAGCCGCTCTTGGTAAATAAGCAGAAGAATAAAGAAAAAGTAAAACAATTTGCGCTTCAAACCTGTGTTCATAATTATGTCAATACATTAAAATAATATGATAAGAAACACTAGCAGCATAACAAGCTATTTTGTACAGCTAAAAATAATTAAAAGCAAATGACTCCGGAAGCCTCGCACATTCAAGTTACAAATGGCCACGCCTGCTGTTATGTTAAAAATAAGGAGGATAGCCTTACTTAAATGTCCTTCAGATGGCAGACGAGCAGACAATGAGATGCAATGCATCACGCACACAAACAGACTGGCCAGTGTGGAGATAAAGCTAAATCAGGATGGGATCTGTGAGTGCTCTCAAGTTGTGTGGACCTTAATCCTGTGTATCAAAGAGAGAGAGAGTGAGACAGAAAGAGAGGAAGGCAGGCTTCAGGGAGCAATGATAGACCGATTGATCGGGCGAGAACACAACTTAAAATGTCAATGATTGATCTGTAAGCAAAAGGAATGAACTGAAGTAAAATGAAATTTCACTCCGTAGGTTTCAGAAGTCACTTGGGGCCAGTAACCCTATTTGTTACTAAGCCGCAGAAATATTTTTAAAATGAACAATAATTTAAGTGATTAGGTGTCTGAGACTTCTTGTTAGATTCCACAACAACTGGCAAAAGCGGCAATTAATGCGAATTACAAAATGCACAATTCTCAGTGGTAAAACAAGAAAAATGACAAGTGAGAAATGGTGTCACCTAACCTTTAATTTGTGTATGGAAAGTTTATATTGGAGCATTTGCGAATTAGTGAAATTCTGCTGGGGTTCAAACAGGGCTAGCATCTGTGAGCACGGCTATTAGCGCTGCGTTAAGAAAATATCTCCACCGAGACATCTCCAACAACATCTCCATCCAGACGTCTACAGCAGCAGCAGCAGCAAAAGCCACTAATTTGATCAAATTAAACTGGAAAAAGGAGGAAAGTGGCTAGAGTGACAATTAGAGTGGAAGTGAGAGCGAAGACGTCGAAAACACGAAGGAAAGAAAGAAATAAAAACAGAGAAAACAGCGGGAGGAAAATGCGTCTTTGTTCAGATGGGGAACGCAAATTACTTGTGCTCCGAGGGGCTGAGAAAGTTTTTCCTTCAGAGAAAACAAAAGACTAATTTATCTTCATTATTTCAAAACAAGGCAACATTCAGAAATAACTCCTTTATGGGGGCTATAACAAAAGAGTGCACAGTAGAAAACTACAAAACAAAAGAGGGAAAATTAATTACATGGCAGGGAGACGTTCACAATGATAAGGCTGACTGTGATGACAGAGTCTCAGACTTGCACAAAGGACTGGCTTCCATCTACGGGACAGATGCAGTTCTCCTGAAAGGCCACTGATCAGTCATGAAGAGAAGACACATACACATGACACCCTCCCCCAAAAGCCTTCTCAGCTGATATGCAGAGATTGTAGGTTCTGAAGTGTTAGTTAGAGACTAAGATGGCATTCACATGGGTGGTTTGTGCTATGAACTAGCTCCGAGGTTCCCCTTTCTCATGGGACCTGTTTTGTCAAGTCACACATTTTTTTCTTGCACAATGCAATGGAACAAAACGCACCGTCAAACCATTTTTAATTTGACAAAGCATCTGAAAAAAAACAAAAAAAAAAAAAACACACAAGATGCGACATCAGCTAAGTTTACTTGGGGTTTTATGTGTATTGTTACGTTTAGCTCACTCATGGACCTTGCATTTTTTCAGTAATTAGTTGGTCCACAAGACCAACTCTGAGTGTAGATGCAGATTCACATTTTAAAAAGAAATAGAAGATACAGAAAATGCTGGAGTTGACCACATCAATAGATGCCCTTGAGTGAGTTGAATTAAGCTGCATTTCTAGCTTGAAAGAGCACAAACCCATTTTTATCAATTATAAATTCTGGAAAAAAAATATCCAACAACAATGAATGGGAAAAGGAACAATGCACAATACGGCAAAATATATCCCGCCTTCCACAAAAAGGAGCCAATCACCAATTGATCCTTCGCAAAGACCCGCCCTTCTTCATTACTGTTGTTATGTCAAACGAGCCATGGCACTCTTAAGGTCCTTGCAAACTGAAACCAAAATTTTCCTTAAATTTCCACACGTAAAAAAATAAACACAACCTCACGTTGTGTCAGTCACTTTTACACACTGCCTTTGAAACTTTTGGCCGTCATAAAAAAATTCTGATTAGGATTTTCTGTGCATTTTGCATCCGTAGCAAGCATTTTGAGAGGTGTTTCGACAATTTAGAGCCACCGTACAAGCGAACGCCAAAATCCAGAATGGTGTCTGGCAAGTTTATCCACTTTGTCTCGCAGCAAAACCTACTGTATGACAAACAAAGTGCAGAATACAGAGAGACCGAATATAAAGACAGACTGCTAGCAATGCATCAAACTGAGACACTGTCATCCTGCGGTAAACTTTGAATTGCTCGGGATAATCCCACAGCTCCTTGATAAAGACGTGGAACTCTCCTTCCTCTCTATGCAATCTCAGGACTGGATGAAGCCAATATTTCCTATTTCTTTTTCTCTTTTTTCTCTTTTTTTTTTCTCTTCTCTTTTTTTGAGTGGATAACAAAACAACCTGAGGACTCCATTGATATTGTTTGCAACCAATGAATTAATTTCCATCAGATTCAGTGGGCAAGGTTTCTGTGCGTGATGGATTTTTAGGATGACAAATACGAAAAATGCATAAGAAAATTTCTGACTTAGTATGCAAGGACCTTTTACGCCACACTTCTTGTTCTCACGCAGTGAAAATACATTGCGGAGCAAACAGGAAAATGACAACGCAACGACAGACAGGACGGAGCAAGTTGTTTTTATGCAACAAATTCTTTTTGTTGGCAGATTGCTGTAGCACCTCAGTTCAAGCGGCTCTTGAACCGATCATCTTTTCCTCTTTACTAGATTATGCATTAAATAAACATGAATGAACATCAGAAGGTATCTTGTTTCAACAGTGGAAATGTGTAAAAACACCATTTTGCAAGTTCAAGTTCACTGACGTTAGTCTAGCCTCAGCCTCAGACGTCACGCCCACGGAACATTGGCTAAACATCTGATGCATATGGCACACTTATCTGGAAACACTTCAGGAATTTCGAAGTCGTCATCGGATTGGTTAAATTATACAGGATTTCCGGGAGACGTGTGTGTCGCATTCTTTAACGTTTCGCCTGGAAACAAAGATGCCGTGACGCCAAACTCCCTCATCGAAGAAGAAAGCTGTCGTGTTTACAACTGCGACAATGAGCGCTTATCAGTATCAACTAAACTCTGGGTTTTCAAAGGTATGTGAAACATAAATTTCATGGCATAGAATCTTTAAAACACATCAAAGAGTTTTACACACCAGTCTGTTATTGTGGCAACAATTCCACGCCCCTAAACATGATGCGTCACAAACGAAATGTGATTGGTTGCTTTACCTGTCAGTCAAATGGCCTCTTGGGATGGTCTTAGTCATTCAAAGCGGACAAAGTACCCCGAACTTCAGCCATCAAGTCATGAAGGTCTGGCTATGCGAGACTAATGTCAGTCTACTCTCCTGTCTGGTTTGTTTGTTAGACAAAAATGGCAGATTCGGCTTTATGATTGGTCAGATCACTGTCAATCAAACTCCCTGTGAAGGGTCAATTGGGAAAGCCATTGCTTCACTGATCCTGCCAATAGAAGTTCTGGTTCCCACAGACATGTGCACATTGTCTGGACCAATATGGAATGTATGCTTTTTAACAGCGTTTGAGAATAAGAAACATAATTTATAAGACAGTTAATGTCAGATTTTGTTACTGTTTAAATGTTACGTAAATGTGAATTTGGCAAGCAGTTTTTTGGGAATTCAGTATTTCCCAATTTAAGTAGATGCAAGCTGGTCTTGATGTATGTCCAAAACAGCTGCCCGGAGATGTTGCAAATATGGACACAGAGTGGACTGACTTTCCATGAAAGGTACTCTGATTGATGCGTGCTATCAAATGAAGTACATTTTGAAAGGCTATGCTTTCAGCTGTACACATACTCTAGTTTTCACGTCAAAACTGAAGTACACTTTGGGCTTTATAGTACGTATAGTACACAGATGGTAGAGCTCTTTATTATTCCCTTTTTGGTTACCAAAAAAAAAAAAAAAAAAAAAAAAAATTTTTTCAGTAGGAAAGATGTTCTTGTGTTCAGTGTCAATTATTTGATTTCAACTATGAGTGAAATCCTAATTACATCCCTGGGCAATAAAGACTCCCCTCCAGCAATCTGTCACTCACATGAGATCACAGCAATTAGCAAAAAACAACGATCCAATCAATTCCAGATGGACAAATTATGTCCCATCCTACATTTTTTTTTTCATTCAAGAAGCCACGTCATTCGGATATAACTCAATAGAGAAAAAAAATACAATCACAATATCCATTTCATGGTGACTGTAAGAGAAAAAAAAATTTAGCCAAGATGGCAGACAAACCAAAAGACATGTTGATTATAGGAACACTTATAAATAATTCAGCTTCAGGTAATAATAAATAATTTTAATCCATTAAAATGGACTATATTCGAATGAGTGTTATGTATTTTTATATCAGATTTTATGTCTATATTGCAACATGTTTAGCAACATGTTAAAGCCAGGGTGGAGCACATGGGGAAAACATGGATAGAATCGCAGAATCCAGTCATAAAAACGGAATTTAGTGTGTAACTTGGAATGCTCATGGAATTTGGCAAATTTTGGAGGGATAAATCAAAAGGAGGTCAGTACACTTCAATCAAAACGCGACACAGACTAGTGTCTGTGAATATTAAGGTGCAAAGCTACTATTTAAATATAAATCCTGCATGTTCTGCCTGTTTCTGTATGAATTAATGGCGCAGACGCGTGGTTTCATTTACTACACACATACAGAAATGTGTGTGACACTCTGCACTCTGCCTTCTCAATACACTACCAATCAAAAGTTTTTGAACAGTAAGATTTTTAATGTTTTTTAAAGAAGTCTTATCTGCTCACCAAGCCTGCATTTATCTGATCCAAAATACAGCAAATCCAGTAAAATTCTGAAATATTTTTACCATTTAAAATAGGGCTGTCAAACGATTAATCGTGATTAATCGCATACAAAATAAAAGTTTGAGTTTGACTAATATACGTGTGTGTACTGTGTGTGATTATGATGCATATATAAATACAAAGACATTCATGTATATACAGTATTTAAAAAAATATTTATATAAGTATATGCATTTATTAGAATTTTTATATGTATATTACATATAAATAAAATATTTTGTACATAAATGACATATTTCTCTTAAACATATACATTACTTTGTGTGTATTTATATATACATAATAATTACACACCGTACAAACACATATATTAGGCAAACTCAAACTTTTATTTTGCATGCGATTAATCATGGTTAATCGTTTGACTGCCCTAATTTAAACTAACTGTTTTCTATTTGAATATATTTTACAATGTAATTTATTCCTGTGATTTCAAAGCTGAATTTTCAGTATCATT
Source organism: Cirrhinus mrigala (assembly GCA_036247105.1). Classification (NCBI taxonomy): domain Eukaryota; kingdom Metazoa; phylum Chordata; class Actinopteri; order Cypriniformes; family Cyprinidae; genus Cirrhinus; species Cirrhinus mrigala. The sequence continues at coordinate 24,449,847 of CM070013.1, forward strand.
ACTCCAGTCCCAAAAAACTTTTTTTCAGGATTCTTTGATTATTAGAAAAAAACAAAGATCAGCATTTATCTGAAATGAAAAAAAGAAAACTTTTAAAACATTATACACTATACCATTCAAAACATGGAGTCAGTTTTTGTGTAAGCAGAAAAATGTAAATACTCAACACAGTATTTCTGAAAAATAAAAAAGTAAATAAAAGTAAATAAAAAAATGAATTAATATTTTTAATAAAATCAATTAGCGATGTTTTTGATTATTAATGAAACCATTATAAGGGAATCTAGAAAATTAATGGAGAACAGAATTTGGTAAAAATTAACCTGAAATTTAGAAAACAAAAATAAAACATTTCATAGGCCCTTATTTTTTATTTATTGTTATTATTTTAACTTTTAATAAATTGCTGACAAATATTGTACATTTCATGACTTCAATTAATTAGACATGCTTTTTGGTTAATACAATTTAATTTAACCACTGAAGTCTAGAAAACTTAAAATGGAAAAACGGAAATTGAGGGAAAATAAAACAGGTTTCATAAGGCCCTAAATATCCCATTCATTTTCTCCATAGAAAAATAGATTTTCTCAACTCTCATGAGCTCTGAGGTAGTTAAGTGATGGTATATGCTTCTTTATTTTGCATACAATGCTCATAATCCTTAAGACCTTGCCAAGAGCAAAGATAGCAGATTTTAAATTGCATACTTACAGCCACTGAGATGAATGAGAATGCAAAAGGGATCACTTCCTCCAGCTATTACAGACCTCCTTGGAGTCAAGTCTTCTATGTGCTTGGTGTAAGGAGCATTATAATAACACAGAGTCGCTGCCTGTGTACAGCATTCCAAATCAATCACTCATGAGGATGCTGCCTATGTGGCCAGTAAACAGCAAGGCAGCTCAGTAGGTTTTGACGCAGAGTACCTGTCACTCTACACTATACAGCTGTCTAATAAAACCAGCAAAATCACAAAAGTGGAAAAAATTTACTTTCACGCACTGACTATAAAATCATACGCAGTATGTCTAGTGTGTTGCTTTTAGCTCAAGATAAATCAAAAGATTGTTTGACAGCGATACTTTCACAGTTGTAGTTGTTCGCCCTCCCTCTTCACATTGTGCCACAGTATGTGGTTTATTATGCAGTATGTTCCAATCATGGTTAGAGGCGGCTGATACTGCCACTCTCCTCAATACGCTTTTCATGCTCACCCTCCCTTCAAGGCAGAAGAGCATCTCTGGTAATCTACATATAAAGCAGTGCAGGCTTTGGCAAGCCAAGCACAGACAGAAGTGTGAAGTGATCCCCGCTTAACTCTTTCATCTGATGGTTAATTAGCGGGTGGAAGCGGCTTAATGCCATAGCGTCAGCCAAGGGAACTCACCCGCTAATCCTTGACACAAATCGCATTTTCTTCAGGGAGAGATCACCTGTGCCACGGCAGCCCAAACATCTCACTCTTTCTCACACAATCACACACATAAACTTGACTATGAGCAAGCGTTTTTTTCCCCCTCCGCTTGCTGTGAGAATGGTGTCATTGATGAAACCCTCTGTTGCTAGCCGCTGGAGTCTTTCCAGCACCTAATGTCTAATTCATGACGTCCATCTTAAACCGGCCCAGTTCCAAACACAAGTACCTGCTGCCTTACTACTGCAAATCTTATCGAATGAATAGAGTATTTACTACAGCTTTTTATTTTTATCCTTCACAGTTTGTAATGGATAGCAATAGAAAAGACATTTAATATTAGTTTGATCAAGCTGGCAATTTTGTGGACTTTAAATGCAGGTTTTACTTTGCAGACTCCACAAAATGCATCATCTTGTGATTTCTATGGTGCAGAATGCTAGATTTTGTTTCCCAGCATGCACGACATCACAAACAAATTATTTTTGAGTTGTCTTATGCTGTTAACTTAAGGTGTTAAAGACATCACTTCTTCAAGTGTCATGTTTCGTGTGAGAAACATTAAGGAATCATTCAAAAAGAGTCTAATTTGCTTAAAATGTACTTGCCTCCAGGCCATACAAGATGTAAATGAGCTCGTTTCTTCATCAGAACAGATTTGTAGAAATTTAGCATTACATCACTTGCTCACCAGTGGATCCCCTGTACCGAATGGGTGCCGTCAGAATGAGAGTTCAAACAGCTGATAAACAAACTACAAGTAATCCACACGACTCCAAGTCATCAATTAATTTTCTTTTGACGTGAAAAGCCACGTGTCTGTAAATAAGTAATCCATTAAGGTTAATTAATTTTAACCTTAAACCACTACTTCTGGAGAAAATACAAGTCTATAATCAATAATAGCATTTCCTCCAATGAAAAAGTCCATTCCCTGTTGTCCTCTCACAGCAAAATCCATTGATATATGTGATAAGAACTTGATCTGTATATATTTTTCTCCTGTTTCAGACAAGACAGCCGTTTCACTCAAAAAAAGCAATACTGATATTTTAGCCACAAACAACATTTTAGAATTATACAAACACTCAGCTTTTGCTTCACAAGATGTTAATTAAATGGACTGGAGCCATGTTTGTGGATTATTGTGATGTTTTTAATCAACTGATTGGACTCTCATTCTGACGGCACCCATTCACTGCAGAGCATCCATCGGTGAGTGATGTAATTTCTCCAAATCTGTTCTGATAAAGAAACACACTCGTCTACATCTTGGACGGCCTGAAGGTGAGTACATTTCCAGCTGTTTTTCATTTTTGGGTGAACTATTCCTTTAAGGACCGTGTATGCCAGACTGGTTCGTTATTATGTGTTTCTAGCAATTACTATAAAACACTGCTAGCAGAAACATCTTCTCAATTATACTAATTATTCTGCGAGCAGCAAAAAAAAAAAAAAAAAAAAAACAGACCGAACTCCATCACAGTCCGTACAGCATATAGCTAAATAAAAAACAGATTGTGTGATGATGAGGACGGATTACTGCAAAAGAAGTTGGCATGCAGATGCAAGGGACTTCAACACTTCTAAAATAAACAACTAAGTAAATTAAAAACTCATATAGTATTAATCTCTTGCTCCTATTGATGCCGGTGAATACCCTTAATTGTGGCTTGCGTGTCTAAGGTTGCAGACCCCTGGTCTGATCGTTGTCTGTGTGTTTGCTCATAGCGTGTATAAGGAAGATTACAGCTGTTTTACCTGATCCACTCCATTAGCTCCACAGTGTCTGGGTCATAAAACTCTCTCAGCTCAGAAATCTCCTCCATCAGTCTGGGCCAGAACTGTCAACAGAAAGACAGCGATTGAGATGGAGGGAGAGTGTGAGACTGCTGTAATGGGAATGACTCACAATAATCAATGATCAACAAAGCAGCCCAATAAACATCCAAACACACAAATGTGCACAATTCATATCTGATTGTTTATTCCCACTGCTGTGTTAACAGAGAAAAAAAAATTGCATTGTGAAATCAAAACTCTCCTAGATAACACACACAGTGTGATACGAATTCCATTTGCGTGCAATAGGATTCCTGTTTATGGCGTACAGCCACCCAGGCAGCTTAGCAATATATGCAAATAGATACATGACAGCATAGTTGAAAATGTCTTACCTTGTAATAAAGAAACGCCAGTATTACAATAGGAACCGAGTACCTGATCAGTCTCATCTGTGGAAACAGATTAATAACATAAATGGATAAATAACCATATAAATGGGAAGAAACGGGATGTAATTGTTTAGGCTCGAGGGCTGTGACTACATTGCCACCTAGTGGGGAAATGAAATATTCAGCTGTGTGCACATGGGCACATTTAGGCAGATGAAAGAAAACCACGCCTCACTGAAACTCAATATTAGTTCATAACATTGAGCATTGAGAATCAAAATTACATTTGTATAATGCGAAATGTGATAACCATCTTTTGTGGGCTTCTATATATACTGATTCTATTATTAGGCTCATGTTTTTTTTGTTTGTGTGTTTGTTTTGCTATTGCTTGTATTGAATATTGAGGAAAGTAGGGTAAGCTGGGTAAACTCTATTGTAAACTTAATCTACCAAACCAACTTACGTTATATGAAAAAAAGTAATCCGTAAAGTACATTTTTAACAATACATACAGTTAAAGTCAAAAGTTTACATACACCTTGCAGAATCTGCAAAATATTAATCATTTTACCAAAAAAACATAAACATTTACACATAAAACCTGTTTACATATAGTACATAAAAGAAAATAATAGTTGAATTTATAAAAACGACCCCATTCAAAAAATGCTCACTGATGCTTCAGAAGAAAACACGATGCATTAAGAGCCGGGGGGTGAAAACTTTTGAACAGAATGAAGATGTGTATATTTTCCTTATTTTGTCTAAATATATATTTTTTCATTTAGTGCTGCCCTTCAGAAAGTACAGAAGATACTTACATGTTTCCCAGATAACAAAATAAGTTAAATTCACCCTGATCTTCAATTTTTTTTTAATGCATAATTTTTTCCTTCTGAAGCATCAGTGAGGATTTGAACCTCAGTGTGAAAAGATGGATCTCAAAATCATATGTGTACATACATGCTGCTCACAAATTATTGTAGGCCAGTTTGTGCTGAATACAGTGTTTTCAGACTTTAGCCATTTATATATTTATAAGCAACTGAAAAAAGCACAAATGTCAGGGCATGTCAAAACTTCTCCAGGCCCCCAAAACACCCTCAGACCCCAGAGGGTTTATGCAGAATTTTTCCCTCTGGAGCATCAGTGAGCATTTGAACATTCTGTAATAGTTGCATACAAGTCGCTCAGTTGTCCTCAGTGTGAAAAGATGGATCTCAAAATCCTACAGTGATTGTTGAAAGGGTTCAAATACACAAAAATGCTGAAAAACCAAAGAATTTGTGGGACCTGAAGGACTTTTCTGAAGAACAGTGGGCAGTTTAACTAGGACAAACAAGAGACTCATGAACAATTATCATTGAACAAAAAAACACAGCTGTGGATCATTAAGGTAACAACACAGTATTAAGAATCAAGTGTATGTAAACTTTTGAACGGGGTCATTTTTATAAATTGAATTATTATTTTCTCTTGTGAACTATATGTAAACATGTTTTAAATAAAAAAATATACTAAATAAAAAATAACATGTATTTTGTACGATCCCTCTTATTTTGGTAAAATAATTTACATTTAGCAGATTTTGCAAGGTGTATGTAAACTTTTGACATCAACTGTATATTTTCATATAAATTTGTGAATCGATAACATATTGTATAAAGCCATGTAATAGTTGCGGGGAGGTAAAGTTTTAGAGTAAGATATTGTGATAAACTTGTGAGCTTTGCAGCCAATGCAAGAATATTATAAAACGTTGAATGTTGAAATGTATTTCCTTGAACTTATGAATGCATTGGCCAATCAGAGGCACTTATATTAGTCAGCACTGAAATCATCAGAGCTGTTGATGAATGCGCACACTCTCTAATTCCCTCATCATAAACAACACAGTGCAGATACGATGTAAATAAAAGATTCATTTTGTCGCTTCAGGGACTATAACAAGTTTCTGCATAACTTGTGCTAGACTTGGTTAACATCATGGACGGACATGTTTGTCTGTGAAGCCAGAATGTCATGTTACCAAAACGAAACAAAAGCGTTTTATACTGTTTTCTATATCAATATTAATAATCATTATTACAATATAAAGCGCAATAGTCAACAATAATGATTTTTGTCATAATATTGCAGCCCAATGAGCTCCTATTTTTTTAAATGTATAATTTAGACAACTTTAAACAGTCTATAGCTTTTTACAACAATATTGAAGTAACTGGGTAAATTTAAGAATTTGACATTAAAGATAACGTATGTTTTTAATAAGGTGATTATAAAAATTGCTCTCACAAATGAAAAAAATGTCCTTGGAAATCATTTCCAGGGGGCAAATATTGCCCCTTCGTGGACTGTGCATTAGTAAGCCATTTTTATATGAAATTATTAATGTGTTCCCCCTCACACGACGCAAAATACCCTTAACATGAGACAAGGTCTTCTGGAAAACACAGTTTATCATCAGACATTAATTTTTCTATAGAATATATATCCTGAAATATGTTCAGCCATATTACTTCTGCCTCATTTCCCGTTTTTTAGAGGGCAAGTAAAAAGTGTGTTAGAGTGTGTGTTTGTGTGTGTAGTAAACATACACTACCATTCAAAAGTTCTGGGTAAGACCTTCTTAAGAAAATCCTTTATTTAGCAAGGACACATTAAATCAAATCAAAAGTGACAGAACATAAATTTCTATTATAAAATATTTCTGTTTCAAATAAATGCTTTTGAACTTTCTATTCATCAAATAAGTATTATTAATAATATATATATTTTTTTTTTTTACTTGAGCATTAGAAAGAACCATGAAGGATCATGTGACACTGATGCAGTGGTTTCCACCACAGAAATGAATCACATTTTTAATATTTCATTACTGTTTTTACTGAAATGTCCCAAACTTTTGAATGCTAGCCAGTATCTCTCATTTGCACTGTGTGTGTTTGTGTGTCAGATCTCAGTCGCTCACCATGGTTTTAGTGTTGCAGCGAAGCACCCTCAGATACAACGACCACACGTCCTTCCCACACACCCCAAAGGCGGCGAATGCACACATGTGGCCGGTCCACAGATATTTCATCCTGCCAGCAGCAAAGATAAAAATCTATTAGTGCCTTCTATTTTATCATAAAGCTCAAACAACACACCGCAAACATGAAAGACTCGCACAGCATTCATTTTCAACTCTATTACTATTCTGCCACCAAACTAAACCTTATGAAGCGATATTGCAATGTTCTACCATAATTCATTCATCATTAAAATCTCGAATGAACCGTCAACTTGGGATACGGACTAATAAGATGAAGAAGATCACAAATCAGAAGCGGTGTGGAGGACAGGAAATGAAAGTGGAAGCAGAGAAGAGGTTGAAATTGAGATGCACCATAGCGGCAGCAGCGGGGAATGAAATTACAGACGGCGGAGTGAGGGAAATACAGAAGGAAAATATTTGCATGGAGCGAAAGAGATACGTGGTATGAAAGCAACAAAACTTTCCAATTTACAAGTTGTTTACCTCATAGTGGAAAAAGCGAGCAGGCCGAAGAAGACGGTGTGCAAGAGATTGTAAGCGACATCCGGACGCATGCTAAAGGTCCTGTCCTCTCTCTCCCTGCTCGCTTGGCCTGACCCATTCAAGCTGGAAAGAAGAATTACGAATCAAACAAGAGGGGGAAAAAAAACACACATTAAAACAATATCAGCAGCATTTTTCAAAGTGTGCACGCGGTTTTTCTTTTTTAAGTACAGAAGGGTTAACAGCCTATCTGTTTAGTGCATGTGTGTGTGGTGCAAAGCCTCTGGGTGTTTATGAGCTCCTGTGATTCTGATAAGAAAAGAGAACAAAAAAAAGGGCCACAGCAGCCCTTAAAGCAACAGCAAATCTGCTTTGAACCAAACATAATAACACATTCAAAAGCCTTAATGGAAAAAATACATCCAGTGTCCAATTATTCTGTAGCACATCTAATAAAGACTAATAACTCTAATTATAAATTAGTATTATGACCTGTGGTGGACGAGGTGGTTACAAAGCTATAATAACTGCTTCTATTGGTCATTTTTCAGCTATTTTTGTGCTCTAATTAGTAAAATAAACATTATGAGAATATTCCCAGATACGCGTCTCGCTAACGCGTAGCATACGGCGTGGTGGTGCACATGAGAGGAAGTGATGCAGTAGTTTTACCTGAGATTAGAGAGCGCCACCAGCAGCAGCAAGATGAAGAGCACACTGAGGGTGCACAGATACGGATATAGCAGCACTGTGCCAGCCAACCGCTCAAATGTATCCAATGGCAACAAGCCAAAAGCCTCTTCGCAGAGATAGAGACTGGCATCAAAGTCTCTGAAAGAAAGAGGAAGGGAGGGGGTACGGGCAGGATATATATTATACACATTATTTGGAGAAGCAATTCATCTGATCAAGTGAAATGGCTTCATAAATATCTAGTGGATGAGCAGATTATATTGTGTGCCAGATGTTATTTTTCCACCGGAGCTGGACGCATTTAATCACAGCGGATTAATGTCTCGCTCTAGTCTCCGAGTAGATCTCACTTCTGAATAAGACACCACGATATGGCATTTGACTGATGATAAAAGGCTTAGATGTAGCGCCATGAGAGATGACCAAAGACTTACCTCGTTGCCCCGAAGCCAAACTTGGCCTTTATGAACTTAAAGATGTGCTCGTCCGATTTCAGCTGGAGTATTTTCTGTCAATTAAAATGGAGAGAGTGAAGGATGAAATCATTCATGTGAGTGTCTCATGAGATCGGGGATGTGGGTTTTTATGAGAGTGAGATATGAAGAAAGACAATGAGAGTGAAAGCAAAGCTAGTGTCTCGGGAGGAGAAGCTAGAGAAGCTCTATTTTATCATTAATGACAGGGCGGACGATGTAGAACACGATTCATAGCTCACCTTGGCTGAATAATTGATGGTGAAAGTTAATGTGAGGACTAGGAGTGTGTGAAGAGCCAGTTTTCCTACTCGTATAACAAAGCCGCCCGTCTTTAGTCCCGTCTGAAAGCCACACACACACACACACACACACAGAAGGTATTAATAAATAAACTACAACAGTATTTTTTAGCCTCAGCTTTCAGTCAAAACAGAACTGGGTGTTAGGGAACACAGATAAGGCTCGGACATGAAAACAAAAGTGATGAAGCCTCATGAAAACATTTTTTAGTCTAAAGCCCTATTCGGATAGGATGTGTTTTCAGGAAATGTCTTTAAAGTAGGGGTGTAACGGTTCACAGATGTCACGCTTCGGGGGTCACGGTTCGATACCATTTCGGTACAACAGAAAAAAAAATAAAAAAATCTACTGTGCTAGATTTCTTTTCATTTATTTTTAACAGACAGTAGTACAAATTACATTTTTTTTCCACCTACATGCGAAAATAAATATTATATCAGATTATAATGTCATAGACTATAAAATCAAATTAATACTTGACATATTTAATTTAGTTAACTGTTAGACAAGGGGGGAAAAACAGTGCGACATGTAACGTAGCATATTTTTGCTGAGTTTCAGTTCAGTTTTTTGACAGAAAGGAAACCCAAATGGCAGAAAGCGACATTTGTTTTTTAAGTTGATTTTGCTGGTATGAGGAAAGCTGAAGTAATCGCGCCGGCGCACACAAATGCAAAACATACATGAGCGCGCCCGCGCACCTGTGAGAAGGGTAGGATAAAAGAGCACAAAGCTCCATTTCGCAAACAGCTGCCTTTAAAGTAACGTTATACTCCTTTGTCAGTGAGAGACGCGTTCAGAACCAGCACATGATCACTGTCTAGTGGTCTTTCTTTTCACGTGCGCAACTCCTGGCATTCGCTGTTCTTCCGCGGCTGGTTATCAAACAGAGTTGCATTACTGCGGGCGCCCCCTTCTGGATTGAGGGTGAATTGCCTGTATTCGTTGTAAGGCCTCATGCACCGAACTGAGATGCCCGTACCGTGACGGTTCGGTACGAATACATGTATCGTTACACCCCTACTTTAAAGTAATTGTTTAGAGTTCATAGATAAGCAAAGATGAGTGTGTCTACTGTATTTAGACATTGCCATCATATCTAACTGACCTAATACATCTCGTATTTAGCAGTGCTAAATCATTATACAGGAAATATAAAAAATGAGCATATGGGATTATTAGATAAAATTACATTAGTAAGAAATCCAGTCACATTCTGCAACTTTAAAAAAATAAATAAATAAAATAAAAAAAAAACACTAAAGCAATACACATTGTTCAAAAGTTGCAATGTTTTTATTATTATTTTTTTTTTAAAGAAGTCTCTTATGCTCATCGAAGTTCCATTAATTTGATCAAAAATACAGAAAAAAGTAATATTACAAAATATTATTGCAATTAAAATAATTTTATATATACAACAATAATAATACATTTTCTATTTTAATATACTTTAAAATATAATTTATGTCTATGAGGCAAAGCTGAATTTTCATCAGCCATTACTCTTGTCTCAAGTGTTACGCGATTCTTCAGAAATCATTCTAATATGCTGATTTCTTATCAATGTTGGAAACAGTTGTGCTGCTTAATATTTTTTGGAACCTTTTTGTTAGGATTCTTTTATGAATAAAAAGTTTAAAAGAACAGTATTTATTCAAAATAGAAATCTTTCCTAACAATGTAAGTCTTTACTGTCACTTTTTATCAATTTAACATATCCTTGCTGAATTAAAAGTAGTAATTTCTTTCAAACAAAGAAAAAAAGAAAAAATGTACTGACCCCAAACTTGCTGTTCTTTTTATTGTTTCATTCATCAAAGAATCCTAAAAAAATGTATCACAGATTCCAAAAAAATTAAGCAGCACAACTGTTTCCAACAGTTATAATAAATCAGCATATTAAAATGATTTCTGAAGGATCATTTGACACTGAAGACTGTAATAATGATGGTGAAAATACAGCTTTGCATCACAGGAATAAATTCTATTTTGAAGCATATTAAAATGAAAAAACTGCTATACATGTCATTTTTCCATCCCACCACTTAAATAAACCTTTGAAAACACAGTTTTCTGTCTTTGTTTCTTTTACATGGATAACAAATGTCATTCAATAAAAAAACAATACAAAATAATTAAAAATCTTTTACCCACTTCAATAAAAAAACTATGCAAGGTTGCAACTCCTACATGCTATGCCGTTCCAACAAAAAATGAGCTACTTCACAAAAATGCTAAAACTGATAACGCTAACCTGCCTGAATAGGGTTTTAAATTCTTCTTAATTTGTTTATTTTTCTAAATTCTGTTTGGTAATTCAAAATAAAATACTAGAGCTCACATCCAAGCAAGCACAGCACATTAATGAGATTATCTGCAAAACGCTGTGTTCACTTTAATCATATTTGCTTACAAACATTTGATTATCATCTTTAAACAGGGACATCAAATGCAAAATTCACTTACATGGTGTTCACATAAAAATGTGTCTCAGCAGTGTGTGGACACAACCACCCACCAATGATAAAAATCCATTCACTACTTTTTTTTTTTATTCCCCAAAAACATAAACAGACTTAATTATCAAGCCGTTTTGATATTCTGAGCAATATGACATCACACTGCTCAGGCCACGCCCACATCCGCCACGACCAGATGCACCTCCAGAAGAAGTAATCACTTCTCTTCCGTGAAAGAGAGGGGAGGGGTGAGCGGTAGCTCATTATCATTTAAAAAGACATCCCCCAAAATGGGACACTGTTTTTGACAAGGTAAAGTCAGGAAGTATGTTGCGGACATTTCATGAAGACCCTAAAGAATCATACCAACTTGTGGAAAATAGGCATCTTATTTTCATAGCATCTTAACATATTCAGTACAGTCTAAACCATAAACCTTACAAGAATGTCTGCCAATGTCATTCTAAGATCTGACAAAACGCTTTAGTGACGTATTGCAGATGACCACATGCTCTGGAAAATCACATGCCCTGGATGAAAGCACACATACTGAAAAGATAAATACGGTACGGTATCCGGGATTACATGCAACATATGTTCATAGAATCACAAAAAAAAAACAGGTTTTACACTCCTACTTTCCCAACTTAAGTCATTTTTATTCGTGTCCTGAGATGTACACTGACCTGGAAGTGTTTGATGAAGAGGGCAGACACAATGAAGCTGAGCACCAGAGAGCCCAGAATCATAGAATTGCAGAACTGCAGTAACCACACCAATAACAGACTCAACACCTGCATCAGGTACAGAGAGATCACCTACAGGGAGAAAGAAATGAATAATCCAACCACACATGAACTTCAAAATGTGGAAAGGCTCTAATTTGTGTTGGAGAGTTACCTGTTCTGCTGTGAAGAAGTCCAGGCAATCCAGAGTGAAGATTATAAGGGCCTGCACCAGTAGGACAAACTGATTAAACTGCCATGTCAAACAGAAGCAGAAGGTGGAGACGAACACCAGCCACAGCACCACCCTCTGTGGTTAGAGAGAACATGAACGAAAAAAGATGTTCAACTCTAACCGCACAGACAACCAAACATACAAAAAACCTTGTTCTTTCTTCAGAGCTCATACAATGAGAATTTTCCCAGTGATATACCATATGTCAGGAAAGCAATTAGAGTCTGTGCTGAGAGAACATACTGGGAGAGAACAAATATGTGCTCAGCAAAGTAAATATTTCAAACATACACTTGCAATTGCTAACCTCCGTTTCATATTTCATAAAACTATTTCAGAACAGCAGCGAGCAGTCAGAAATATTTATCACAGCTTACTGTCTCATATTTTCTCACTCATATTTTCTCATTTCATTATTTGCCATTTTTCATTAATTTGCCTAATGAGTAAACAAAACTGACTGACATTTGACTGGATTACATTTATTTAAAGTTGAAGTTTGATTCTTTTCTGATTCTTTCTCCTGTCTCATTCTTATATGGAAATAAAGTGATGTAAGCCATTTTTAGATTCATTTCCCTGAGAACTGTAAACACTGTGGCTCTGTGGTGTACAATGGTCCTATCCCAAATGGCACCCTAAAGGCGGGTGTACACTCATAGAAAATAATGTGTTCAAATTTTAAAGATGTGGGGCAATGCAGCACTGCGCCTTTCGTGCGGTGTGTGACTGCCTAAAGCCCTCGCAGTCTTTCTCTGAACCCACACCTGCAGTGGAGCTTGGGCCTTAAAGGGACCTTAAAGGGAGGTCTAATGCTATTTCATGCATTCTGACTTTTTACACTGTTAAAGAGATGGATTCCCATGCTAAACATGGCCAAAGTTTCAAATAACGAGTTGAACATTTACAGAGTATTTTTGTGACAAATACACTCCTTCAGGGTTTGTATAAGGCTATGTTTACACTAGTGTGTTTTTGTTTAAAAAGACATAACTTTTGCTACAGTTATGCCTGTCGTTTATACTACTCCAGTGAAAACGGAGACTTTTAAAAATGCTGCAGACCCAGTTTTAGTTTGAAAACTCAGGGATTGCATTTCAGTGTAAACTGACAAAAAGGAAAAACTTTTGAAACTTTTCAAACTTTTGAAAGATGAATCGCTTTCGATTACGAGCATGATTTTGCATAGCTTGTCAGTGATTTCCAGCTCTGTGTATTCATTGCAGGTCCAGCTGAACGCACGTGATGGAAATTTACCACTAATCACAGAACCGGCGTTAATGACTAAATGTGCATGACAATCGCATGCCATTTATCGTGCAGCCCTATAGGGCATCTACCTATACATATCGATGGTTATACTTGCATGAATGGTCGGTTGTGTAGTGTGGACGGAGATCGTTTCTGAAACGCAGTGAAAACAGCAATGTAGATGAGGATCATTTTCATTTTAAAACAGTGCACTAGTGTAAACAGGGCCTAAGTTTTGGAAAGATTTTCAAGTATGGTCATATAAGACGTCATAAAGGGCACAATTCCTTCTATGGGCATTTCTCCCAAAAGAGCGTGTGCACACATCAACCAGAGCGAGAGGACGCCCATCAACAAGCTTCATTCGGGTTACGGAAGTTGTCGACAGTGCTGCAATAGACATGTTTGAGAAGGATTTGTCATTTTGTTTCAGGATTAAATGAACTATGTCACCAAAGAAGTGGTTTTTTGGTTGTGAGGGAAAGATAATCTTGTTCAGCTTCCCAAAGAACTAAGCATTAAGGGAATTATGCCAATGTCACAGCTTGCAGACGATCACTATGCAAAAACATAGTGTGCTCGTGACTCTAGCTCTACCCATGACACGCCTCCAGGAGGCTGACCGTTTTCAGAGAGAATCAGTACAGCTGTATCTTTCTTTTATAAATCTAAAAAAACTAAAGACTTTTTGGGAACATGAAGAATTCAATACTACTCTATAGCTGTAGGTACTCAAGATTTAACATAAGATTTGCAGAAACTGTGTGTTATGTCCCCTTTAAACGACATGGGCACACAGCTGCCGCTGTAAGTCTGCAAGAATGCAAATGCACATAAAGTGTGCCGTTTGGGACAGGGTCAACATTTCAATGCTTGAGCTTTCAACCAGCTCAACAGAGCAACACTGTATCAACCAACTCAAACACAGTTTGAATTTGGGGCAGGGTTATCTGTTTCTCCGAATAACTGAAAACAGAAGGAGTGCTCAGAAACTTCAAAACATTATTTTTCCAATTCCATTTAGTGACGGCAACTCATGTCATCTTGTGGCAGTAGTTCTCAAGTCAACAGTATGCTGATACTGAGACAACGGCTGCGTCCAAAAGCCTAGTCAGCTGACTTACTGCCTCGCTGCCCTATCAGGCAGTGACTTCGAAGTCAATGAAGGCAACTCTAAAAACGGACAGACTTCAGAGGCAGCATAACATGAAGTCGTTGCTAGGTTACCTAATAGTTCAGTTGTACATTTTGTAGAAAAATGATCTTAAACAGTTAATTATTTAATAATACATAAAGACCTCGATGTCATTGTCACTGAAGGTCTATGCGTCAGAAAAAACATCAGAGAATGGCATTTTTTGCTTAAAAAAATAAAAGCACTGTTCAAGTATTATTATAGAACAGGTCATTGTTATTAGTGGCTGTTTCATTATAATTGGTAGTATTTTGTAAATATTATTCTTATTTACTACTCATTTGAACCCTTTTACCATTTTTATAAAATACTATTATTACAAACAATACTATTTATTATGCTTTTTACATTATTACTACTCATAAAGTATATCATGGTCAAGATCTTGTCTATTATATACAGTAACAAGTTTAATTTCACCAGAATATCTTTATTTATATAGCCTATGTGGCGCACACGCACAGGATTGTGGGAAATCGAAGGCAGCGAAGGATACATCTATGCTGCCTTCAAAAATCGATTAAAAGAAGGTACCTCTGGAGACAGGAATTTGGATTCTGAGCAGGATTTTGAAGCAGAATTTGGATTCGGACGTTCCTTGATGCCTTCCTGCCTTGGAAAGAGCTTTCGGACGCAGCCAACAGTTTTTGAGAGTCAGATTCAACCAATGGTTGCAACATTTCCCAAGTCACCATTACACTAGCTAAATTGAGAACAGTCTCAGACTATAAAACTGCAATTTTATCCCTCACAGCCTGGTTTTCATCTGCGTAAAATTGACTAACGTCTGTGAGTATACATGAACCAAGTACTTGAATGAGGGGGTGAAAGGTACGTTTCTATAAAAAACAAATGTATAGTGCAACTAGTTATATTAAACATCTTATTATAACAGGCAAAAACTGTTCGGTCAAGACATGAAAATGAATTTTACTACTGAATTATGTATGCAGTGTTTAAAGGATTAGTTCACTTCCAGAATACAAATTTTCTGATAATTTACTAAAGCAATTTTGAAGTTGTAGGAGAAAAAGAGATGGACTTTGAACCAAAGTACACAAACGAAGAACTAACCATGTGCATCACAGAGCTAGTGCAATTTGAGCCCACTATAGACCAATTTAGAGTAGACGTCACAGTTACGTCAATTGCACCTGTGCGCACTTTGTGGTGGCAGAAAAACACTGGTAACAAGTTGAGTATAAGTGGAAAAATCCACAGAATAAGCAATAAAAATGTATTGTTGTGGCTTTTAATGTCAGAATCAGAAAGCAGAATCATTTTTATAGAATACTGTCATCAAAAACGCCATTTGAAGCTAAATACAGACCTTTAAACAGACAGACTAATGGATGAAACCTGCTATGATTACTCTACTTTTAAAGCATAAATTTGATTTAAACAATAGGTCTACATAATATTCACATATGCAGTTTATAGGGAACATATTATATTAGCCCTACAGTTACATCATGAAATACTTTTTAAACCTATAACCTTTTTCATTTACCTATTTTATCTCACAATTCTGACTTTTTTCATCACAATGCAAGTTTACATCTCATATTTCGGACTTTATAACTCGATTTAACTCAACATTAGCGAGTTTGTCAATTCTGTGGAAAAAAAAAGCCAGAAATGTGGGATATACTGGTGCATCTCAAAAAATTAGAATATCATGCAGAGTGAAAAAGTTCATTTTTTTATTGTAATGTATTTTAAAAACTGAAACTTTCATATTTTCTAAATTCATTACATGTAAAGTAAAATAATTCTAAAGTTTTTATTTTGATATTTTATTTAGTATTTTGATGATTAGAACTTGCAGCTCATGAAAGTCAAAAATCCAGTATCTCAAAATATTAGAATATTTTCTAAGATCAATCAAAAAACGGATTTGCAAAAAGAAATTTTTTTTAAAGTATGTTCATTTATGCACTGAATACTTGGACGGCAGCACATATTACAGCAAATGACTTGCTCCTAGCACAAATGACAGCATCAGTGAAGTGCGGCATGGAAGTGATCAGCCTGTGGCACTGCTGAGGCACTATTGAGCCTTCAGATCATCTGTATATTGTTGGATCGACTGTTTCTCATCTTTCTCTTGAAAATATCCCATAGATTCTCAATGGGGTTCAGGTCAGGCATGTTGGCTGGCCAATAAAGCACAGTGAAATCATGGTCAGCAAACCACTGGGAAGTGGTTTTTGCACTGTGGGCAGGTGCTGAAGTCCTGCTGGAAACGGAAATCAGCATCTCCATAAAGCTTGTCAACAGATGGAAGCATAAAGTACTCCAAAATCTCCCAGTAGACAGCTGCATTGACTTTGCACTTGATAAAACACAGGGGACCAACACCAGCAGATGTCACAGCACCCCAAATCATCACTGACTTCAGAATCTTCACACTGGACTTCAAGCAGCTTGGATTCTGTGCCTTTCCAGTCTTCCTCCAGACTGTGGGACCATGATTTCAACATGAAATGCAAAATTTACTTTTATCTGAAAAGAGGACTTTGGACCACTGAGCAACAGTCCAGCTCTTTTTCTCCTTAGCCCAGGTAAGATGCTTCTGACGTCATTTCTGTTTCAGAAGTGGCTTGGTAGCCCTTTTCCTGAAGACGTCTGAGTGTGGTGACTCTTGATTTGCTGACTCCGGCTTCATTCTACTCCTTGTGAAGCTCTCCCAAGTGTTTGAATCGGCTTTACTTGACAGTATTCTCAAGCTTGCGGTCATCCCTGTTGCTTGTGTACCTTTGCCTACCCAATTTCCTCCTTCCAGTCAACTTTGCATTTAGTATGGTTTGATACAGCACTCTGTAAACAGCCACCCTATTCAGTAATGACCTTCTGTGACTTATCCTCTTTGTGGAGGGTGTCAGTGATTGTCTTCTGGACTATTGCCAAGTCAGCAGTCTTCCCCCTTAGTGTGGTTTCAAATAACAAGAGATACCTGGGATTTATACTGTAGGGATGGACATTTAATGAAACTCAAATGTAAATATTCTAATATTTTGAGATACTGGATTTATGACTTTCATGAGCTGTACACTCTAATCATCAAAATTAAAGCAAAAACACTTTTGAAATGTTTTACTTTACATAAATCTAGAATATATGAAAGTTTCATTTTTTAAAATAAGTTACAATAAAAAAAATTAACTTTTCCATGATATTTAAATTTTTTTACACCTGTAAACTCATGATTCTAAGCAGAGGGAAAAAGAGAGAATGACAAGTTGATTTTTCTGATCAGAATTGTGAGATATAATCTCGGACTTGCGAGAATAAGGTCAGAATTTTGAAATACAAACTCAAATATACCTTTCTTTTTTATTCTTTTATTCCTTGAAAACTGTCATTCTCTGCCACCAGATAAGCTCCGCCCACAAAAAAAGTCACCACTGTTTGCAAACACCGAATTGGTCTATATGGAGAAAAATCCTGGAATGTTTTCCTCGAAAACCTTAATTTCTTTTCGACTGAAGAAAGAAAGACATGAACATCTTGGATGACATGGAGGTGAGTAAATTATGAGGAAATTTTTATTCTGGAAGTGAGCTAATCCTTTATGCATGTTTTTTCACCTGCCAGTATGATAGCATTACATATTAGTGATAATTATGTGATTATGTAAAAGAAGACTTTTTTTTTTTAAAATGGTTCACTGACATGAACTGTCCAAAAGAACTGATTTGTGGAAAAGAATCAGACCTTTCATCACTGATGGTTACGGAATATACATTTAAATGGATCAGGATAGAAGATTACCTGGTGAACAGGTTTTAGCTGTGGCCTTAAATAACAGGTTATTGCAGCCACCTGAAGAGCAAAGAAAGGTATTGACCAGTTCTCCCTCAGAGAGATGGTAAACTCCACGCGTGTGGTGTCCACTCTGCACACAAATCAAGAACGCAATCAATCACTGAATCAGAACGCAATCACAGAAAACACAAGCTTAAGCTGTGAGAAAAGAAAACAAGTGAAGTGTTGTAAAAGTGTGATTTTTCAATGCCACAATATCTTCTATAATTCCAGCTAAAACAAAAATGCAGAAACAACTATAAATAAGCCATTCACAAGCGGATTTCCTGAAATGTGTAAACACTGTGCTGCTTGATGGAGCTTCCAAATCAGCTCAACCAATAGTTTAGTGTGGGGAACTATCTTTATTGTTTCTTACATTTTAAGATTGCACCATGGTAAACATCCTATCAGTATTGAACAAGAGTCCTAAATGACAAATTTAATTTCAGTGCTATCCTTGAGAGCTTCAATTCACAGCTTATTGGGTTTCACACTTACCTGAACTGAGATGCTCACTGCATCATAATAAGCATTTATTTATGCCAGATAGGAAAGTTTTGTATGTATGAGAGACTGACTGTGCACACACACCTGTTGAGAATGTACCAGACTCCACTGAGGGCTCCAGCCAGCCATGAGTCACTGAGTAACCAGCTAGTGATAAAGAGGGCGATGACATACACTGTCTGCAAAGCAAACACTGTGTAGATGTAGAAATAAATTGGCTCCAAGTAGGTCTGCAAAACAAAGACACACACATACATACAGGATGGGGAAAAAAATAAGCTGATTCTGCAAAAGCCCAAGAGAATTTATACATTTTACAAAGAAAACAGAAGTGATTGAACACCTGGATGGGAAGTATTCTGTACAAAATGCCAAGGAACACTTCTTGGTAGATATTCATACGCTGTAGGATGTTTATTGTTCTCTTTGATTCAGTAGTGTTGTCATGAATAAGCTCATAAAGACCTGTGAACACAAGAACACACACAACCTCATGAACTTACACAAAAAGTTTAACTTTGCACAAATACAAATGGACTTTTATCACTTAGTATGAACTCAAACTGGTTAATTTAATGAATCATGTTCATTTTTAGCACTACAGCTTTTATAAAACTTTGCTATTTTTTCATTTATTATTGCACTTTACAATAATCATATTATTTTTTTTCTGTGACGTCAAAGCTGAATTTTCAGAAGCCGTTACTCCAGTCTTCAGTGTCACTTGATTTGGAACAGAAAATTTAAAAGAACAGCAGTTATTAAAAATGCAATAAAAAAAGGGCAGAAATTAATAATACTATAAAAGTTTAATGTCACTTTTGGTAAATGTAACGTATTCCTGCTAAATAAAAATATTAATTAATTTATATAAATATATAATAAATATATTATATATATATGGTTTTATTTAACCATATTCTCTGTGTAGATAATGGAACCTAAATTCTAAAAAAATAAAATAAAATAAAATAAAATAAAAAACAACTGATTGCTCACTTATTGAGCAACAGTGACAGTCCCGTGCTTCAGACATAAAATAATTTTTATTTCTGTGGTTACTATTCTGCACAATAAAAGCACAATAACTACACCAACACTAAAATAGAGAACATTTTATCTGGATAAATTTAAACTGGTTTTAGTTTCACAATCGTTTTTCTTTGAAACATAGTTGAGCCAAACTCATCTGTCACAGACAGATCACAGAGATCATAGATCATAGTCTAAGAGATCAGTATTTTGACGAAATGTGTAGTTACTATATTTTGCCTTTGTATAGCAGTATGGCTTGGATAATAATTAGAGCTCATATGAGGGCAATAATACTTTGATTTGAAATGGTTCCATTATTGTAAATGCAGACCAAAATTGCCACTAAATGGTATAATGGAAGTGGATTTCAAAATAAACAACCTCAACTTTCTTTAAGCTACTGCAGATAGTACTACAGCTGTGACGTTTTACAGTAATCAATTTCTATGATTGCTTAATAGAAAACCAATGCCCTGAACATGCTTTTACTCTACTATAAGTACAAAGGCCCAATTGTAATGTCTAGAGAACAGCTTTTGGCACCGCTGTAGTTCTTACCATTTCAGTCTCAATGGGTAATGACCTAATTGTGATGTTTTTCACTGCAGAAGCACAAAGAAAATCCATTCCAAATGGGGCTGTTAGGCCAATTAGACTGAGCAAGGACCACTTAGAGCAAAGTTGTACATTTCCTCTATTTTCTGAGACCAGTCACACTGATATGGTTACGTAATGAAACATTCCTTTGATAGCTCTCACATTACATAAGTGATAATGGAAAGCAGACAGCGTGGTTCAATAAACTTGCCGTTTTGGACTGAGGTAAATAAGCTAAAAGGAAGAAACGCCAATGGGATCAAAAATGTACATATTTTAAAATTTCTTACATGTGAAGATGGTGATTAAAATTAAACAATATTTGTCTTATGGAAGGTTTTCAATACTGGTCCTGGAGAACCCACAACACTACAGGTTTTTGATGTCTCTTATCTGACACACACATTTGATGTTTTGGAGTCTTTACTAATGAGCTGATAAGTTGAATCAGGTGTGTTTGATTACAGGAACATCTGCACGGCGTTTGGGGCTCTCCAGGACCAGGATTGAGAATCACCGTCCTATAGGAGCAATATTTCTACATAAAAAAGAAAAACTGAAGACTTTAACATCCGTGTTCCATCAGGAAGATGACATGATGCAACAGTGATCGTATAACCAGCAAACCTGTCTTGTGAATAGGTCTCAGTACCTTGCTGTACAGAAGGCGCCTTCAACATCTGTTTGTAGTAGGAGTAATAAAGGCCACATTCTGTCCGGAAGGAGATTTCACGCTCGACTTCCTACAAATGCAAGAAGAGTGGATAAGATTCAGTAAAAATGAACTGACAAGAAGCACAACAGGAGTAAATGGTGTTAAAATGAAATACATTTCCCATCTGAAAAAGAAATCAGAGCAACTATCTGACCAGAATAAACAGTGATTTCATTCGCAATAAAAGCCTTGAGGAAGAAGAAGAAAAAAAAAACAGGTGTTGTAAATATGGTGGAGTTTTATAGTGGAAATTGTTATCAGACAAAAGGATCCATATGCTCCACAAAGATTAGAGTCAGATGAAATTTGCTGTAAGAAGACGAGTTACACTTTTATTTTTCTTCATAAAACAGCTTTAATGCTTATTTTTCTGAAAAACTCAGAACCCTTATTTGAACCCTTTCCAGCAATGACTGTACGATTTTGAGATCCATCTTTTCACACTGAGGACAACTGAGGGACTCATATGCAACTATTACATGAGGTTCAAACACTCACTGATGCTCCAGAAGGAAACACGATGCATTAAAATAGAAGTCCACTTCCAGAACAAAAGTTTACAGATAACTTACTCACACCCTTTTCATCCAAGATGTTCATGTCTTTCTTTCTTCAGTCGATAATAATTTATGTTTCTTAAGGAAAACATTCCCGAATTTTTCTCCATATAACGGACTTCAATGGTGCTCTCAAGTTTGAACTTCCAAAATGCAGTTTAAATGCAGCTTCAAATGGCTCTAAATGATCCCAGCCGAGGAAGAAGGGTCTTATCTAGCAAAACAATCAGTCATTTTTGAAAACAAATTGACAATTTATATACTTTTTAACCTCAAACGCCCATCTTGTCTAAGTCTGCATGAACAGTTTTTTTTTTCCAGTTCAATACGGTCAATACAGTTAGGGTATGTCGAAAAACTCCCATCTTGTTTTCTTTCCCAACTTTAAAATCATCCTACATCGCTGCAGAAGTACCGACCTAGTGTTTACAAAGTGAACATGCAGAAAAGATCAAACGTCCTTTACAAAAAAAAGGTAAAACAGCGATCTAGGGCGATTTTGACGTTGAAAAAGAAAACAAGACGGGAGTTTTTCAACATTCCCTAACTCTATTGACCCAGATTACACAGACTACGCATCCACATCGCGGAGATGAGATAAGACGAGCATTTGAGGTTAAAAAGTAAATAAATCGTCAATTTGTTTAAAAAATGGCCGATCGTTTAGCTAGATAAGACCCTTATTCCTCGGCTGGGATCGTTTATAGCCATTTGAAGCTGCATTTAAACTGCATTTTGGAAGTTCAAACTTAAGGGAACCATTGAAGTCCATTATATGGAGAAAAATTCAGGAATGTTTTCCTCAAGAAACATAATTTCTTATCGACTGAATAAAGAAAGACATGAACATCTTGGATGACAAGGGGGTGAGTAAATTATGTGTAAATTTTTGTTCTGGAAGTGAACTTCTCCTTTAAGAGCTGGGGGGTGAAAACTTTTTGAATTTGAAGATCAGGGTAAATGTAACTTATTTTGTCTTCTGGGAAACATTTAAGTATCTTCTCTAGCTTCTGAGGGGCAGTACTAAATGGAAAAAAAAAAATTATAATTAGGCAAAATAAGAAAAATGTACACATCTTTTTTTCAAAAGTTTACACCCCTGGGTCTTAATGCATCGTTTTTCCTTCTAAAGCATCAGTGAGCGTTTGAACCTTCTGTGATAGTTGCATATGAGTCCCTCAGTTGTTCTCAGCGTGAAAAGATGGAACTCAAAATCATACAGTCATTGTTGGAAAGGGTTCAAATGCACAAAAACACCAAAGAATCTGTGGGACCTGAAGGATTTTTCTGAAGAACAGCAGGCAGTTTAACTGTTCAGGACAAACAATGGACTCATGAACAACTAGGATAAAAAAACACAGCTGTGGATCCTTTAAATAACAACACAGCATTAAGAATCAAGCATATGTAAACTTTTGAATGGGGTCAGTTTTATAAATTCATCTATTATTTTTTTTCTTGTGAACTTGTAAACGCCTTTTATGTGAAATATCTTATTCAGGTCAGTACTAAACAAAAAA
Organism: Cirrhinus mrigala; assembly: GCA_036247105.1. Taxonomy (NCBI): domain Eukaryota; kingdom Metazoa; phylum Chordata; class Actinopteri; order Cypriniformes; family Cyprinidae; genus Cirrhinus; species Cirrhinus mrigala. Next base: position 24,473,039 of record CM070013.1, read on the forward strand.
TAACATTCATTTTGTATGATCCCTCTTATTTTGATAAAATAATTAACATTTTGCAGATTCTGCAAGGTGTATGTAAACTTTTGACCTCAACTGTACCTGGTGAAATGATTGTGCATTTTCTATAAAAAAAAAAAAATTGATATACTTTTTAAACAAAAATGCTCATCTTGCACTAGCTCTGCAATGCATGTCTATGATGTCACGCATTATGTAACCATGTTGGAAACGTCAAAAATGTACTTCGGTTCAAAAAGTTAGGGTAGGGCAAAAAACTGAAATCTCATTTTCTCCTCCAACTTCTAAATCATCTGACATCGTTGTTTTACCTTTTTTTCTAAAAAGTGTTTGACTTTCTTTGTACATTCGCTTTGTAAACACTGGGACAGTACTTCTGCCTATGTCATATATGACCCTTCCAACATGACTACATTATGCGTGAGGTTGGGCTGGTGCAAGATGAGCATTTGTAGTTCAACCGTTTCGCTAGATAAGAGCCTCATTCCTCAGTTGGGATTGTGTAGAGCCCTTTGAAGCTGCACTGAAACGTTTCAATTTGGACAATTTAACCCACTGGCCACCATTGACAGGGATCTCACACCTTGGTTAACTTCAAATTCAAGGGTCTTTCAAGGACTTTCCAGGTCCAATACCCTCAAATTCAAGGACTTAATGTGGAGACACATTTCAAGTGAGAGCAAGGTTACATCGTGTTATGTTGTAAGATACAAAGTTTTACAGTTTTAATGTGTCAAACACAACTATGCAAAAAAGCTTTTATTTTTATTTTTTTTGCATTTATTTTTGGCCATATGACAGAGATCTGATGTTCTATTTGTCGTATTTCTGTTTTGCATAAAAAAGCCCCCAGTAACGCAATGACCACATCCCATATCAAAACTCACAATATTTCATTTCCATACATAAAATTAATATTTTACAGTCACCCTTGTGCAGACTGATCATAAACACAGCTAGAAGGCTTCCTTCCACTGGCCATCTTGCACAGTTTTATCACAGGTTGAATGCAAAATGTCTCAATACAAGCATTTTAGTCAAATGTAGTTTATGCAGTATTTCAAACATCTAACCCATGGGAGAAAAATCAACTCTTCGCAACAATTTAAAATCAGCCCAGTTCTGTGCAACCAGATTTGGCAACTCTGCATCCAACACAAGCTGCAGGAATCAGATTTAACTGATCATGGGTTAAGACAAGAGTAAGAAGAGATGACTAACAAATCATGCTCATATCTGATCTTGCAAGAGGTGCTCCCTTTATACAGAGTGCGTGTTTTACCGAAATTGAAAGTGAAAGTGAATAGCCCCTCGTTCAAAAGAGATTTAAATACTCCGGATACGACAGCGTCTCCCTGATGCGTGGAAATTTGATTCAATATTAGAATGATTGTGTGAGCAGGCGGTAATGGCCCAAAATTCAGCAGGAGCGGGATCAAGAAAACAGTCCCGCGTAGGGCTTTAATACAAAAACGCACATAATGAATGGCGACTGTAGAAAGCAAAAGCCGAATCCTAGACATTTTGGCCGATTTAGAAATCCCGACCGGATGCATTTTTTTAGGTCCAAAAATAGGACATGTCCAGGGAAAAAAGGACGTACGGTCACCCTAACTAACGTAAATCAAGCAAGCTAGCATGCATAAGCCAGAAAGTGTTAGCGAAATAACACATTACCGGACCGAAGGGAATAATATGGATTTTTTTTTCCAATAAACTTCTTGCACCAAATAAATTCAAGCACTTTCAAGGACCTGTTTCCATGTATGTTTATTTTCAAAACCTTTCCAGGGCCTTGAATTTTTTTTTTTTTTTTTTTTTTTTTTATTCACAAACTTTCAAAGATTTCAAGGACCCGTGGGAACCCTGCACAGAAGTCCACTATATGGAGAAAAATCCTGGAATGTTTTCCTCAAATTTCTTTTCGACTTAAGAAAGAAAGACATGAACATCTTGGATGACATGGAGGTGAGTAAATTATCAAGAATTTTTTTTATTCTGGAAGTATGCTATACTAATCCTTTAAGATATAAAAATAAAAAGAAAATGACCTCATGACCAATACTGAAGAGCGCACATTCACTGCATTTAATGATGTTTCTGCAACATTCTTGCAACAAAAATGGAGACAGCTTCTGCTTTGGCTTACCTTTAAATGTGAAAACCACAGCAGGTTTTCGTGTATAGAATAAACACACCATGCATGAAACAGCCCAATAACCCCTGCCAACAGTAATCCTGCTGCTATGACAACAGCCGACCAACAGTTTTGTCCTGGAATGTGATTCCATGAAAGCTTTAGGCACTCTTCTGTGCCCCTCTGCCCACTCTTGTAATCCCTCAGATTGTCTTTTGCCCCAAAGTTTAGCAAAGGTGGTCTGTCCTGGGTGGCCCCTGAGTTATCATCCAAACTGCTATTCCTCCTGCGACGAACCTTCATTCTCAAGAATTATTATCCTCTGTCTTCCCTGTCTTTCCTAAACTTCCCTCTGTCTTTTTCTGTTTGCGACCGCAAGCTCTTTTGTTTATCAGTCTTTCCAGAATTACTTGCCCAAAAACGTTGTAGCACACGTATTAAAACAATAAAACAAAACCTCATGAGATCATTCTAAGCTCCAGCCGGCACCAAACAGCAATCTGCCGGAGGAACATTTTACATGTGATCAGAGAGAGGGGCTGAGACAGGAAGGAAGGCATATGGGCCGCACAACTGGTGACCTCTTGGTAGTCAGGGGAAAAAAATATTGAAAAAAAAAGATAGGAAAAAAAGCTTGGAACATCAGTTAGAAAAAGTTTAAGAGCAGCTAAATGAACTAACAATAGAATGACATCCAGTTTAAAATTACAAATGTGTGGCGCTATAACTGTCATGGACATGACTTCACACACAGTGAATTTAAAAGCGTCCCAAATGCAGCTGTCTCTCGCTTTAGGGTGGTGTCCCAATGCCTTTGTTCAAAAATAACGGCAATATCGTCATTTACAAAACTTAGTATAATGAAAGACCAACTCCTGCTGAGAACATTTACACAGCCTCTGTGAAATTTACTGCTGTTTTCTATTTAAAGAGGAAACGATAGTAAAAACGATGCAGAATTTGTCTGTGCTTCTAATGGAGTTTTCTGCTGCAACATTTGATTAGCTGTCAACCAGTGGACCAAACCTATTCCTTTGAAACATTACAGGTGTCTCATTTGCCTGCAAATAAAGCAGACACATCCTCAAATGCTCACTCAGTGCTGGAGGCGTTCTTTAACCAGAGAATGACAGAAACACATGGGAACCAAAACTGCAGTTATCCAATCACAGCCATCATTCCAGTCACGTTCAAAAAAGCAAGAGTACAGATAAAAGTAAGATGACTCATATAGCAGCCAGCATGCATGAGCTTCCTTTTTCCACTGCTGTCGCACTCTGAACTTACTTTTAAACTTGAGGTGACCTTTTGTACAATCCATTCCACGTCCTGCAGTATATAAACCAGTCATAGCAAAAATATCTTTTAAATCGGTCTCATATTCTTTCCTACTTTTACAGCAATGTCCCCCTTATCTGCAACCTATTTTATGTCTACTAACAAGCTCAATGTGGTGCATTAATTTAGGGAGAGAGTCCTCCAAAAAGTTTTGTTGGGAATCATTAACACTGTCTACTTTATGTTGCATCTTTAACCTGGATGAAAAATGGAACATACTGTAACCAGGATACAGTAATAATTAAGTATGCTTTTTAGAGTATTAAATAAGCCTGAAAGCATAAAGAAAGAAAGAAATTGCAAGTCTAAAAATACCCTGCCAACACATTCAGAAAAAAGCACTTTTATCTGGTCTTATGAAGTGTGGTGCATATTCAATCAGAGTATTTATGAGATACATTATGTTCTGAGGAACAAAATAATCTGAGAACAAAATGCTCAAAGCTCACATGAAAGCAGCAGAGGTTTGGCTGCTGTTAGCTTCACTAAATGCAAACTAGGCCTTGGTTCCAACAAAAGACGCAAGTCACATGGAAAAAAAAAAAATTGCTCTCAAACTGCATGGCACAGTAAATAAATACATCAACTGAACTAACACTATTGCAAAACCAGCGTCAGTAAATCCTGCACTGATTGGGAGATGTGGTTAAACTACTCCTGATCTGTATTATTTTAATACGTGAACTGGGATACAGGGACATGCTGATTTATCCAACTGAACATGACATAACTTTTTTGGCATGGTGGTTTCGTCTGTTTCAGGTCTGGAAGTCATAACACAATCTGCAGCCCAAACTCTGGCTAACTGTTTATGTGACTGTTACGCCAAAGAGGGAACGAAAAATAATCTGTCAGCACATATGGAAAACAATTCCTTTTCAAGAGGAAACGCCTGAAAAATGAGACAAATGAGAACACCATCACTGACGAAACGCAACCACACATTATGAATCTTGATCTTTTGAGCTGTTCTTTATATTAGGAACATAGCCTAAGAACACTAGAAAAGACCTTTGTCTTTCAACCAAAGCCTGAAAAGAAAATGAATCACAAATGGAAGGTTGTCTCCCCGGGTCTCTGAATGTTCACTGTTTCAGGACACTGAACATAAAAAAGCTCTGGGTTTTACCTTTATATTGGAGAACCAGAGGTCATTTTCATGAAGTGTAGCCACATAAATGCAGCACAGCAAGCCCAGACTAACTCCCACTATTGAGCCAGTCATTAGACATAGGATTGTCCACCATGAGAAACCACCTGGAGAGAATGACAACAATATTACTCGGACCATAACGTTAAAGTATTAGTTCAGTTCCTGAATAAAAAAATTCCTGAAAATTAACTCACCCCAGTGTCATCCAATATGTTCATATCTTTCTTTCTTCAGTCGAAAATAAATTAAGGTTTTTAAGGAAAACATTCCCAGATTTTTCTCCATATAATGGACTTTAATGGTGGCCAATGGGTTAAAAATGACTTCACACACAGTAAATTTAAAAGCGCCCCAAATGCAGCTGTCTCTCGCTTTAGGGTGGCGTCCCAATGCCTTTGTTCAAAAATAATGGCAATATCGTCATTTACAAAACTTAGTATAATGAAAGACCAACTCCTGCTGAGAACATTTACACAGCCTCTGTGAAATTTACTGCTGTTTTCTATTTAAAGAGTGGAAACGATAGTAAAAACAATGCAGAATTTGTCTGTGCTTCTAATGGAGTTTTCTGCTGCAACATTTGATTAGCTGTCAACCAGTGGACCAAACCTATTCCTCTGAAACATTACAGGTGTCTCATTTGCCTGCAAATAAAGCAGACACATCCTCAAATGCTCACTCAGTGCTGGAGGCGTTAAGGGTCCAAATTGCAGTTTCAATGCAGCTTCAAAGGGCTCTACATGATCCCAGCTGAGGAATAAGGTTAAAATTAAAAAAACAAAACAAAAAAAATATATACTTTTTAAACACAAATGCTTGTCTTGCACTAGCTCTGCGATACACATTCGTGTCTTCACACATTTATGTCACCACACTGGAAAAGTCATCCGTGGTTAGTTCTTCGTCTGCATATTTTGGTTCAAAAAGGTAAAGTAGGGTGAAAAACTCCTTCTCATTTTCTCCTCCAACATTCCGATATTGTCGCTTTACCTTTTTTTATAAAGGGCATTTGACTTTCTTTACACGTTCGCTTTGTAAACACTGGGTTGGTACTTCCACCTACGTCACTCGTACGTGATTACACAATGCATGAGGTATGTAATGTGTAAGCATTTGTGGTTAAAAACTATATGCATCTTTTTTTTGTGTGTAGAGCCCACTGAAGCTGCACCGAAACTGCAATTTGGACCTTCAACCTGTTGGCCACCACCGAAGTCCACTATATTGAGAAAAATCCTGGAATGTTTTCCTCAAAAACCTTAATTTCTTTTTGACTGAAGAAAGAAAGACATGAACATCTTGGATGATATAGGGGTGAGTAATTTATCAGGACATTTTTCTTCTGGAAGTGAACTAATTCTTTAATACTTTAAACAATAAACATGGCAAACAAGGAAGAGGCATGCACACAGATCTATGGTTAATATTATATGACTATATATGTATAATATTTTATACTTTATTTTAATTATATATAGGTAAAAATTAATGTGTAAAACTCAGAGTTTTGAATTTGACACATATGATCAATCTTTAATTACTTTCCATGTTGATATTCATATCTGGGTCATTCTACAGAGATGTCCACTTTTGGTATGGCATGATGTTTTAAAATGTATTTCTTTTTCTAACATTTAAACCTAGACCACATTATAGATTAGCTTCCGACTTTATAAATACACACAAATGTCAGCTTAATGATTTTTTACAATTTTTTTCTGTAATTATTTAAAGACCACATGTACCATTTTTTTTTTTTTTTGTCACTGGTGTTACCTTCTTTGGCAATATTAAAGGTTGTTATGAAATATTATTTCTCATTTTTTTTTCGTCAGAGTGACAGAAAAATAATAAAAAGCAAGAAACAAGGAGATTATGTTTTATTTAATGTGACAGAAAAAAAAACACAGTAACACCAGTCACACAGTGAATCACCAGTGACGTACATAAGACCTGATATACTGATCTTTACTCATGTTACCCATGGCTGCTGCAAGGTATCAAACCACATGCTGTCATTGTATACTCACTAAATTTAGTAGTTTAACCCATTTGTATTCTAGGTTTTTTTTCTTTATTCCTAACAATAAAGTAGGTCACAACAGTGACTTAAAATAAAAGCTTCATATGAAATCATCACAAAATTAAAAAACTTCTGATAAGTGAAAAGAGACAGTGGACTTAACATGGGGCCTTTTTTCATAGACCTTTAGGAAATAGGTCAAGTGATGTCATCAGTGTCATTTTTATTTCAAAATAAATGATTTTTGTTAAACAGTAACATCAGTGACAGCTCCAAGGCACCACTACTTTTATTATATATTTTATTATATTTATTCAGCATTTAGTTTTTTATGCTATTTACTTCATATATTTGATAGTTATGAATACATTATTGTATTTTAAATGGTAGAAAAAAATGTGTTTGACCTTAAAATAAAGCGCTTTCCCTCTGTACATGGGATGATCGGTTTTGTGGTGCTTGGAATTCTATACAATTAATTAAAAAACAAAGGTTCTGGCCTGATCTTAAAGTGATACTCAAAAATGCCAAATTAATTTCTCATGCTGTCCCAGGTTTATGACTTTTTGTTTAGATGAACACAAAGTTTTTTTTAGAAAAAAATCTCTCTGCAAGTCCATAAAATGCATGTGAATAGTATCCCAAACACATTTCAGCAAGAAAAGAAGAAGAAGAAGAAGAAAAAAAAAATGCTTAACGCTGCTGTGAAGGTGTTTCTAATGCAGTGGCTCAGGAAGTGACAATACATTTGATGTTGCTCTATCTTCTGACTGTCGTAATCAATCTCTCTTTTTCTTTTCCTATTTGAGTAAATGTTAATGCTAAAAATACATATAATGTAACCTTCCATTCACCACTACAGAAGTTTATCCAACTATGACAACTTCTTCTTCTGAGAAACCTTGAAATGTGAAGAATCGGTGACAGTCTTCTGTGCTCCCATGTTATGCCATGTTATTTAATGAGTTCCGCAATGTACTTACAGCACACTTCACAACATGCTGACATATTTATTCATTCATTTTTGGGGTGAACTATGCTTTTAAATGTATCTACTTTTTTGTAACAAACAGCACTGACCTGTTGCAAACTTCTCTCTGGGTTCAGTTGTACAATCTGGCTTCAGATTCTGAATGCTGGGCCCCGGGTCCTTCCCTTTACTGCCCTTCCTCTGCCTGAGGGCAGTCATGGTGGAAAAAAAACAGGCTTCCAGTCCTGATGAAATGTTCAGTAATAATGATAAAAGCCATGGTTAATATAATGTGAAGGCATTGGTAGCTATATATATATATTTAGCTTGTTTATATATATATATATATATATGAAAATGTACAGCGAATTGTTGCTATGGTTACCACAGTCAAACGTTTTGTTCACTAGTGATACACTAGTGTCGCGTTTATTTATGACAATCCTGCGGTTACTGTTTGAGAAGGCTGTTGAATTGCCTACACAGGTTACCGTACAAAGAACATACTTCTAAGACACCCCAAGTTGATTAAAAAAAAGGGCCAGGCCTATAATTTGCACCCTGGTTTTGAGTAAATAATTACAGCTATGTTGAGATATAGCAGTCCACATAAAAACATAATGCAGCACCTGTTCCCTACAATATGATAGACGTATAATTCAGCTAAGCAATTAACAACGATCATTAAAACACGCCCTTTTTTGCGGTGTTGACAAACATTTCGCCAGGACACAACGATCTATTCCCGTTATACCGGAAACACTAGAGCTAACGGTGTCAAAATGTCTCCATTCATGTTCCTTCATGCCACTTTAGCGAACTACGCGCAAGTTCAACAGCCGGAGAGCGTCCGTAACAAACAGTGACAAACAAAAGAGCGCACTCGTGGTTATATGATCCCACGGACCGCGGTGCAAAACAACAAAGCATCACGCCGCGCTTATTTCATTCGTTCATTCATTCATTGGCAGGCCTGTGTTTTGCAGCGGCGTTTCCTGCTCACAGCTCAGCAACAATGTCAGGAGATCTCAGATCGCATCAGCCGCTGATCTCGGTCTCCAGCTAGGGGACAGGCAGACAGCTTGTCTGCTGCCTCACCTCTCTCTATCTCCATCCCTTTTACTCACTGTAAAACAATGCACATTAATATGCAGTAATACATGCGCGACTCTCACCCTGTTCAGTGAAGCTCGTAGTTCCTTATCGGATGTCCGGTAGCTCCTCCTTCCTCTCGGACACTCGCATTCAGCCTGTGAACGGAGAGGCGCATGAAAACAAACCTCTTTTCCATACAATTAACAGGAATAAAAATCGAGATAGAACATTAAATCTGCTAGCAGTTGGTTAAATCAGTGTCGTGTTGTTCCTCTTCTACGGACTGACAGCACGCAGCACACCGCAGCGTGCAAAAAATGAGCGGCGGACAAATGAGCCCGAGCACATCCACTATCACATCCAGCGCCTCTCCCTCCTGTGAGACTCTACACCTCTGAGTCTCAGTACCTGTTGAACACCTGCCCCGGGACGCATGGTCATGACACCCATAACGGCTAATAGCTCTGGATAATGTTATGTTTTAACTAATTTTCTGTCGTAACAAGGACATTAAGTTCTGTCACGCATATTGTAATGAATTTTAATTTTTCCCATTTAACGTCGGTCCTATTAGCAGTGTCAGAGAAACAAAAACAGGCCTGCTGCATTGAATACATGTGTGACGCACAACAACTGTTATTTTATCATTTCAACAGATTAAGCTGAAAAATTAGTTTGAAGCCTTCCTTCATCCTTAAAACCAACCAACTCATCAGTTGAATGTATTTTAAGTATGTAGCAAATTTCCATTAAATTATTACATAAACATAGTCATATCTAATTATGTTTGTTGTATGTAGTCAAACTGCTTCTGTTATTGACGCAATGTAATTTTCCTCAGACCCAAACTTGGTAATATTATGTGTGCACTACCAGTAAAAAGTTTGTTTTTGAAATTAGTATCTTCTGCTTTTTTATTTTTTTATTTTTTGTAATATCTTTACTGTTAAGAAAAAACTGTTTTATATATAAAATTATTCATATTAATATTATATATGTATTTGAATATATTTTAAAATATAATTTATTTCTGTGATTTCAAAGCTTATTTTAGCAGCATTACTCCAGTCACACGATCCTTCAGAAATTGTTCAAATATTCTGATTTGCTGCTCAAAAAAAAAAAAAAAAAAACAACAAAAAAAAAACATTTATTATTATTATGATGTTGAAAACAGCTGAGTAGATTTTTCTTCAGGTGTTTTCTAAAAAAATGAAATCTTTTGTAACATTATAAATGTCTTTATCATCACTTTTGAGCAATTTAAAGCATCATTAAGGCATAAAAGTATTCATTTCTATAATTTCTCACCCCATAAAAAATTGTGTAGTGTATAATGTTACAAAAGCAAATAAATGCTGATATTCAGATCTTCCTATTTAAAGAATCCTGAGAAAAAAGTACTCAACTGGTTTAAATATTAATAATAATTATAATAGTAATGGAGAAATGTTTCAGCACATTAGAATGATTTCTGAAGGATCATGTGACACTAAAGACTGGAGTAATGATACTGAAAATTTAGCTTTGATCACAGGAATAAATTACACCTTAAAATATATTCGTATAGAAAACAGTTATTTTAAATAGTAAAAATATTTTACTGTAAACAAATTAAAAATCTTACTGGTAGCATAATTTCCCTCAAAATCCAGATATTGTATATTAAACCAAAGTTTGTTTGTTTTTTTATTTATTTATTTGTTTTTATCTCACATGACTTAAAAGCAAGCATATAATTATGGTAACTATGTTATCTACTGTATGTTGTTGCCTAATATTACTTAAAAATCTACATTAAAAATTCTACATTACACTACTGGACAATTTAAGAGAACTCCAAAGAAAAAGCTAAAAGATAGTTAAAATGATATAAATTTGAGCTTAAAATGTTGTTAAAAAAAGTCCTCATTATTTGTCCACAGCACTTGCTAACACTGGTGATTTGAGGTTAGCCACATCCTTCACTGATTCTGCTTTGTTTGAGAAGCCATTTACTAAATTAATTACACCATATTAATTTGTTTACAATTGTGAGAATAATGCACGGCAACCATGCACAACAATGGTAACCATGGTTTGCTGCCCTTTTGTGACGCTATGCCTCACATATGCAGACTCAGAGCAGTTTAACTCCAAACACTGTTTGACTGCACCTTGACTACTGTTGCTATGGCTGCCACAGCCTTCAACATCAGTAAGACTGAATACTCCTGTCTGTGGCGAAATAAAATGTGTTTCTTTAGCATACAGACTTTACTTAAATGCCTCCTTTGAAAACATGTCTTCCTCTTCCTCATCTTCCAGTGAAAGCAGCAGCAGAGCAACGTCAAGGGAAGATTTAAAAGGCAAGTGGCCAAACTCTAGATAGTTAGCTAAACACACTCTCTGTGCAGCCTTTGATATCCTGCTTTTAGAGGGTCATCAGTAACAATATGGAGTTTCTTCTGTTTAGAAACAAATCTGAAAGACAGCAGTTTATTCATTTAATGCCACATCTTTTATCATTGTAAATGGGACTTATAATGCTTCTCGCCTGGCTTTTCTCTTGCTTTATTTAGATCTATCAACATCTACTCCAGCCATTGAGGACAAAACAACCTTGCCAGCAAAATGCGAAACTGGAGGTACAACCACTTTAGGTAAGAGGAGTGGTTACTTACCTCTAGTAATAACCTAAAAACAAAAATGAATAATAATCACAGCTCTTTATGCACACCACTCTATGTCAATGTCTACAGCTCAATATATGTTGCGTTATTTGCTTAACAGGGCTGTTGGGCTCATTAATATTATTCACACTCTCTGTTTGACCAGTGAAATTTGTGGTTGGTGAAACACAAGCATTAGCCAATGGGATTGTCATCTATCTGGAAGAAGCTTCTACTTAGTCTTCATGCTTTTGTTCTATGCAAATGGATAGAATTTCAGAGTGTCTATTTAGACTAGTGCACACAGCCCATTTTGTTGGCAAAAGGTTATTTACACTGACTTTGCCCACCAATATCTGATTGCGACTAACACAACTACAAAAGAAGCCCCTCTGGTAACAGGACCAGTGGTATGGAGAATAAAGATAATGGATTTAGCTTTTATTGCAACTGGCATATGTTCCAATCAGCCTTTTTTCTAACCCCATTCTTCTCCCTTTGCATATCACCTCAGAGAGGCATTTCTTTTAAGAAAGGGAGAAAATCAAGAGCCTACCAAAGATTTAATAGACCTATTATTGAAACTGTGTTAATCTCGCAAGCTGGCACACATACCGTAAGGCGATATTATTAACACACTCAAAAGTGTGGCTCCCTTTCTGGACTTCTGCTGATCAGCAGTTTTAATTTGGTTAGGGTTAGGAGCAGGTGAAGGAATGGGATAAAGGGACAAGTGAGATCCAAATTACAACCCCAGTTCCAGAAAAGTTGGGACGTTTCGTGAATGCCATAAAATCAATATTTTCAATACAACATTTCAATCAACCAATCAGAATTGAGGGATAACTTTTCATGAAATGTCAGATTTAGGGATAATATCCCTCTGATATTAGAAAAGGAAAGGAAAGGAAAGGAAAGGACGTGACGTGTGGCCAAGCACGGTAACCCATACTCGGAATTTGTGCTCTGCATTTTACCCATCCAAGTGCACACACACACACAGTAGTGAGAAGTGATCAAACACACGCACACATACCGTGAACACACACCCAGAGCAGTGGGCAGCCATATTGCTATCGCTGCGGCGCTCGGGGAGCAGTTGGGGGAACGGTGCCTTGCTCAAGGGACTCACCTCAGTCGTGGTATTGAGGGTGGTTATTCACTCCCTCCACCTTCAATCCCTGCCGGACCTGGGACTCGAACCCGCAACCTTTCAATTACAAGCCTGACTCCCTAACCATTAGGCCACGGCTGCCCCCATTAGGAATAAATTATGGTTAGGGTTAGGGTTAGGTATTGGGTTAGGTCTATATTTTTAGACAGTAATGTTGATCCAGGATCAACAAAAGATGTTGATCCAGGATCAACAAAAGATGTTCACGGCGACCATTGTAGCACATGCAGAATGAGACCTGGCATTGTCTTGATCTAATAACCATGGACTTCCCATGACAGACATCATCTTGATGGCAGTACATGTGTCTGTACAATCCCAATATATGTCTCCATTTCAATGGTACGTTCGCACATATTCCAGTCACCAATGCCGGTTTACTCTGCTGCGCCCCCATACCATGGCAGTCGTTTGCATTTGCATCTGTCGCTGTTGAAAGTCTGGATGGTCCGTTTGGTCTTTGGTACTGAGAACTCAACATCCACCGTGGACTCGTCTGACCACAGCACACATTTCCATTATCTTTTTGACTGTCTGAGATGAGCTCTGGCCCAGACGACCTCATGACATCACTGCAAAGAATTGATGTATATTTTTCTGCTAGAGTAACAGAAATTCAGGTTGCATTTATTGATGCAGCTGCAGAATGTGTTAAGTGACAGCAGTTTTTCTAAAGCACTCCTGAGCCCACATGGCTATATTTAACACTGCAGCATGACGGTTTCTTATGCAATGCCATCTGAGGTCTCAAAGGTCATGCACATTCATCTGAGGTGTCTTGCCTTGCCCTACACCAGTGGTTTTCAAACCGGTCCTGCGAGCACCCCGAAACACTGCACATTTTGTAGGTCTCTCATATTTGACACACCCACTTCAGGTCTTGCTGTCACTACTAATGAGCTGATTAGTTGAATCAGGTGTGATAGATGAGGGAGACACAGAAAACATGCAGTGTTGGGGGTGCTCGCAGGACCGGTTTGACAACCACTGCTTTACATAGACTGACATTTCTCTGAATTTCATGAATCTTTTCACAATATTATGTGTGCTAGTTGATGAAAGACCTAAATTCTTTGTGATTTCCTATTAAGAAATGTGATTTGATTTGTTTGACAAAATGATGAGACATGATCCAACTTCGCTTGCAAAGATTGACATGCACCTTTTATACCCAAACATGATATTATTTCCTATTTCCATTTCACATGTTTTTGGATACTCTGTAACCTTTTCACTTTTATTTAGCCTCTGTCCCAACTTTTTTGGAGTCTGTTGCAGCCATGAAAATCAAAAATTGGTTATATTTACAAAATAAAATTAAAAGTTGGCCACTGAAAACATTGGAATTTTTTTCTTTGTACTTTAGTCAATTAAATAAAGAGAATGAACAGATAACATATTCTAGATTTTATAGCATTTCACGAAGTGTCCCAACTTTTCTGGAATTGGGAATCTGGAATCTATTTATGATTTTAATAAATATACTCTTTAATAAATTTGCATATACAGTGTTCTCCTAATATTGGCACCCTTGGTAAATGAGCAAAAGGTTCATTCATTCTTTCATTCAATAAATTCACAAAATTCTAACCTTTTAATTGAAGTAAAACAATGAAAAGTGTGGGGGGAAATCTCATTATGAAATACATGTTTTTCTCTAGTTCATGTCAAGAATTAATGGCACTCAATTATTGCAACATCCTTTATACAGAATCTCTCCAGATCCTTCAGATTCCCAGCTCAATGTTGGTGCGTCTTCTCTTGAGTTCAGTTTAGTTCACAGTACTCGTTCCCTATAGGATTCAGGTCAGGGAACTGGGAAGGCCATGGCAGAAGCTTCATTTTGTGCTCAGTGACACATTTTTGTGTTGATTTTGATGTTTGTTTTGGATCATTGTCCTGATGGAAGATCCAGTCATAGCCTATTATAAGATTTCTAACAGAAGCAGTCAGGTTTAGATTTTTTATCTGTTGGTATTTAATAGAATCCATGATGCCATGTACCTGAACAAGATATCCAGGCCCTCCAGCTGAAAAAAGGCCCACAACATTAAAAATCCAGCAGTATTTTAACTGTGGGCATGGGGTACTTTTTATCCCTGTTTGCACCAAACAGGGATAAACTGGTGGGCTTGCTGCCAAAAAGCTCTTTTTTTTTTTCAGTTTCATCTGACCATAGAAGCCAGTCTTGTTTGAAGTTCTAGCCGTGTCTGACAACTCAATATGCTTGAGTATGTTTTTTAGATGAGTGAGGAGAATTTTTCTTGAAACCCTCCTGAACAACATGTTATGTAGGGACTGTTTGATATTTTTTTAGTCTTTCTGACCCAAGACTCAGCTAGTCTTTGCAATTCACCAGATGTGATCCTTGGAGAGTCTTTGGCTTCTCAAACTCTCCTTCTCACAGTGCATTAGGACGATATAGACACACATCCTCTTCTAGGCAATTATTTCCTTGATGGTGGAAATGGGGATTTTCAATGCTTTAGCTATTTTCTTACAGCCATTTTATATTTTGTGAATTTTGTGCACAACAGAACTATATTCTTTGGTTTTACTCCTTGTGGTGGATGATTAAGGGAATTTGGCTTTGTTTTCCTCATATTTATGATCCTGTTGAACAGGAAGTCATGGCTGGATAATTTCATGCTGCTAGTCACCCTGACGTGCTAAAAAAAATATAAATATGAATGGGAATATACTTTAGAGATATTTTACTCATAAAAATGTCTAGGGGTGCCAATAATTGTGGCCAACATGCATTGGAGAAAAACTGCCTATTGTTTTCATTGTCTTAAATGTAATTATTATTCCTCAAAATGTGGGGGAAACAAATTAGGTGTGGTGAACATGTCCCCAGTTGTAAGGTTTGCCATATGCTCCTGTCCCAAGTTATGTGTGGGAAAATAGAACAACAGAGTGATAAAGAAAAGTTGTTTGAATTTTATCAAATAAAATATAGTGAAATACTTATATCACTTATTGTTGTCTCTTTTCTTTTTAGCGCTGTAAGTGCCTAGAAAACAGTATAATATAATAACAGTATTTTTAATCAATAGTAAGGAATGAACCAATCTGACACATGAATACAGGGCTGAGTCTTTTGAGGCCCTTAATAGTCTGAGGCCCTGGCGCACTGACCCAGTGGCCTGGTCCATACTCAGCCCTGTGTTAGCCAAATCAACAATCGTGCACATTTATACATCTTCATTTATTATGTAATTAGAATCAAACCACCATATGTGACTCTCTGTTATTGATGCCAAACAGGTCATGTTTCCTCAGATGTGAGTCCCAGTGAGAACCATAGAGAGGAGCAACACTGTTCAAAACCCAGCAGTACGACATCAGTGAGACACAGATCCAAGACTCATGCTCAACTCATAAAAGAGAAGTTGGACCGGATCAAAGCTGAGATGCTAAAGATCTCTGAAGTCCACCTGCATCAGCGCCCTGAGAGGTAAACAACAGTCAAATTGATTCTCCAGATCTAGTTTAGAAGAGTACCAGAGGCATATTCTTCAACTGTGATTTCAACAACCTCTATTACTGTAAAATTGTCATTAGAAATTCATGGAGAGAAAAAATACAGCTAGGTATTGTTTTTCATATCTTTGTAAAACCCAACGGTTACAGACGGAAATGAGGAAACCTATTGCCCTAAACCAACTAATTTAAAACAACAGTACTTATGGCTACTGTGAACATATATACAGTTGAGGTAAAAAGTTTACATACACCTTGCAGAAATGTTAACTATTTTACCAAAATAAGAGGGATCATACAAAATGCATGTTATTTTTCCTATTATTTAGTACTGACCTGAATAAGATATTTCACATAAAAGATGTTTACATATGGTCCACAAGAGAAAATAATAGTTGAATTTATAAAAATGACTGTGTTTAAAAGTTTACATACACTTGTTATATTTTTGGGCTTTTTGTTCAATTATTATTCAAACAGGACAGTGGAGAGATGACAGAAAAGTATTGGGTAAAGAGAGGGGAGTGGGATCGGCATAGGACCTCAAGACAGGAATCGAATTCAGGTCACCATGAGCGCAGTTGCGCTGCATATGTCGGTGCACTAACCACAAGGCTACTGGAGCCTTCTTAATACTGTGTTGTTACCTAAATGATCCACAGCTGTGTTTTTGTTTGTTTGTTTGTTTGTGACAGCTGTTTATGATTCCCATTTATTTGAACCCTTTCCAACAATGACTGTATGATTTTAAGATCCATCTTTTCACACTGAGGACAACTGAGGGACTCGTATGCAACTATTACAGAAAGTTCAAACGCTCACTGATGACCTTCAGAAGCTACAGATGATACTTGTTTCCCAGATACTATACTTCCCAGTATACTTTTTTTGTGTAAAGTGTAAAGCACTTTGGTCAGACTTGTGGCTGTTTTAAATGTTCTATATAATTAAAGTAAACTTGAAACTTGAAACAAAACAAAATAAGTTAAATTTACCCTGATCTTTAAATTCAAAAAGTTTTCACCCCCCAGCTCTTAATGCATCGTTTTTCCTTCTGGAGCATCAGTGAGCGTTTAAAACTTCTTAGCTGCATATGAGTCCCTCAGTTGTACTCAGTGTGAAAAGATGGATGCCAGAATCATCAGTCATTGTTGGAAAGGGTTCAAATACACAAAAATGCAGAAAAACCAAAGAATCTGTGGGACCTGAAGGATTTTTCTGAAGAACAGTGGGCAGTTTAACTGTTCAGGACGAACAGAGAACTCATGAACAACTATCACTAAACAAAAACACACAGCTGTGGATCATTCAGGTGAGAGCACTTCAAGTGTATCAAGTGTATGTGTAAGTGTAAGTGTATACAGATTTGGAACAGCATGAGGGTGGATGACAGAATTTAATTTTGGGTGAAATATCCTTTAACTGAATTAGGCAGAAACATTAATGCATGCAGCACATGTATATTTCCATGACCCAAAGGGAAAGTATGTATATATTCAGTGTGTGCATAATTATTAGATAATTAATAATAATAATAGATAAAGCATAATAATTAGATAAAGTTAATATTATGATCATTTTTTTTTCAAGCACATTTCACATTTCAGAAGTGCAAAGTGTCAAGTTCTCAGAGACATTGCTTGGGTTAAAAAAAAAATGACTCTCACTTAATAAGAATAACATGCTGAAGTTTTGTGAAATACATGAAGACTGATGTTTTTAATAGGCTTTATAGATAGATAAGTTAAAAGTGACTCTTGAAGGACCAGCACCACATCCTCTTGTACCACTCTTTGAAAAATTTATCTTTCAAAATCTGGCAGTGAGTTTTTCGAGTTCAATTTTAGTCCATCTCATATACTGAAATGTCTATCTTGCATGGACTAAAAATGAACTCCCAAAACTTACTGGCAGATTCTGGAAGATAAATTCTTAAAGCAGTGGTACAAGAGGATGTGGTGCTGGTCCTTCAAGAGTAACTCTCAACTTACCCGTCTATAAAGCCTATAAACTTTTTATGCGTTTTACTACACTTCAGCATGCAATTCTAATTAAATGATAATTTTTTTTAGGATTCTATAACCTAAATATCTGAGAACCTGACACCTTGCACTTCTGGAGACTCCAGGTAGGTTGCAGTTTTGGAAAATGTTACTTTGTGTTACAAATCTGCCTGGAAAAGGATGTGTGTCTATATCGTCCTAATGCATGGTGAGGAGGAGAGTTTAAGTGTCCAAAGACTCTCCAAGTATCACAGCAGGAGAATTGGAGAAATTAGTTGAGTCTTGGGGTCAAAAGACACACCCCCTACATCACCACATGTTCTTCAAGAGGGTTTTAAGAAAAATCCTCCTTGCTCATCCAAAAACAAACCCCAGCATATTCGGTTGTCAGACACGACTTGAATTTCAAATGGGACTGGCTTCTGTGGTCAGATGAAACTAAAAAAAGAGCTTTCTGGCAGCAAACCCACCAGATGGGTTTGGTACAAAAAGTACCCCATGCCCACGGTTAAATACACTGCTGGATCTTTAATGTTGCGGGCTTATTTTCCTGCCAGAGGTCTTGGACATCTTGTTCAGATACATGGCATCATGGATTCCAGCAAATACCAACAGATAAAAAAAATCTGAATCTGACTAAATCTGTTAGAAGTTCTATAATGAGCTGTGGTTGGATCTTCCATCAGGACAATAATCCAAATTAACACAAAAATGTGTCACTGAGCATAAAATGAAGCTTCTGCCATGGCCGTCCCAGTTGCCTGACCTGAACCCTATAGAAAATGCGTGAGGTGAACTGAAGAGAAGAAGCACCAGCATTGAGCTGGGAAACTGAAGGATCTGAAGAGTTTCTGTATGAAGGAATCTCTTGTCAGGTGTTCTCCAAACTCTTCAGGCATTAACGGAGAAAACTCAGAGCTGTTATTTTGAATAAAGGATGTTACAATAATTGGGTGACCACTGTTTTACTTCAATGATAGGTTAGAATTTTGTGAATTTTTTGAATGAAAGTTTAAAAGGATAAACAATGCAGATTTATTTTCACAGCCACCTTTGCTCATATTTACCAAGGGTGCCAATTGTAGTGGAGGGCACTGTATATGTCATTTCTAAATAGTAGTTATTAAGATCGATGTGGTTTGGAATTAGTATATATATATATATATATATATATATATATATATATATAGCTCATATAATGTAGTGAACTTTCAGTCATACCCTGGGTTAATTAATTCAGGTTTAAAGATTTATTACTCCGCTTCCAGAACAACAATTTACAAATAATTTTGTCATCCAAGATGTTCATGTCAAACTGTCTTCAGTCGTAAAGAAATTATTTTGTTTTTTGAGGAAAGAATTTTTAGGATTTTTCTCCACATTATGGTCTTTTTTGGTGCCCCGATTTTCAACTTCCAAAATGCAGTTTAAATGCAGCTTCAAAGAGCTCTATATGATCCAAGCCGAGGAAGAAGGGTCTTATCTAGTGAAACGATCGGTCATTTTAAATTTTACAAATAAAAATTTGTATACTTTTTAGCACAAAAGCTTGTGTTGCACAGGCTCTGGGATGCGCGTCCACGATGCTACGAATTAGTGATGGGTCATTCTTGAACGATTTGTCCATTTTGAACGAATCTTTAATGTGACTCGGGAAGAACGAGTCATCTCGGGGAGTGATTCGTTCAGTCGCGCATGCGCAACATCCTATTAGGTTCTGTACTGGAATTAGTTCACCTTTTTCGAGTCTTCGGGTTTTTCGAGTCGTTCGTTTATCTTATGGGGCTGTCACGTGATGAACGAACGACTCGAACCCGAAAACTTGTCAGATAAGAGGTGAGGTGAGCTAATCATAGACTAAAGACTAAAGGTAAACAATGAATTAATCTTGTCTGTTACTTATAGCATTATAGTTTTGTCTTGTTTGTAGTGTGATCAACATTTGTGTAAGCAGTAGATGTGTTTGGGAAGTAACACGTAACATTTTAATTATAGTTTGCTAAAATGAATGAAATGACTCGAAAAAAGATTCGTTCATTTTGCTGAACGAGACTCAAAGATCAGAGTCGGTAAAATGCTCCAAACTTCCCATCACTACTACGAATCGCGTCTAAGTTCATCGTCTGTGTACTCAGGCTCAAAAAGGTAGAGTATGGTGAAAACCTCCATCTCATTTTCTCCAACAACTTCAGAATCGTCCGACATCGTTGTACCTTTTCGTTTGTAAACAGCGTTTGACTTACTTGCACTTTCTTAGTCTTTGCATGTTCACTTTGTAAACACTGGGTCTGTAGTTCCGCCTACATTCAATAGCACGTAGCGTCGTGAACACGCATCCCAGAGTCTGTGCTGCACTGGCTTTTGTGCTTAAAAAGTATACAAATTTTTATTTTCTGAAAAAAATGGCAGATCGTTTTGCTAGATAAGACCCCTTCTTCCTCGGCTGGGATCGTTTAGAGCTCTTTGAAGCTGCATTTAAACTGCATTTTGGAACTTCAAAATCGGGGCACCAATGAAGTCCATTATATAGAGAAAAATCCTGAAATGCTTTCCTCAAAAACCTTAATTTCTTCACGACTGAAGACAGAAAGACATGAACATCTTGGATGACAAGGGGGTGAGTAAATTATTTGTGAATTGTTGTTCTGGAAGTGGACTTCTGGACTCTACATTTGTAAACACTAGATTAATAACTTTGATCAGACCAACACTGCTGGTGATGGGCAACAACATTTCATAACAACTACTTGTCCATCTGTGAAAATGTCACCACATATGTCCGCTTTGTTTTAAGTCACCTGAAACATGCTACATCTGCTACTACTACATTTAACACAGTTAACACTATGTTCCACATTTTCTCTCAAATGCTCCATGAAAGAGACAGTCCATGAAAGAGTTTGAAACTCTACAAAGGGCATGAATAGACTTGTGTGTTTCTAGACAAATTACTTTGTCACTGCAATTGTGTGTTAGCACCGCTAATGTTTTAACCTTGCTCTGGAACAGAGTTTCATAACTCAGGGTTGACAGCACTCTTTAAAAAAGTGCAAGCCATTGCTTTAACCAGATTCAAGTGGTCTTAGGTGAAGACAGTAACCCAAGGTCAATGCAGTGTAAAATGCCTTAGAGAGTTTGTGCTTCTCGTACATATACTTAAACATGACACCACAAAGGCTGTTTTATTTAAACGCTTGCTTGAATTAAGAGAATATACAATGGCACACAATATACAAGGTCCGTGCTTGGCTTCAACAGCTTTAACTAAATGGAAAATCTCCAAAGTAGTGGTAGTGTGTTTCACATGACAGCTTATATGATGTGCAAAAACAGATAAGAACATACACAGAGACCAATACATGTTCTGTCTAAGATTCCTGCCAAATATAGTCAGAGGTATTTCTTTAGATCTTTATCTTGCAGTGCTCTGTACACTCCTGGCACCTTCATCTGACACCATACACACAATCTCTAAATATCTGTGTGCAGGAAAGCATATCATCCTTTTGTGTGGAATACTCTGAGTCCATACACAGACACTACTGAGATTGACCATCTCCTCACAACAGTAAGTCTGCTTCTCTTCTGTTAATACAAACTGAGAGTGATCAGATGGGCCCTGTGGAACATCTATACACTTTACCCTTTTTTATAGAATTTATCTTTCAAAATTAAATGAAGAGCTACAAAAATGTCAAATTATTTTAACTTTGTACTTTTTAATTTTTAGCCATGACAAAAAAAAAAAAAAACTGAATTGTTTTAATGGCATATTTTATATATGTTTTTTTTTTTTTTTTTTTTTTTTAAGAGGTTAAAGGGTTAGTTCAGCCAAAAATGAAAATTCTGTCATTAATTACTCACCCTCATGGTGTTCCAAACCCGTAAGACCTTTGTTCATCTTCAGAACACAAATGAAGATATTTTTGATGAAATCTGAGAGCTTTCTGACCCTCAATGGATAGCAAGGGAGCTGGGTATCGATTCAGATGTCCTGATTGGATTCGATTTCAATTAAATTTTTATTACATTCAGTGAATATAGTTTTAATACAAATGCTATTGATATTTCTAAAAAATGAACCGTAAACATCAGTTAAAACCTTTTATTTATTTATTTATTTATTTTTTGTATAGGGGCCCTATACAATATACTTATATACTTATTTTTTCTGGTAATCAGATGAAGGCATAAAACAATTTAATTTATCCTAACTCTTTTATTTTTTGGCAAACAAAGTGCTGCACAACATAGGTTTACTTTTAAAATTAAAAAGAAAACAAATGCGATTATTCTTTCAATAATATATATTTGTTAATATTTATTAGTAGTAGTAGCATTGCAAATATATTTCTGACACAGTTACACTAAACTTTTATTTTGACGGGTTGCCGTGAAGAACGTGCAGCTGCTGTGTATGTCATGTGACGGTAGTTTTCTCAAATTAAACAGTAAAATGTTAATGAAGCGACTCTCAGAGCAGCTGGAGATGATATTGTGTTCATATCGTCATATAGAGGGACGGCAGAACCTGAAAGCACCGCGAGCGTCGTCCCTGCTTTAGTATGTGTGTAGTAAACAAAACAGTGTGTCCTGCCTTCCGCCATTCATTCATTCATTCATTGCTGAAATCATGGCGCCTTTACGCCTGATGTTAAATGCTTCTGCAGATTTGTAGTATTACTATAGCATTTCACCTGAGTATTGCAAATCACGCATATTACTTTGTTCATGATAAGCACTGAATGAATGACAGGCACTCTGTTGTAACATCGCGCCAGGTTAATAAGAGGGTGACATCTAGTGGAGAAGATCAATTATAGATTCACATTAATCAGATCCTGTTTTAAATGTTTGCTGAAATAAATATCGGAAAAGATCGATTCACGGCTTTTGAGAATCGATATCGAATTGACGTCATTTTTTTTTTTTTTTTTTGCCCAGCCCTAGGAGCTACCACGTTCAAAGCCCAAAAAAGGTTAAAATAGTTAATGTGACATCAGTGGTTCAACCTTAATTTTATGAAGCTACAAGAATACTTTTTGTGCGCAAAGAAAAAAAAAATAACGACTTTGTGCAACAATTCTTCTCTTCTGCGTCACAGTCGCATACATGTGCATTCCTCTGCTTGCAAACAAGGTGCAAAGATTTTTGATGAATTTCGTCACATGCATGTGGTGCTGCTGACATAGAACACGCACTGGATTTCATCAAAAATATCTTAAGTGTTCCGAAGATGAACGAAGGTCTTACGGGTTTGGAACGACGTGAGAGTGAGTAATTAATGAATTAATGACGGAATTTTCATTTTTGGGTTAACTGTTCCTTCAAATGAACATAAAAAAAAGATTTACTTGAAATGAATCACATGGATTATGTGAATGCAGTAGCACAGCATTGGAACCAGGATTTAAACCCTCAGTAATATAAATATGACTTGAATGAGCCAAGATTTTAATTATTCCTGAATACAGTATATTTTTCAGGCAGCTGATCCAGACAGAAGAAATCACTCTTCTTCAGTGAAGACAGGCAGCAATCGGCTGTCTAAATGACACTTTCCTTTAAATTGCTGCATATGGCTAAATATGCCTCAACCACCTACACACAACCTTCTTTTTATTCATAACAATACACATATATAAATTTCCCTACAGCACTTCACACTCATATTTTTTTTTTTTTTTTGTCTGAGTAAGTGTTGTTTATTGAATGTCTCAGAAGCCCTGGCCCCAATCAGATGTACGACATGGAGATTACATCAAACACCAGATCCCCACAGCTCTCAATGCAGTGGCAATGAAAAGAGAATAACTGCTACATTATTCATCATGTCCTTCATGCAAGTCTCCATCATTTAAACATTTGTGCACAACTGTACCCCTTAGAAACTCATTTTTTATAGGAATTGTTCAGACCTTATTGAATTTCCTCTAGAAGTTAGACGTCACAATGGGCAGGAAATGTCTGGGCATCCGAATGGTTCTGGTTAAAAGAAATAAAAGATGTGGCTGCTGACATGAAAGGGCTTGAAGATTATCAAAGAGATGTAAGAAATAAATTGGCAGGCAGCTCGTCTTAAAGGAGGATTATGGGGGAAGAAAAGCGTAAATGTTTAATGGCTTTTCTTTTTTTTGGAAGGGACTTGTTTGTCTGGCTTTAGTCCTTGATAAGCACATAAGAGAAAGTGGGTTGCAGTCATTCTCTTTATTTTGCTTCCTCTTGCTTTATTTCTCTTCTTCTGTTATCCCTGAGAAGTCCAAGGAGAAGTAAGGGACTTCAAGTGTGGTGCCACAGCCTATTTTAGTAAGCTACCAGATATTTTAGAGGACCAGCAAGAAATTCCTAAGCTCATGAGAGAAAGTTCAACATGAATTTTATTCCTGATTCCACTTGCTTGAGCACAAAACTGGACTTTCTGTGGTAGAAATGGAAAAACTGGAGGTTTGGAATTAATTGGCGCAAAACCACCAGCGAGAGTCACTGAAATGTCACAAGTGTGTACTTCAAGTATTTTCCCCTTCGCTTTTGTGTTTCCCCACCTCGCATGTCATCTCCTAAATCTTTATTTCATGGGGGCCTTTGAAAAGCTGATCTTGTAAATGACGACATCAGTGGGCTTTTTAGAAGCCGTCAGGGATTCGTGTAACTTGAAGGGATTATAAAAAGGTACAGACTTGTATTTCCCAAAGAGGAGCGGAATCCATCCACAGCTTATCGCTGCTCCGGCAGCCTTCGGTTACAGTAGAGCAAGTTAAACCCGTCTAAGTCAAGCTCCTCTTATACCCACCGCTGGTTTTAATTTGCTTGAAATTTCAATTAGCTCATTTCTAAAGACTTAAACTCATTTCAGCTTGGTGGTCATTTGATACTGGCTCATTTGGAAATCTGTTTGTATGCGATCTACGTGTTTGAACTAGGGCTGTCACAATTCCTCGATTCAAAGCGAGTACTCCATTTTAAAAAATCCTCGACTGCATTTTGCCCGTGTTGAATAACCAGCAATTTAAAATACTGGAACCCAGTAAACACAGAACGTTCCCCTAACGTTCTGCTATGGTTCCCGTTTGGTTATTTTTTTTTTGGGAACCAAATGAGAACGTTCTAGGAACGTTCCCTGTAGGTTCTCTTTTTAATTACCTACAGGGAACATTCCCAGAATGCTGAAATGTATACTTTTTCATCATAAACAAACTATTTTTTCATGTCTGAAATAAGCGTTTAATAAAGTGTAGACATCAAAGTGGTCAAATCGCATTATAATGATAATATAATTCCAATTTTATAGCAAAAATTAAGCCAAGGTTAAGTGTAGTCAGAAAATCATATCATTAATACTGGGTTTGTTTGTATATTTCTTTTCTGCGCGCCTCTGACCTGCACGCGCTTCTCCAGCAGGCGCTTAATCCTGCCTTCCACAGAAAGCCGCGCACTCGCGTAATTTAAAAATTAACGGTCATTTCGTTTTACTGACTGACTAACATTCATTGATTGATCTCTTTAATGAATAATTACTTATAATTAATATATATACACGAGAGTAAATATTGTGATTTCAGGGAAATTTGACACGTCTAATTGAAGAGAACATGATGTTAACGGAGAAGTTTTTGTGTATTGACCAAAAGAGAGTCAATCATCATCGTTAATTCAGTGGTAAGAAACGAATGTAATATTATTTTAAGTAAAGTCAAATAAATGTTATTCGTTTTCAATGTATGTAAAAATAAAATTCACATTTTTAAAATCCAATATTTTGTTGAAGTCAATGTTATTTGGTGCTTTAATAAACAAAATCTGGGTTATGGTACTTCTAATCTTATATATTAACGAATAAGACAAATCTAGCATATTAAAGGATAATTTAATCTCATTTAATGCTCCTTATGATGGTTAAATGTGCTCTAAATATCTGTAAGGATAAAACAATAGTTTAAAACAAGACATGGTTTGTAGTGATTATTGAGGTCCACATCCGTCCGTCTTCCATGCTGCTTACTACGGGACGCAGGACTCGGGAGTGCTGACATAGGCTATGGCAGCGGTATCGGAGTGAAGAGGTTAGGAGAACGTTCTAAGAACCTTCTAGGAACATAAATAGAACGTTCCCTATTGGTTAGCCAGGAAAGTTTTCTTAAGGTAAATAGAATGTTCCCTGTAGGTTAGGGGAACTTTCCGGGAATGTTCTCAGAACGTTCCCGGAATGTTCCCGATAGATTCCCAGAATGTTCCCCTAACCTACAGGGAACGTTCTATTTACGTTAAGAAAACTTTCCTGGCTAACCAACAGGGAACGTTCTGGGAACCAAAACCTAACGTTCCCAGAACGTTCTGGGAACCAAAAATTGTTAGCTGCATGGGAAGTGATCCAATCCATGACGAGAATCCATTAAATGCATCATTAGATTGTTTTCCAATGCTGCATGATATAATAAACCCATTTTAAAAAGAATAACGCTATTGTGAATTCACAAACGCTACAATTCAATTAATTAAATACATGCGATGCAGGTTTAATGCGCTTTAAATGCTGCCAGACACAAACTGTTCTCATTTACCTGTGTGGATAGTCTCAAACTCCATCTCTTCATATTGCTGTGAGTTTGAGTTTATTATATAACGCGTTGGAGAGTTTTTAGATAATTTCTTGGATGTAGCCATCTGATAATAAAGGCTTTTTAATTTACAAGAGTGCCATGGTCATTCTGAAGTTTTTTTATTATAACGTTCATCTGGGAACACCATTTCATCCGATTTTTTAAGATAAATCATTTATGAACCTAGACAAACACAGGAGACCGCATCTTTCTTAATATGCTTCAGTGTTCATCGGGATTTCAAAATAAAAGTTTCACTCTGAGTTTACACGTTTTGATGTGTCCACATTTTCAAGATATTACAGTGGCTGTAGCATTTCTGTCATAAAGAAATGGCCACATATTAAAGATTAAGTTGATATTTGAATTAAATATTGTTTTATCAACATTAAACAATGATTAAATCGCATAGTAAATTGTAAAAACAATCGTCAGGCCGTTGGCGCCCTCTGCAGTCATTTGTTATAATGCGTAATGTACATTCGCTCTGTTGTTTAGCCTGCATTATGTATTTTACCAGTTATGTTCAATAAAACCATGATTACTTGCTTTTGATACTTTATTTGAGCTAATATTATTGCCTCATTGCTATGTATTTAAGTCATTTTAAAGGCTATTGTTCACATACGTCTATTTTTATTACTACAAAAAAATTATTATAATCATCCGATTATTCGATTAATCATCAGAATAATTGACCAATTACTTGATTACCAAAATAACTGGTAATGACAGCCTTAGTTTGAAACCTGCTATGGTCAGGTGTATTTATCTTTCTGGTGTAGTACAGTAAATGATAGGTGGTCTAAAATACAAGCTATAAATATACACACTGTAAACAATTTCATGGTCTATACCTGCTCAGGACTATAGCTTTGTGTGGTCAGCACTGCTGAGAACCTTCAACAAAGATAAAATAAACGTGGCTACTCAAAGGTCATTTCTGATTGATATGCTTGCCTTTCAGTATATGCATTCTCATAAGGCTGTTTCAGGTTGTTGCCTGTTATATCAAGTAATGTTGGTTTGGCAAATGTCACAGGAGCCACAGGAGTAGCCATGGGTAAAAAATTAAAGCCTAAAAGGGAGGGAAAGTAATTTACTTAATTTCATCTTGAGCAAGGTATGTCAAGTCACACAGAAAAGCACATTAGTTTTTGCCTGTTAAACTAAATCATCCACCCACTCATTTTTACATTTCCCCGGTATGAAAGAGAGAAATTAATGTTTTTTAGAGAGCCGCTAAATGATAAAATGCACTCTGGATGTTACTTTTGCCCCAGAGCCAGAATAGGACAATGGAGACTAAATTCAAGCAGGCAGCCGCTTTCTCTTGATTCACACAAATGATTTCAGCAAAAGTACTTTCAGAATATTACAAACATCTTATATGATAAAGTTTGAGATGCAGGACAAAGAAAAGCCTGGGGCGCTTGCAGAATTATCCTAAACGTGAACATACAACATTTTAGGAAATGTTCCTCTGATCAATTCGTAGTACAAAACAATTTCCTAAAACATCCCTCTTTATGAATCGCAGTTCATCTATAAAGGGTATGCACGTGCATTTATGTTTATTTACGTAAATAAATACATTTATCTGCATGTCCTGTGCAGGGCTTGGGAATTTTGTGCATTTGTTATATTGCTGCCATAGAACTGCATCATTTTTTAAAACTATGTGCAAAGAAAATAATAATATAATATATATATATATATATATATATATATATATATATATATATATATATATATATATATATATATATATATATATATATAAACCTGTGTGAGGTTTGTAGCTAGCTAAAATGCAAATAAATGTGAGTAGTAAGTTTTTTTTTTTTTTTTTTAACTTTTTTTCTGTCTTTTTGCATTTTTGGTCATTGTGTCAAAAGTCTGTTTGCATAGTAAACATGGCAATGTTTTAGTACCATGATATTTTTAGAATAAAGTCAAAATTACGAGAATAAAGTTAATCATTGAAAAATTCTACCTACACCTGTAGGTTAACTGACTGATTTATATAAATAAAACTATGTTGGCAAAGTTTTATTGTGGGCGTTTGTTACAAGTGTTCTGCTATTCACAAGCTGTTTTATTGGTGATTTTCCAAATACTGACAGACAGATTACACGAGACATTCTTTTATTACGTTTTTTTCAACATGTCTTCTGATATTTATTCCTGTTTATTTTATGCTGTAACTGAAAAGACAAAAAGATGATTGATTTACATGCTGCTTGAACTGAGGCAAACAATGATCTCACCTCACATTAAACAGTAGAAAAACACATTTATGGATTGAATTTCGTGATAAAATTGACAGGATTTTAAAAAACTTTAATTTGGTATAAAGTTGCTTTGCAAGGGTATCATGAAAAGCGCTATACAAATAAATTTAAACACTATGATTTGAGTTATATCATAGTTGTTATAAACAATAACAAAAGACTTGTTGCGATTATTGGGTGTCTGGCGTGCTACAAATAATGAATAGACTTGAAAACATTAAAAAGTATTTCCAAGCATTTATAGAGTCAATAAAACAGCTTGTGAATAGTCATGTAATGTGATTTACCTCAGAAAAAAACATCAATAAGAAGTGCTGGAGCCCACATTATTATTGTTCAAATATTGTTCATCCCAGAGTTAATCTAAGTTATCTGGTTACCATCTTAAATGTGACACATCCTCCAGATTTGAGCGCAGTGATTGAACAGCATTATACTGATACTGGAGATGAATCGTAGTAATCACTGCGCAATAATAAAAACAATAACATTAAAATAAAAATAAAATCGTATATATATACCGACAACTCAAACAGCTCGCTTACATGTTTCACGTTAAAATGGAAGATTACACATATGGTAGGGGATCGTCTAAGGTTAAGATTCTTTTAATTTATAATCTGCCCGCGGCTGCACGTTACTGCTGGAGAAATACTCAGAATATACACTTATTTTTAGTGTTATTGTTTTTATTATTGCGCAATGTAATATTGTTATCATAATCAACACCTGTTGAATGTCAATTTTATTGCTCTGTAATGTGATGTGTTGTTTGTATGCTATTCATGCATTTTTTAAATAAAAAGCTGGTCTGTCTCTGAAGTTTTGTGCATACGCAGCTTGTGCGCTCCGATTTAAAGCATGAAATGTGCGTCGGAATATCATGACAACATTTTACTTCATATACAAAATTTACTTCATATCCTAATGATTGTTGGCATAAAAGAAAAATCAATCATTTTGACCCATACAATGTATTTCTGGCAATTGCTACAAATATTCCCATGCTACTTAAAACTGATTTTGTGTTCCAGGGTCACATATATGATGGGTTCTCAGGAGTTTATTTTTATTAAATGTAATAAATTACCCTTTTTTTTTTTTTTTTTGTAAAAGCCACAATAAAATATATTTTTTTTGTTTTATGATAAACATTTTTACCACATCTTTTACCACATTTGTTTTGTTACTTTTCAAATGCCATTTATGCATACTGCATACTAAAATTATGAACTAAAGAAACAATAAAATTTTGCATTAAGGGGGAGCCAGAGGTGTAAACTTTTGAACAGAATGAAGAATGAAGATGTGTACATTTTTCTTATTTTGCCTAAACATCATTGTTTTTTCCCATTTAGTACTGCCCTTCAGAAGCTACAGAAGATACTTATATGTTTCCCAGAAGACAAAATAAGTGAAATTTAACCTGATCTTCAAATTCAAAAAGTCATAAGTTTTTCCTTATGAAGCTTCAGTGAGCATTTGAATCTTCGGTAATAGTTGTATATGCCCTCAGTTGTTGTAAAAAGATGGATCTCAAAATCATACAATCATTGTTGAAAAGGTTTCAAATACACAAAAATGCTAAAAAGCCAAAGTACTTGTTGGACCCAAAGGATTTTTCTGAAGAACAGCAGGCAGTTTATCTGTTCAGGACAAACAAGGGACTCATGAACAACTATCACTAAACAAAAAAAAAAAAAAAAAAAAAAAAAACACAGCTGTGGATCTTTCAGCTAACAACAAAGTATTAAGAATCAAGTGTTTGAAAACTTTTGAACGGGGTCATTTTTATCAATTCAACAATTATTTCTCTTGTGGAATATGTACATCTTTCATGTAAAATATCTTATTCAGGTCAGTACTAAATAAAAAAAAAAATAACATGCATTTTGTATGATCTCTCTTATTTTAGTAAAATAATTAACAATTTGCAGATTCTGCAAGGTATATGTAAGCTTTTGACTTCAACTGTACATATATAAAAATAACGATGCTCATTTGCACATATAATTTGTTCCACGCTTTTCACATAGGATGAAATCCATTTATGATCATATTTAGGCATTTTAACAGCTAACTGCACAACTCTGAAAACCAAATGAAGACACATGAATGACTGTTGTTCATTCTTTATTACCAAAAATACACTGGCAAAAATCATAACATTACAGTTTTAAAAGAACAAATAAATAATTATGAACGGAACACTAATATTAAAACAGGGCCCTTTGGACCTCCGAACTTGAAAAGGAAAATAGCACTGAGAGGCCTTTAGACTGTGAAATTTCTAACTTTTTTTTTTCTCTCTCTCTCCTTTGGCATGGCAGCATGTAACACGATGTGCTTGTTTGGAGTTTCATATGCCAACCGTTCCCTTACACACAGTAAAGACCCTTTTTGATGCACTTTGGCGAGTCAAAGGTCATTTTTGATTCGTTTGCTTTTCTTTTGATTCGTTTTCTTTCTGTAGTGTTTATACAAGTTTTTAAAAATATAATTCCTCTACAAAATGTCAGTTTTCTACAGTATATATACAGCAAGTCACATACAAAAACTGTGTTACAGTACCATGTGTCCGAATACATTACACAATTTTTGAGGGCACATTATACAGAATCCAAAATGCCAAAGCACTCGACACAGGGAGACTACTTGGCTTAAGATTTATGGTGTAATTCTGAACTCGACTGAAGCTTATTCAAACATGAGGCTGTTGAAATGGAAGGCACACTTGTGGCTGAGATGCTGTCCTTGTGATGATTACCAAATCTTGTGACTCATTGTGAAAGACAACAATTGTCTCACTAGGCCCTGCTGATTACTTGAAACGTATTGTCTATCTTTAGGGAAAAAATACATTCCAGATGTATTGCAATTGTTCTAGGAAGAAATGTGAGAAAAAAAAACAAAAAAACCGTCTGGAAGATACAATGTCTACAGGGTGTCTGCCAATTCCTGCTCACAGACAGAAAATAAAAGGGATAATACCAACCGGTAGGTTCTTGATCAATTTGGACTACATCAGCAGTGTGATAGAGAAAATGAAATGCAGTAACTGGAACACAAAACGAACCTTCTAGGAAGCTCAATCTCTCTTGATGCCATTACTTGGAAAGTGTGCATTATGCACATAAACATGACACATCCCCTGAAACAAACACTCAACAGATGCTTGTGTGCTAAAACAATAAACTAAAGTGAGAAACAATTTCAATACTAGTAAATGTTTCTTATCCATTTTCATTATGACGCATATGCTGACATGATTTATATGCAGACCATATTAATATTTCAGTGACATTTGCGGTTTGAATTGTAAATTAGTACATTAGGTTCAGAATATAATAATCGTGTATGTAAATTCCTATGATTTAATTCCTAAGAGTTAATTTCTCTGATACACTGGGCAGTGTGAAGCCTGAATGAATTATGGATGCCCTTTTAATCATGCTAATTTTGCATTTTAGACTGTTGACATACAAACATTAAGTGTATGCAAATCATCCCTTGGAAAATACGCTGCATATAAAGTCAGATTGGGGGCGCTTAAAGTCAAAGTCAAGGTCGAAAGAGCAGGGGACAAAAAGTAGTAAATCTGAGGTAGTGATTAAGCAAAATCTCAATTACTAGGCTTTCACAATATATCTGTGCTGCTATAGTATCACGATGCCCAAGCCTTAAAATACTGGCTGAGTGGTAACGTGATCAATGAGGGAATTAAAAGATGAACTACTTTTTAATTTGAAAGCATCTTATAAAAAAAATAAATAAATAATAAATAAAAATTGAGGTTTTTAGCAAGCTTTCAGGTTTTTTTGTAATGCTAACATTTGATATTAAAGACATAAATTTCCAAATTGCAAAACTTCTCTCTTGAGCTTTCAGAGAAAAATGCACTCCAATACATTGAGAACGTTATTAAACTATAATAATATTACAGTAATAGAGGTACTCTGGTACGATTTGGTATTGTGATACTACAGCTGGTATTGTGACAATACTATAAACTGCTGCATCTTTTTATAGAGAAATTTCATTTTGAACCCATTACCCAGTTATGAATTCTAGCTTTTCTATTATTACAGCAGAAAAAAAAAATCGTATATACTTATTAAAAACGAAAAAAAGAATACGAAAATAGAAAGTGAAGAAACTTGTAGAAATGTCTTCAAGTTTTGGCATTTTTACTTTTTTTAAAAAGTAAAAATTTTGATATTTCTATATGTATATTTTAATAATAATAACAATAATAGTAGTAAATAATAAAATTCTATACATAGATCCTTTTTTATTTTTTCTTCCTGCTGCATGTTTCCAATTGTTAATTTTTAAATAGGGCCAATTTTAAACTTGCGCTATTTCAATGAGAACACCGTTAAATTCTTTATATATAACGTTTATATAACATTTATATACAATTTTAAGATACATTCTCAATGATGACTTATCTTTTGCTCATTTCTGAGCGCAAGACCAATAGCACCAAGATTAGACTATAATTAGAAACACATTTCTAATTTTGTATGAACGTAACGGAGGGGAACATGCATATAAAATAAATTAGTTTGATAAATATCAAAGAAAACACTGACACACAAGAGAGCAAGAAAAAAAAAAATCTGCCTCTCTACACTCAAAAATGCGGCATGGCGAGTGCCGGCTTAAAGGTAAACGCACATAAGAAATATAGATATATAAATAATATTACAGTGAACAAGAGAAGCTGCCTCATTTTCATAATATGTGGACTCTACTTTATATATATTGTGAAGAAATGAGGTATACGATGCTTTTGAATTTCACCAATTTGCATAATTCAAAACAAAAGTTACTCTTTCCTCTGCTGAACTACTGCTAAAGTACATATTATGTTAACCGTTTGATTCTCTGAAATCACACATCCATGGTCAATAACAGTAACGGAAACTAGCGTCAATACAAAGAAAGACTGACTGAAAAAAATAATAATAATAAAGTTTTGAATTGTGCATGTTGCTTGTCCAAGCAGAAATGATACAAGAACAGTATGTATGAAAACGTGTGCGTCACTGGCTGCTGCTGGTCTCTGTGGGCTGATTTCCCTGCTGCTCCTTGCTCAGTATGATGCTAATCAGATCTCCCTCATGCTGCTTCATGTGCTCCATCAGCTGCTCTTTACTGGTGGACTCGAAGCCACAGATACAGCAGCAAAAGAGCAGCACACAGTATTCCATACCTGCCCGAGTCTGCCCCGAGCCGCTCCGCCATGCCACAGCCCCGCCGACCGGCTCCTTGCTGGACGACGACCTCAGGGTGTTGCCCTCTGGCCCACCTGTAGCAGAAGCTACATCAGGTGACTGTTTGTCTTTTCGGCTCAAGACAATATATGGACGCTCCACCCCAGTCTCATGTGTTGACTTCAAAGGTGTAGGAGAAGATCTTAAACCCAGAAAAAAAAAATAATACAGAATAAACAAAGTTACTTCAGCGTGGCCATTAACTTTTTATAAATGTCAATACATTCTAAGACTCTTACTCATCTAAAATGACTTGTGAGTATGAGAGCTTTAAGAAGACAGACATTTTTAAAAGTGTGTCTGATTTAAACATAAGAAGCAAAAACATCTGAAGAGCTGTGCATTTCCATAAATCAAAATGCCGGCTCCTGCGTCAGCAGCGCCACATGCATGTGTCGTGGTACTCTCCTTAACACGCAGATAAGGCTGACACGGAAGAGAAGAGATTGTTGAACAAAGTCGTTATTTTAGTTTTCTTTGTGCACAAAAAGTATTCTTGTAGCTTCATAACACTGCGGTTGAACCACTGATGTCACATGGACTATTTTAACAATCTCCTTACTACCTTTCTGGGCCTTGAATGTGGTAGTAGTTATGTTGCTGTCAACGCAGGGTCAAAAAGCTCTCAGATTTCATCAAAATATTTTAATTCGTGTTCCGAAGAACAACAAAGGTCTTACGGGTTTGGAACAACATGAGGGTGTGTAATTAATGACAGAATTTTCATTTTTAAATGAACAAAGGAAATACGATGCAAAGAGCGGGGGATGTAAACTTTTAAACAGAACGAAGATGTGTATATTTTTCTTATTATGCCTAAATATATATATTTTTTTCATTTAGTACTACCCTTCAGAAGCTACAGAAGATACTTAAATGCTTCCCAGAAGAAAAAATAAGTTAACTCTACCCTGATCTTCAAATTCAAAAAGTTTTCACCCCCCGGCTCTTAAAGGAGAAGTTCACTTCCAGAACAAAAATTGACAGATAATGTACTCGCCACTTGTCATCCAATATGTTCATGTCTTTCTTTCTTCAGCCGTAAAGAAATTATGTTTTTGAGGGAAAATAGCTTTTTAATGAAAATAGATTGTTTCGCTCGGTTGGGATCGTTTACAATCGCATTTGGGATCGTTTGAAGCCGCATTTAAATTGCATTTTGGAAGTTCAAAATCGGGGCACCATAGCAGTCCAATATATGGAGAAAAATCCTGAAATGTTTTCCTCAAAAAACATAATTTCTTTACAACTGAAGAAAGAAAGACATGAACATCTTGGATGACAAAAGGGTGAGTACATTATCTGTACATTTTTGTTCTGGAAGTGGACTTTAATGCATCGTGTCTCCTTCTGAAGCATCAGTAAAGTTTGAGCCTTCTGTAATAGTTGCATATGAGTTCCTCAGTTGTCCTCAGTGTGAAAAGCTGGATCTCACAATCATACACTCATTGTAGGAAAGGGTTCAAATACACAAAAATGCTGAAAAACCAAAGAATTTGTGGGACCTGAAGGACTTTTCTGAAGAACAGCGGTCAGTTTAACTGTTCAGGACAAACAAGGGATGCATGAACAACAATCACTAAACAAAAAACACAGCTGTGGATCATTCAGGTAACAACACAGTTAGGGATGTAATGGTATGAAAATTTCCCATCACGATTACAGTGACCAAAATTATCACGCTTATCAGTATTATCACAGTATTGTTAAAATGTGCTGGAAATGTTCAAAAAATACTGACACACAAATCACTTCACCAACTTTTACATTTAAAATCAACAAACAACAAATAAAATGACTTTTTATTTGCCTAATCAGTAAAACAATAACAGTACCAATGATGTCGGGATTTTAAATGACAACATGACTGACAACATATATGGCATGTTCAAATATCGAATGTAAATGATCAAATAAAGCTTTGAAAATGTTTCATAAAAGGTAAACCTCACATTTTTGCCTTTAAATAAAGAAAAGGGTCAAAATGATAATTGATTTATGTTTCTGCCGGTGGGTGCCCAACCCACAATTGCGAAGTGAAATGCACGGACTGGAAATACATTAGTTACCAAATACAAACATTCTTTCTATGAGGGTTGTGCTTCACTAACTAACATGATTTAATAAATACCTGTTTACAATAAGCACTTATTCGCACGTACACAGGACAAAGTTTGAGGGCGCATACATAATATCTGAGGGAGCGCAGAGCCATGATCACTATATATTTGGGGAGCAAACCCACTGCAATCCAAGAGATTCATGCTGGCACCCTCTCTTATTACAATAATGCACTCTTCGCATTGCTATTAAAATAACGCCAAAAACTGCTTCAAATGAACGATGAAAATGAGAAGTCTTAAAAATGCAATCCATTTCTTATTGGTTAAAATGAACGGAGACTATCTGGTGTTTTTCCATGGGTCCTCGATCATTTCTGTGGGGATCGGCGCCTATGCCATTAGCACCCTTTTAAAACATCCCAGCTTTTCTGCCGTCTTTTCACACAAAACGAAACCACTGTGTGTGCTGTGTGCAAATGAGACTGTTACTTAAACCTGTGCTTCGTGCTGTACAGAATTTATCTATCATCAGTTGTTCAAATCGTGGTAATCGAATACGGTTATAATGATAATTAAAATACGAAACGGTAATAATAATACTGTGGGGAATTTAATCATGATTTATCGTCAAACTGGTAATTGTTGCATCGTTACACAGTATTAAGAATCAAGTGTATGTGAACTTTTGAACAGAGTCATTTTTATAAATTATTCAGGTCAGTTCTATCCATCCAAAAAAAAAAAAAAAAAAATTTCACAAAAATATTAAGTGTTACAACTTAAATAAAACTGTTTTTAACATTGATTATAATGTGGAACATTTATTGGGCATCAAATCAGCATGTTAGAATGATTTCTGAAGAATTATTTAAGACTGAAGACTGAAGTAATGGCTGCTAGAAAACTATAAACTAGAAAGCAGTTATTTTAAACTATAATACAGGAGCACTTGTGCTCCTAATTCACGAAGTTTAGGAGCACAGTCAAAATCTTAGGAGCACCTTCTAATCAACAGTCAAAAAATCTGATTAAAAATTAGCCTTCCCATTACGAGGTGATATTTGAGTCCTTGAAGTGATTTACAGGGGAATTTTTACCTTTGTAAGGCCATTTTTAACTTTATTAAAAGTATGTCATCTTTTATGTCAAATTTCAAAAAATTATATTTTATAAGCTTTTTTAAAATTTCTAATTAAAACAACAGAATAAGAACAAGGAGAATAAGAATAAGTTACCAATCAAATGAAATCAGTATTAACAAAATTAATTTGTACTACAGAGGTGGCACAGAAGAACACAAAAGTGGCTTGTAGGTGTATTTTCATGTTTAATCAGGCTCAGAGGTGGCATGAGTGCAATCAAATTCATAAATTCATGTTGAGCATAATGTTTTGAATATAAAATTTGGAATATAGAAATATTAAATGATTCAAATAACTGGAAAGATACTTGAAAATGAAAAATGAAACTAAAACTGCCAGTTTGCAATATTAAGCAGCAAAATGATCCGTTTCGTACAGCTAAAAATACCGGGACACGAATTAAATAAAATTGACAAATGTCTTATGGGAAAAATAAGGTGGATAAATCACACAGAATTAAAATTATGTTTTAGCTATGTTGACTCACCCTACAGTAAAAGAAAGAAAAATAAATAAAAAAATAAATCACACAAAACGATCTATATTGTAAAGGGCCCTCTTACCGGCTGCTCTGGGAAATGGCCTCATTGATGGCCTTGTTAACTTGCTCATAGTTGTAGTTCTGATCTCCAGCGTGTTTCCACATGTGTGATTTGAGAGAAGGTGGGTGGCTGCACACGTAACCACACAGCGAGCACCTGTAGCACAGAATGAAGATTATGACCCATCTCCACTTAGAGTCAAGTCCTGTACACCAGCTCAATGTTTGTTTCTCACCTGTACTGCTCCAGCAGCTGCATGGCTTGGTGTTCCTGTGGATGTCTCTTCATGTGGCTCTTCAGGCTATTCATATTAGTTGTGGCGAAATCGCAGCTGCAGCACCTAGAGGGGTCGTGCGGCACAGGATAAACAATTAGAGCGGGTTTGAAAAGAGACCTTCTGGGGCACCTGTCAAGAGGGGTCAGGCAATGTTTGTTTGTGCGGTAATTTGCGTTCTGTGTGTGCTGCTGTGTGTTTGAACATTTGGAGGGCTGCATTTGAAGAACAATGAAAGGCTGTTTGTAGAGAGGCTGAACTCAAAGCACTGCTTGCAGCAAACGCAATACATCCCAGGCGTTGAATGGATCCTGCAGCTGGGTTAAAAGGACCCTCTCTCTCAGAAGCTCTGTTTGAAATGATCATGGGTGAGCAGAATATGTCATCACACACAAAGAGACCATAATGGGACCTTGAGGTGTTTATGTGAGCTTGCATGTGATCGGGTGAGTGTATGTGCATTTGCGTTGAAAAGAGAAAGATCTTTTATAGCATATACAGGCTTTACACAAAAAGTGCAGGCAGCACAGTCTTATCCTGAGCACCACTGCACCCTTGTGGTGATAACTGGTAATGCTTTGATTTCCAGCCAAATGTAATACAATGCATCTGATTGTTTTTGATTAGTTCTCCTTGTGTAAGGTATCTTTTACAACAGAATGAATTTCTATATGTGACTCTGGACCAAAAAAAAAAAAAAAAAACAGTCATAAGTAGCACGGGTATATTTGTAGCAATAGCAAAAAATACATTGCATGGGTCAAAATTATCGATTTTATGCCAAAAATCATTAGGATATTAAGCTAAATTCCCTACCGTAAATATATCAAAACATAATTTTTGATCAGTAAAATGCATTGCTAAGAACTTAATCTGGGCAACTTTAAAGGCAATTTTCTCAATATTTAGATTTTATTGCACCCTCAGATTCCAGATTTTCAAACAGTTGTATCTTGGCCAAATATTGTCCTATCCTAACATACTCTCCTGTCCATACTTCAATAAAAAACCTTATTTATTCAGCTTTGAGATGATGTATAAATCTCAGTTTCGAAAAATGCACCCTTATGACTGGTTTTGTAGTCCAGGGTCACATATATTTATCCTTATATAATTAATGAGTATTAAAAAAAAGCTATTTTCATCAAACCTGTATGGTTTATCAGAGTTGTGGATTCGCCGATGGTTGCGCACTCCAACATATGTGGAACTGGTGTAGTCACAAACATCGCATTTGAAAACGCTCTGTTCGCCGACTAAATCTGAGCAAAAAAGAGAAATAAACTAATCAGAAAATAAAAAAAATAAAACATTACAATGTCATTAAAGTTCTAACCCTGTATAGGTTTAATTTTTTTCCAAGACATCCTGTGGTGAAAATCAAGTTTTTCACGTTTACATGCCTGTTTGGTGTTTTTAATATGCTTAAAGGAGACATCGGATGCTCATTTTCCACAAGTTGGTATCATTTTTCACTCTTCATGAAATGTCTGCAGAATACTTTGGTTAAAATTTCTCAATAGTCATGTACTAAGTCGCTACAGCTGCTTGAGTGCAGTTAAAATGGCAGACAGTGTACAACTGGCTGAGGGTGGAAATATGCTAATACAGGAAAGCCCGTCAGCAGTATGATGTCCAAACATCGCTTAAAACCTGGCCCTCCACAACTGACCACAAGCTTGCAACGCGCACATCTTAAAATCCAATCAACAACTAATGGATAGAAACAACTCCCCGCCCTACGTTTATTTCTTTTTCGATAACCTGTTACATTCAAATGTGTGTCAAAATGTGGAAAAAAAATCTGTCGCTTCTTCTGTTTCACTGTAAGTAGAATGTTCTGGAAAACTGCTTTTGTTTCATTGTGTAGCACTGGAGATTTGTTCAGTTCTCACCCTCATCTGTTATCTTGGCTGGTTCTTCAATGATTGCTGTGCTTTCAGCGACGTGGGTCAGTGTGCTGCTGATGTCGTCTATCCCATGCCCATCTCTCTCGTGGTTTCTCAGCTGACTCTGAATGAGGTATTAATAAAACCATCATCAGTGCTTCATAAGGAGGAAGTTTATTAATAAAGCAGAAGGAAGGGAGAGTGGTGCACTCCAATATTAGAAACTCTAGTATGCCAATCTTTTACATGGAGAGTAAAATTAATACTTGCTCCCCACTCAGAACAGTTGGGACCTGCTTAAATATGTATTGCCTACCAGAAAATGCAAAGATAATTCAATAAAGTTCAAATCAAAGAGATTATGTAGCCCATTTTAAGATATCATTCCAATATGGAAATAAATAAACACAGCAAATGGGTATTTGACCCAGTGCTAGGCTGGAAAGGAATTTAGTTTCTCTGCTAAAGAGGAATAAAAGTTTCAGACCTGTGTCATTAAAAAGCATTTAGTTAAAAAAGGGTTTTAAGAAAAAGAAAAAACATCAGTATTTAAAGTGATAGTTCACTCACAAATGAACATTTTGTCATTACTCACCCTCGTCGTTCCAAACCTTCGTTCTTCTTCGGAACACAAATTAAGATATGTTTGATAAAATCCGAAAGCTTTCTGACCCTGCATCGCAGCAATACAACTGACATGGTCAAGGCCCAGAAAGGTAGTAAGGACATCATTAAAGGGATCATCGGACATTTTCCACAAGTTGATTTTTAGGGTCTTAATGAGAAGTCTATAACATACTTTGGTTAAAATTTTTCAGTGGTAGTGTAAAAAAAAAAACCTTTTTACCCTGTTAAAATCAGTCCTTTTTAGAGCGAGCCGTTCTGTTGCATTTGCCTTTAAATGCAAATGAGCTCTGCTCACCCTGCCCCTCTCTTCCGTGGGGTGAGGAGCCTTTCTGTTTACTTTAGCTGCGAAACTTGCTAACTAGCACAGAAACATAGATGCATAAAAAACCCTTATACTCACTTCTGCTGTAGGTGAAGCTGGATCACAGATGATCCGCACGAACATAGATCCATTTATGTAGATCACCAGGTGCACATACCTTCTAAAATTAATGTTAATGCTCTGCGTCTTCAGCGGCTCAAATGTCGGGAGTAAATGATGACTACTATGTTCATTATTACACCCAACAACAGAACATCTCAATCACTCAATCGGAGACAAACTTGTCATCTGTTACATCTCAGTAAGGGTGGGTCTAAGATAAGACGGCCTTGTCAATCAACTATCATGGGAGCGGCCTTGGTCGACAAGAAGCTGAGAATGGCTCGATTTGAAAAAGGGGATATTACTTATAAAGATTAAAAAAATACCACTGGGTGGATTTTTATCATTATAGGGTGGCAGTGTACACACACTGCCAACACACATTTATGTTCAAACAACATAAAGTGAGTTTAGCATCCGATGACCCCTTTAAAATAGTCCATGTAACATCAGTGGTTCAACCGTAATTTTATGAAGCTACGAAAATATGTTGTGGTATTCTTGTGAATGTGCAGTGGACATGGAAGAAAAGAAATTATCATTTGTTTTTTCTGTGTGCACAAAAAGTATTCTCGTAGCTTTACAAAATTATGGTTGAACCACTGACGTCACATGGACTATTTTAATGATCCTTACGAATGTAACAGAAAAGTTACTTTTAAAAGTAATGCATTACAATATTGCATTACTCCATAACTAATTACGCTACTTAGTTACTTTTTATAAAGTAACTTTTTATACTTTTTTGCCATTATATTACGGGGCGGCCCGTTAATTTTATTTTCTATATAGTGCCAGATCACAACAAAAATCATTCAAGTTTACCTTTCCTATAGTACAGGTCTATACCTTGTTCTTTTATTACACAAACTAAATGGTCTTATGTTATTTATCTTATTTACACGATGGCATGTCATTTCTGTCTCTACATGGATGGGTGTCTACAATTTCTCCTCCGCGAAAACGTGGACGGAATCGCGGAGTCCATTCATAAAAACAGAATTTACCCTATAGTGCGGAATGCCACGAAATTCGCACATTTTTGGATGAATATATCAAAATTGGGTCTGTCACTTAATTCAAAATGCGATATGGACTAATGTCTGTGAATATTAAAATGTAAGAAGACGGTTTAGATATGAATCTTGCATGTTCCACTTGGCTCTGTATGTATGAATGGCGGAAACACGGTTTTGTTTACTACACAAATACTGAAGCACACGAGAGGCTCGCTGTGTTTTTCGGGCTCTGCGTCTAACGATATGACGACATGAACTTCATCTCCAGAGCTGCTGTGAGAGTCACTTCATGTGCATTTGACCATTTCATTTGAGAAAACTACCATCATATCATACTGTATACACACAGAAACTTTACGGCAACCTGTCAAAATAAAAGCACGGTTTAACATGTAACAAATATATTACTAATGTATTAATTTTGTACAGTATAATGTACATCTTTATACATTTCTATTTCTGACCAATTTAAATAAAACAATTAAATTATAAAAATAAATATTACAACCAGATTAACCACTTAATTGTAGAATTTTTTTCTACAATTACTATTAAAACTTTTTTAACAGTATATTCACACAAATTTTCTTCCATGTATTAATTTTAACAGTAAACCTCGGTTTGTTTGGCAAAAAATAAAAGGGTTTAATTTTCATTTGATTAAAAATAAATAAATGTTTAATGCCTTCATTTTTTTTTTTTTAACAGAAAAATTCAAACAAAAATTTTTGAGAAAAAAAAGAAAAAGACTGTAGGGCCCTATTGTTCAAAATGTTGAAATTGAGAGTTTTAGACTTTTTTTTTTTTTACTGAAATAAATGTTTCTGTTATTATACAGAGAGTAAAGTACCGAAAAAAAGTACCGTTCAGTACTGGCACCCCTGCCCCTTCAGCATGTCAGTTGCGTTGCTGTCTATGAAGGGTCACAAAGCTCTCAGATTCATCAAAAATATCTTCATTTGTGTTCCGAAGATGAACAAAGGTCTTACGGGTTTGGAACGACATGAGGGTGAGTAATTAATGACAGAATTATCATTTTAGGGTAAACTATCCATTTATTCAAAATAAATATTAAAAACTGTTCACAAAATGAAATTGTCATCATTTACTCACCTTCATGACATTTCA
Organism: Cirrhinus mrigala; assembly: GCA_036247105.1. Classification (NCBI taxonomy): domain Eukaryota; kingdom Metazoa; phylum Chordata; class Actinopteri; order Cypriniformes; family Cyprinidae; genus Cirrhinus; species Cirrhinus mrigala. The sequence continues at coordinate 24,516,362 of CM070013.1, forward strand.
AACCTATGACTTACCCACCAAAACTGAAATTGTTAAAAATGTTAAAAATCTTTAAAATATCCTCTGTTGTGCAGTAGAAACAAAAAATCATAGACATACAACATGACAGCAAATGATGACAGAATCTCGGTTTCATTGGTGTGAATTGAGCACTTAGCTTAGCTTAATACTTTTTCATCCTAACACAGGCACATTAGAATGAATTACTTCCTCAATGCTTATCTCCACCAGACAGGCAAGTTTCTCTCCTCACCTTGTAATGGAACTTCTCAGTGCACTGTTTGCAGTTGTACATGCGAGGTTTGAAGTGGTGGATCATGTGACGTTCCAGGTCCTTGCTGTCACAGGCTATATGCTCACAGATGGGACACTGGTATGGCTGTCTCTGTCTATGTACACGTAGGTGCTGCTTTATGTAACCCTTGTTTCCGCTGCTGTACAGGCACAGTCGACAGCGGTAGGGCCTTTCGCTCCCAGCAATATATTCCACCAAACCATCTGTAGTGGAAATGTCTCCAGGCACAGCAGCACCCCCAGAAACTCCACCTCCATGTTGGCTTTGGGCATTGTCCTGCAACTCCTTCAGAATATCCTCATCTGAAGTGTTTTGGTCAGAACGCTCTTGCAGTCGCTCGATGACGGTCAAAAGAGACATGCTGATTCCAACTTTGGAGGGTCCCTCGACCAGCACATCTCGAGAATCTTTTGAACTCTGAAGGCCGAGGTTAAGAAGAGCACCCGCATCTCCAACTGCAGCGACGAGCTCTTCTGAGGATGCCTTAGAGTTGTCAGCAATCTCTATAATTCTCTGTCCCGTGTCTGGGCTTTGAGTACTCTGGTCATGGATACTCTTTGCAGTGGTTTTGCTAAGCTCTGTGGCCCTCATGGGCATGGCCACTAATGCCTCGGCTGCCAAAGAATGCAGCCGAAGAGATTCTGAGTAAGTCCTCCTCCGAACCGGTGGCACGTTTTCATCTGAGGGAGAACTTGAAGACACTGACTCTTCCTCCTGTTGTCGATCTTCTCCATTCCAGGTGATCACAACTTCCTCCTTTTGTTTGTAATATACGGGGAGGTCTTGGCTCTCTAACTCTGGCTCCTCAGAGGCAAGCAGGGTCTTGTCTCCTCCTACTTCTGGGCTGAGGAGCAGAGGTTTGCTTGAGACCGGTTCCTCTGCGCAGGGAAGGCGTTCCACTATGACGTTGACGTGGCCGGCGCTGTTGCCGCTGCAGTTGATAATCTTCTGCGCAGAGGACAGGAGGCTGTCGGAGCTTGCCTGTTGGCTCTCAGTCTCCAACTCCAGCTCCATTTGTGCTTCTGGTGTCACCTGGACCTCCACCAATGGCTCCTCTGGGTCTTTAAAAGAATAAACTTGACTAATCACTGGGAGTTTGGTCTCTAGTGTTTTCAGAGCTTTCTCCTCCCCATGACACTTGGCTTCTGGTGAAGCACACAGCTCTAGCTGGAGGCTGGAGGAGCCATGAATGGTCTGAGGTTTTTCTCCAACAGCTGCGAGGACTACTATGGTATCCTCCTTACCTGCTGGAACCAAATGAGGACTTGAGCTTTGTAAGGTACCAGCACAATCCGTCTCATCTTCAAATATGGGGTACGAGCAGTCAACCAGGCCAGCGTGCTTCCACGCATGGGTCTTCAGATTGCGCTGTTGTCGACATTCGTAGTTGCAGATGAGACAACGGTACCTGCCATGCTCAAAGTTGTACCACTTCTTCGGCGTGGATGTCTTCTCTGAATCCAAGTTGCTCGCCTTTAAAACCGCCATCCTTTGGTGAACGCTCCTTCCCGATGTCATCCCTTGCTCGTCCAGGATTTGTCTGGCATGATCGGCCTCCTCCAGGTGGAGTCTTACATGTGCCACCAGCTCCTCTTGATGGTTTGAAGTGAACTGGCACTCTGAGCACATGAGGATGAGGTCACTGTGCTGCTCGTCATGAAGCAGCAGATGTTCTTTCAACAGCTCCAATGTAGGAGAGATAAATCTGCACATACTGCACTGGTAGCACGTGACCGCCCGAGACCCTAAACTCAGAGGCTCCTGTTCGAATGTGTGCCCAGGTGTGCTGCTGGATGTTGGGGAGTCATCCCTTTGTTCTCTGGGTCTCTTACTAGGTGTGAGCCCTTCAGTGCTGTCCCTGCTGTCTGGGACAGGGATAGGTACAGAAGCACAAGTCATCAAGGGTCTCTTTTTCCCAGAGACGGTGCATCGCCTGGGCCGCTTTTCTACGATCTTGCTGAGCTTCTCAATGACCTGAATGAGCGAGTCGGCAGCCTGCTTTTGCTGCTGCCGTTGCTGGTCCTCGGCACCATGAAGACGCCTGTCGGGAATGAAGACTGTATCCTGCTGGCCTCTAGAGTGAGGTACAAGGACAGCAAGACCACTGCTGTCCTCCATTCCTGCAACATGAATAAAACACATGCAAATACGTGAATGAAACAACAGAAATTAGTAAACAGGAACTTACAGCTTACAGAAAAGTTGAGAAATGCTGGTTTGGGGAACGGTTTGACAATCTTTTTTAACTGTGTGTGTGTGTGTCTCAACTGGCAGAGGCCCTCCTTACATATTTACAAGAATAGCCATTACTTCACAAACCTATAAATATCGCCCACTAGTTACCATCTAGTAAATCAGTTTCTTTTTTTTTTTTCATGACAGATTAAGTGATTTCTGAAGCAAAAGTAGACTGTTCTGTGAGAGCTGGTTTTAAATAATAGTTGTTTGATATGTTACAATATTGTATTGAACAAATTGTATAGATGAATAGATGTTTTTGTGATATTTCATCGCACAAGCTAATATATGGGCCATTCTACAGAATTGGTCCAAAGCCAGAGTTGGAAACATCTTGAAAAAAAATCTGTATGTATGCGAACTGTATAATATCCAATGTACACATTTCTAGTAATTCTCATATTGTATTTTCAGAAAGTTTTGGAATATTTGTCCTCTCCCCAAATTTGTCACTAAGGAAACACAGTAATAATAATTTTATTATAAGGGTTGTATTGACCTATTAAGACTTTGCTTAAACTCTAAAAAGTGTTGGGTTATTTTTGTAAACACACAGTTGGGTTGATCATGCTGGGTCAAATGGACTTTAGGGGTTCTTTCACCACTGAATACACGGGTTGGGTTATTTTAACCCAACCGGTTTGTTTATTTTTCCACTTCATCGAACTTTCTGGATTCTTCCCTCGTCTCCTCGTCAGGCGGTCACGCAATTCGCAGCAAACAGGATTATACGGTAAATTAATATGATTATATGATTATTTACCTTTATTTTTTAATAAGTTGTGGTTTAAAGCACAGGATTTCACTGTTTAATGCAATATTTGATATGTTGCTGTGCGGGGTTAACGTTTTATTTTGTGAATGATTAACGAACGTTAAGTAGCAGCCTATAGTGAGGTACTTTTTTGCCTCAACAATCGCTTTATTGTTAAATAAAAGTTGTATGTGTGTGCACGTACAAAGTTTTATTTATATACAGTACACATCCTTTTCTTATCAGTACCGTCCTTTTTTAACGCTTCATGAAAACAGGCATAGGTCAGAAATACGGGGTAAGTTCAGTTACTATCTGCATACTGTGCGACGTGCCGAATCCAACGATAGATCCGTCATTTTTATGTTGTGCATTTTCGCGCTCTTTTTTCCTCAGGTAGCTGCATTAGCTACGCTATGCACCTTACTTTAATGACTCTAGTGGTTTATGGTGTAGTGCAGGGTATACGCAGGTATACGGCTTATGTCCACTTCTTTATCAGTTGGCTTTGCGTGTACCCACTTCTAAATCCCCTCTGTTGCGCATCGAGTAGTGTCCTTTATTAGCCAAAATCGTGACAGTCCACCACATGAATAGCTAATTCAATCGCATGAGAGTAAATGCAAATATTCCCTAAAAACACCCGGTAAGGACAGTGATGCCATCAGAACCGTGGCGCGGGCTTCCTTTGAAATATATTTGATGATTGCGCCTAAATGCGCCCGCGCCCGCTCAGTCCACTCCTCCACCCAGATGCACCCTGTTCATACGCGAGGGCATGTCAGGGGAGGCTCTGACAGAGAAAACCCGACCGATTTAATAAGAGACGGCGGAGAATACGTCCAGACGTCAGTAAGTTATTCTTTTCAGCGTGTATTTGCATTTGGGGCATATACCCACTTCTCCAGGCACCATGACACCACTGTTTATGAGGTCCTTTTACTCTTCCTCTATTTTAGTGAATGCTTGTGTTACATTACAAACTAGAAGACCAGTACAAAAATTAAATGGGTATGGCGTCTGATTTTTTTTTTTTTTTTTTTTTTTTTAACAGTGTAGGTTCTGTCCTTCAGATTGGAGACTGATAAAAGCAGCTCAGTGGTGAGATGCTAGCTTGGGTTGCCTTCAAGTACCATATCCACCTTATTTTTCCCATAAGAGTGAGTGCAGCCATTTGTACATTTTTTGTGTCTAGCTTGTTAGCTGCACAAAAAGCTGGTTTTACTGCTTGATATTGCAAACTGGTGTGTTTTACCATATTATTTTAATGTATTATCTTAATTATGAACACACTGGTTTGTAGTGGAAACTGTTTTACCGTTTACTGCACTTCGATATTCTTCTCGTTATTTCCCTATGGCGGATTATGAACCGGACGTATAACACATTACCAGAAAACAGCTTACTTCCGCACTGAAAAATAAGGTGAATAATATAGAATCGTGTCATCACGTGTTTGACAAACGCTCCAGTGCATACGGTATTTGTGTTCTAACTATGAAGATCGCCAAAGTTTTACAACAATTTTTTTTTTTAAAACGTTTACGAGATCTCGCAATATTAAAATGCTTGAGAAGCTTTCTCGCGATATCAGCATAATAGAACTGATGTGTTTAAATGATTGCGCTGCATCTAAACGCATTAACCTGCTTTCTATATAAAATAGGTCATTGTAAAAACAGTTTTGTGAAATTCTAATTTTCTAAATCTAAAAGTTCATTCTAGATATGTGAGATTCTTGCTGGTGAAGATGGACAGCTTTGTAATAGAGAAGCTGAAGGAAAGGCAGCTTGATACCCAGGTTAAAACCTTTGAATGTAAGTTATATCATTCAATAACATTCAGTAACATTCAGTAACCATGATTTGTTTTAGAATTTGATCTTTTCATTAAAATAACCATAGTTACTGGTATGGCAATAAAATGAAACAATCAATTTAACATTTAAAAGCTTTAACTTATTTAACCACATTTGTTTTTTTGTTTTGTTTTGTTTTTTTTTTTTCAAATTTGATCAGATTTCACAAGACTTCAGGAAGCTACATCCAGAGGCAGACTTTTTGAAGACTGGGCTACAATTGTAGACCAAATTGTTGCCTATGCCCAGCAAGATGGAAAGGTGCATTAAGAGCTGGGTGACATGACTTCAGGTAAGGTATTTCTTATAATATGTCAATCTATAGAAACAAAATTCAGCTGTATTTGACCATTTCACATGAAATTCTGTCAGTGAGGGGGGAGATGTAGGGACGCGTGCCGTGCAAGAAAAATAGGCTACAACCGCATCTCTGGTCATTTTAATATGTAATCTGTAATGTTAGTAATACCAGTCAGAAGTTTTTGCACATCAATCTCATGATAAATGTGGCACACCCTGTTTTTCTGATGCACACCCAGAGTCTTTTTTCGGGCTACGCTACATGAAATTCTGTCAGTGAAGGGGGAGTTGTAGTACGCGTGCCGCGCAAGAAATAATAGGCTACAACCGCATCTCTGGTCATTTTAATATGTAATCTGTAATGTTAGTAATACCAGTCGGATGTTTTTGCACATCAATCTGACAATAAATGTGGCACACCCAGTTTTTCTGATGCACACCCAGAGTCTCTTTTCTGGCTACGCTACTGATTTGACACATCAACTGGTAAATACAATGGTACAGTAAGACTTAACTAGTTGCTTATTAGTTTGTGTATTGGCTGTTAATTAGTACTTATAAAGCACATACTGATGCCTTATTCTGCATGAACATATTCTACATCCCTGAATACCTAAACTTAACCTGCAGTAGTTGAATGGGGGTGGGGATTCATTTGCATTTATTCCATTATAATTTTTATTTATTTTTTTTATTATAATTTCATTATTTAAAGGAATGAAGAAATTTCAAAAATTCATTATATATATATATATATATAAAATGAATTTTTGGAAATGCAAACTGATATTTCCCACTGACACACTACAGCAAAAAATAGAAATCACTGACTTAAAACCATTTTTTAGCTGGTGAAAATACTAGTGCTCCAATCATTTTGGCCACCACTGTATGAAGTGTTCAGATGTAAAAGACTAAAAATGTGCAGTTTGAAATTTTCTTCTAAAATGAGCATTTTTTCAGGCCTAAGTGTCTTCAAGACTAAGTGTCGTATAATTAACAGGTGGGGACCGGCATGGTGGATTTGTGTCTTGGGGACGAGACAACGACATCTCAGACCTTCACCATTGTTTCAGGCCATGACACTGAAGCGGACTCGTTGCCAGGGAATTTCTCCGGCTTGCAGTATATTATATTGATGGACAAGTCTTCATGTGTGAATTTTTTAAGGCCAACAGTTTTTTTCTGGCCAATTGTAACATGTTTTAAATTGTCATATGTATTGTCTGGTGGACACTTTGTTTGGCTTAGTTTTAATAGCACAATGTTTGGAATGATTCTCATGTGGCAATAATTAATTTTTGAGTGTTTTGCTGCTACAGTGTTGACAAAGAATGGGAATCTACAGTGCCTAGTTTACACAGTTTTGTGTTTTGAATTAACTGATCTACTGAAGTTGTTGTTTTATGTGTCTGTAATGGTTGGATAAAATGTGTGACAGCTGAACCCATTTGAAAATTGTTTTAAAAAGAAATAAAACTCATTAAATTAATATTTACAGTTGCATTTTTTTGTGTTTTTCTAACTGTATTACAGAAAAGCAATAATAATTGTACATTCTTTTGTGATTATTTATTATTATTGGTAAATATAAAGGTAGCAAGTCAATAAGACAACGAATAACCCAATGTTTAGATTATGTTTAACCCAGCAACACAGTTAACCTGACCCACTGGTTGGGTGAAATAAACAACCCAGCATTCTGGGTCAAATGGTTAAACCCAGCACTTGGGTCAAAACAACCCAACGCATGTTCTGTCCCATGGTTACCCAGCAGCTGGGTTAAGGTTGGGTTATTTCTTAACCCAGCACTTTTTAGAGTGTACTGATTTCAAAGTTAAGGATTCATTAGTTTGAATATACATCAAACCAAAAATTATCATAACATCTTAATAATAATTCAGTATACTTTATTTTTTAAAAAATATCCCATGTTTTGGTTGTGACAGCACATTTTCAGTAGTGACAGTAATATTTTGGTAGCGACCACATCACATTACAGAATTTTAACTCGCATACTAAAACACTACTAAAACATACTAACATACAAAAAAAAGCATAACTGTCACTACCGAAACATTTGGTGGAGTTTCGGTAGTGACAGTTATGCTTTTTTTGTATGTTAGTTGTTTCAGTAGTGACAATTTTAGATACTTTTGAACCTAGCTCAAAGTTGCTAATCAGCACATGGTTAGCTAGTACAGTTCTGAAGAGTGATACACGTAAAAACTAAATGTTATGGAATAACTCCCAAAAAAAGTGTGCTTAATTGCAGAAAGGTGTTTGGTAGCGATGTTCCTTAAAGTTACACAGATTTTTCTGACTTTTTACCTAAAAATGAAGACCTATCTAATCACACCTTGTAGCTATGAGAGAGGGGGACACAGGAATATCTCCTGATCATAAATGTATGGGTCAAGTTAAAATCAGTTTCAGCCAATAGACACTTCACTTAAAAAAAAAAAAAAAAAGATACTTTAAAAGACAACAATGGAAAAAAGCACAAAAATGATTTAAATATCATAAATTTAGGGGTTAGGGTATGGGGACAGCCACCTCCCAATTGAAAGTACCCAATAAATGACGATTTTATATATTAAGCTTACTAATATTTTAAATATTATTGTGGGTTCCAATAGATAATAGAAGAATCTTAATAAACCTATGATTCGAATACTTAAATGCTTTTTAAATGTGCTTTTTTTTTTTGGTTGTGGGACAGCAGTTTGCACCAATTCTGTAGAAAGGCCCATATAGCTTTTTAACATGTTTGCATTGATAACAGTATTAATGTAACCGAAAAGCATGTCATTACCATTATTAGGATAACATGGCTCAAATAATTGACTGTGATCAAGTTCATCTTGCAAATATTTCTGAATAATGTGAGTTGACCAAGGCAACATTGTATAACTAGATGCTCATCTGTGAACCTTGTGTCTATATATATACATAGACAGATAGATAATAATACATTGCAAGCGACCAACTTTTAACTAAAATTTGCACTAAGCAACTAAATAATGTTAGCTATTGGCTTATAAATTATTACATTTCACACAGATATTTTTTCACCGCACAACGTGTCCTATGACCAGTTGACAAATCAGTTTGAGTGAATGCAGGCAATGGGATTAATATTCATCAGCACAACACTTTGTCAGAGTTTAGTTAGTTATTAGTAGTGATATTAGTGTAATGATTATTATTTTATTAGTATTAATGTTGTTGTAGTTGTTTTTTTTACAGAAACATTTAATGACCAATAACTTCTAAGTATTACCACCAGCTCATAATTCTGTTTAATATTACAAAATCATACATTTTTGTGCATGGTTGGCACATTTTTAGCTCTAACAATTAAAAAAAAAACACTTGGAAACCCAGATCAATCTGTCAGGTATTATTTTGCAATAATGAATGACTGTAACGTCATCACTTGGGGATATTTTAAATTCCTGAATCACTTCTAATAGGTCTGACTCATAAGTTGGTTTGTCACTTTCTTAAACATTTGCTCACAGCACTTCTGCATTTTTGACCTACAATTAAAAAGGAAGTTATACAGTACTACACTGAATCAAAACAAAAACACGTGGAGTGTGAGCACATGTAAAAGCATGCAGCTATTCTACAGTAACAAGGAAAGCTCTTTGTGATTTTTCCTTTTTTTTTCTTTACAATAAAAATCAGTTGGGTCCAAAATAGAATTTGAACCCTGCTGACATTCACTGGACTTGAAAAAACACGAAGTTTACAACACGAGGGTGAGAAAATGATTACAGATTTATAATTTTGAGCGAACTTTCCCTTTAAGATCATTTAGGCCTATACGCTGCATATATACAAAATGTACTATATTATGGCTTTTTTAAAAAGCAACAAGTAGTAGTGGAAAGGAAAAATCGACAAGAAAAAAACACGAATGGTGAAGGGGTTAAAAATAAACACTCTCGTCTCTCTGTGCGACACTATCTGAAGATACGACGAGTTGACGGATGTTTAGAGACAGATCTAATGACAGATACACAACACGTGTAAATCAATCTCGGATAATCGATGTGAGATAATTGAGCTGAAGTTTAGCAGCCTGTGTGTTTGAGAACATGGTGTCCGTGATAACCGTGGAGACGAAACGTGAGAAAGGGGCAGGACGTGTCTGACAACAGCAGCACACACATGCACGCTTTACAGTTCAACATGAGCAGTAAAAAAACAACTGTAGTGTTTAATAAACAGCTCTGAGTCATGAGGCTGTCACAACCATCCGAACGCTACTTACTGATGCAGCAGTTGTATCTGATCTTTGGCCTCGAAGCTCGTGATGCGCTGCTTTTTTATTCCTGGGGTGTAAAAGTGCTTCACTCTGGACTCAAAATGGCGAGAATGGAGAGCTGATCACGTGACACGCTACAGGTCATGTGACCGTGGAAAGTGACATCAGCCACAAACACCTGCCGCAGCTTAAAGATGACTTTAAGAGATAAGTTCTTACGCTCTACTTTTTTGTAATTATTTATTCCTTTACTTTATGCTATATATTTTTGTTATGAAGTACTATTTTAACAATTTTTTGCATTGATTGTAATTTATTATACCTAAACAGTAAAAGACGGGATAACAGTATCTGTAAATGTGTATTATTTTGTAAAAAAAAAAAAAAAAAAAAAAAAAAAAAATCACGTTGTTAATGAATTGTTAATTATTATTATTATTGAGTGAGAAGTGAAGATACTTGAAGATATGCACCCCTGTGAATTGAAGCAGGAGAGCCCCATATCCATGCTGTTTTTATTATTTAGTTTAATAAATATCATAATTATTGTTTATTCAGTTTTAATATGAAATAAATATACATTTCAAACTTTTGTTATTCATCATAACCTGAAAAGATCATTCAGTGTGCATACTTAGTCTATTGCTGTTATTATGACAACTTTTCAATTAAAAGCAAAGGCTTAAATATATGAAATTTTAAATATGTATATTTTACTTAAATGTTATTTGATTGCATACACGTCATAGCTCATGTACCTTTAAACATTAAATATTTCTATTTTTTGTTAGCCTGCTATTAACTGTTGTTCTGTTGTTTGTTTTTTAACCATTAGTTAATAAATACTTTCTGCTTTTAAAGAAGTTCACTTCCAGAACAAAAATTTACAGATAATTTACTCACCCCTTTGTCATTCAAGATGTTTGAAAGATTTGTTTTCTTTCTCAGTTGATAAGAAATTATGTTTCTTGAGGAAAACTTTTCAGGAATTATCTCCATATAGTGGACTTCAATGGTGCCCTCAAGTACTAACTTCCAAAATGCAGTTTAAATGCAGCTTCAGATGGCTCTAAACGATCCCAGCCGAGGGTGAAGGGTCTTAACTACCGAAATGATTGGTCATTTTTGAAACAGATTGACAATTTCTATACTTTTTAACCTCAAATGCTTGTCTTGTCTGTGTGAACTCAGTTTTTTCCAGGTCAATACAGTTAGGGTATGTCAGAAAACTCCCTTCTCATTTTCTTCTCAAACTTCGAAATCATCCTACATTGCTGCAGAAGTACAGACCCAGTGTTTACAAAGTAAGCATGCAAAGAAGATCGAACAGCCTTTACGAAAAAAAAAAAAAAAAAAAAAAAAAGGTAAAACAGCGAAGTACGACAATTTTGAAGTTGAAGAAGAAAATGAGATGGGAGTTTTTCGACATACCCTAACTGTATTGACCCAGATTATACAGACTATGCATGCACATTGCAGAGACAAGACAAGACAACCATTTGGGGTTAAAAAGTACATAAATTGTCAATTTGTTTAGAAAATGACCGATTGTTTTGCTAGATAAGACCCTTCTTTCTCTGCTGGGATTGTTTAGAGCCATTTGAAGCTGCATTAAACTGCATTTTGGAAGTTCAAACTTGGGGGCACCATTGAAGTCCATTATATGGAGAACATTTCTGAAATGTTTTCCTCAAGAAACTTACTTTCTTTTTATGACTGAAGAAAGAAAGACATGAACATCTTGGATGGCAAAGGGGTGAGTAAATTATCTGTGAATTTTTGTTCTGGAAGTGAACTTCTCTTTTAAAGGATAAGTTCACATCCAGAATGAAAATTTCCTGATAATTAACTCACCCCCATTTCATCCAAGATGTTCATGTCTTTCTTTCTTCAGTCGAAAAGAAATACAATTTTTTGAGGAAAACATTGCAGGATTTTTTAATGGTGGCCAACGGGTTGAAGATCCAAACTGCAGTTTCAGTGCAGCTTCAAAGGGTTCTACACAATCCCAGTTGAGGAATAAGTGTCTTGTCTAGTGAAACCATCTGTCATTTTCTAAGAAAAATACAAATTTATGTACTTTTTTAACCAAAGATGCTCGTCTTGCACTAGCTCAACGCACGTATTTTGTAATCCAACATACGTGACGTAGGTGAATGTACCGACCCAGTGTTTACAAAAGAACGTGCAAAGAAAGTCAAACGCAGTTCACAAAAAAGGTAAAACAAAAAGTTGGAGGAGAAAATGAGATGGAGTTTTTGCCCTACCCTATGTTTTTTAACCAAAGAATGTGATTACGCAATGTGTGAAGACGCACAAGCACATCACAGAGCTAGTGCAAAATCAGCATTTGTGGTTAAAAAAGTATATCCACCTGTTTTTGAAAGGCACTACTGTAAAAAAGAACATGGGTACAACTTCCGGTGAGGCGGCAGTAGTATACCAATGGTATTTTGTGTGTTAATTAGTGAGAGGCTACTTTTTTTTTTTTTTAATTTTTACTTTGTAAAATTGCAGACCTTCATGAGAGATGTTGTTACTGTGCTCAGGGACAACATGTGCTGTTTAAATCTGTGCTCCAACATCGTTAGCAAGTGTTGCGATTTAGCTCAAAGGGAAATGTATATAAATAATTACAATTAATTATGATTAATTACAATTATTTATATCAGCTGCCAGTAGTAACTGTAGCAGAATTAATTTTCCATCAACTAATCTGTTCGTCCAGCGAACATTCAGTATAAGTTTTATATCAACTCTAAGAAATGATATTTTCTTGGGCACAGAAAATAACTTCCTTAAAGTACTATTGCATTAGAGCATGTAGCTCGGATCGGAATCGTAAAGGGACATTAATTTGCAAGGCAGAATCAGAATCAAAACTCATGTAATTTGTGCACAAGAGTTTATTAACGAAGGACTAACACATAACTAATCTAAACAAACAACATGAAATCATTCATACATGGGGGAAGGGTCAGTGAGAGGCAGTTAGAGAGACCAGAGAATGTAGCTATGAAAAGAGTCAGTTAACCACCTGAGTGAAACCGTCAGTGCTGTCTACAGCTTGAACTAAACCTCTGTTTTGTTTAGTTAAATGTACGATACTTGCATTGCCTTGGTCGATGAACAAGTGTCCGAATGCAGTCTCGGGTGAAAGTCTCGATGGTTTGGAGCAGTGGTGGTTTTGGAATCGCGATCACGTTCTTCCGGGTCCGAAGAGTGATGAACTCCAAAGATGTTCTGACTCGATGGTGACTGGGAGTTTCTTCCCACGTGAAAATTGAAGAAGAACCAAGAGCTGAGAAGGACCCAGCTGAAGTCCTGTGGTCTTTGGGGAATGGAAAGACAAGGCCGCAAGGCCTGGCGCAGCTTAGAGTTCCGACGAGTTCTAGCTCATCCTCCTCATCCTCTTAGGTTCTGAAAGAACTCACGTGAGACGAGTGAAGGAAGCTAAAAACACGGAAGAGAGAAATGTCTGTTCGAGGACATTTCATGAGGGTGAATTCCAGGGTTGAGTGAAAGTGTCTAGCTCTTTGTGGTCAAGAGCCACAGCTCTAGATGTTGGGCCTGTCGGGCCCGCCGGGCACGCCCTGTGCCGGCTCAGGCTCCCCGTGGGTTCCTCCACGCGGGCAGCAATCGGAAGATCTTGCAGATGAGAGTGAAGAGAGGGAAGAGAGGGAGGCAGTCAAACGTTTGATGCCTTTAAGGTCTAACCAATGGTAACTTTCACCTTTGGAGGGAAAGTTTACGACTCTTTGTCTGTGAGCATGGCATTTTGCATTATGTAATTCGATTGGGTGTTGATGCAAAAACTAGTAAGGTTTCTTAAAACACTAATATGTTGCATAGGTATCAACATCTAATTTACACCATCTTTTAGATCATCAATATACGAATTCAAAGAAACCAAACATTACCTAGGTGGGTAAACGACTAGTCATCTATCATAACGCATGCATAAAACAGTAGAAAGACAAATACAACGGACAAAATTAAAATACAATGCAGTAATACTGTACACAATGACCTGGGCTATGTGTGATAGGAAGGTCAAAGAAAGGTTTGTCTGTGAATGAATAGGAAAGAGTCCATCCCTATAGGCATTGTGTCTTAGGGAAATGTAGCGTGTCTGTGTCTGTTTGCATTCCTTGAAGCAATAAAACCTATGATATCAGATGGTCACCCTGGCAACGGAGCCCTTTCAGGGTGTTCGTTGCTTTGGGGGGGTTGTCTCCAAAACTCCAGCATATAGCTGGGATTGTTGGTTTTGAAGATTATTTGTTAAATGTAACAAATAACTGTGTCTGATTGGTCCAGATGCTACAGCAAGTTAAATCTTGAATGACTGGTAACTAGTGATGTGACATTTGAACCGAGACATCGGAGCTTGTGTTAAGGGGTGTGCCAGATGAAGCCTCAATTCGAGGCTTGTGTTATTAATGTAGAAATCACAAAACCAGTGACAAACGAATTCTCACTTTCTCTCCAGTCCCGTGTATGATTCACTTTGTGTGTTGGTTCGAACCCCTAGATCTTACTTATTCATTTATATTTTTAAATACCCAGTCATACAAGTAATTTAAAAAATACAAATTATTTTAAATATTTGCCATATGCACTTCATGTGTAAATTATTCTTGTATTACATCATATTACATCATATTCATGCTAGCATTTAGTGCCACAGTTTAATGGGTAAATGAATTTATCAGAGATAGAAATTGAACAAACGAACACACTTTCATAGGCTTTTGGCTGCGTTATTTTTTACTAACCACCAGATCGCACTGTTTTTCGTCACACTCGAAGCTTTGAATCTTTTCCCGAAATAGTCAGACGAAAATGTCAGTGCTTCACGAGGCTTCATTTGCCCATCACCACTGTCAACTGCTGAGTAAATGAGTGTCACGTTCTGCTTTTTTACTTCAAACCAGAAGACACTCCCACTTTTGACACCTCATAAGGCCTCATGGGGCGTAGGAAACTTGTGAATACTTTTTATTTATTTATTTATTTATTTTGACAAATCGTTTTGCTAGATAGGACCCTTATTTCTCGGATGGGATCGTGTAGAGCCCTTCAATGCTGCATTGAAACTAGGGGTCGACCGACATGTGTTTTTAGGGCTGATGCCGATACCGATTATTACAGATCAAGTAGACCGATAACCAATATTTTTAACAATATTTTGAATATATAAAGCTGCTTTACTAATATTCTTGGATGGAGATGAAATTAATTGGAATTAGCCACAGAATAGGTCGTTTTTTAAAAACAAACATTTAATTTCCAACAGAACAGTACAGATCAAGACAGCAGAAACAAACACATCCACTTCACGTACAGCAAATGCACTGAAGTAAAAATACTGTAAATATAGGTTTAAAAAAGGTCAGCATAAAAAAATCAAAGCACTTGCATTGGTTCACAGGTTCATTTCTCAGTTTTATACATTAACTGTGAATGTGAACAGGTGTGATGCCACCAACCCTCCAGCCGAGATCACAGTGTCATTCTTCCGGTGAGCAGATCAGCAATCTTACAGATTTACCAGAAAGTTCAGGCAAACTTTGCAGTACTGGAAACAGTTAACAATTCCACTCACTTTAAAAGTAAGCAAAATCATAATAAAAAGTATGCACTCTTTTATGCAATCCAAAATAGCTTCTCATAATGCGGTACTAAATGGATAAATAGCCAGTGCATCCCATCCAAAGAGAATTTAGTCTGCTTTCCAAACAGCAAGCCTTTGTTCTATTGTGTGTGTGATTAGGCCTCTGTCACATATCCCTTGTGCTACAAGTGAAATATGAATTAAATTATCTCCAAAAGAGAGAGAAAGCGAGAGAGTAATAAGAACACATTTGTGGCATCATTTCAGGGCACGCGGAATAAGATTTGGTCTCCAGACTCACCCGGCCCCGGTGATGCACGCTTCCAGAATGGACACAGCTGAGGTCAGTGAGGCGAGAGGAGGGGGCCACTAATGCACGCTTTGGATTTATTGTTTTAATTAAGTGCTACGGCATTTCATCATAAACTGTTTATGGACATAAGTCCACCGGTGCAAGCTATTGTGCGAGGGGAGGAAGCGGTGGGGGGGAGGAAAACAGCTTGTTTGGTTTGAAAACCATTTCAGTACTCTGTTCTCTATAGCAGCTGTCAAAGTGTTTCATATCTTTGATACATTAAGTATGTTTTGACATGAATCATAGATGACTAACGCACTTATTGCCACAGGTCAGATGTGGCATTGCGCAGCCCCCCCGCAAGCCTCCAACCACAAATCCTTTCGAATGACTCCAGGTTGTTGTGTTTATTTGTCTGACTCCTCTGTATGTTTTCCAGATGACATGCATGCTGGGGAGTAGATATTGACGGCAGCCTAAATGTGACAGTTGTGTTCGTTGGGTGACGTGCGAGGAAATACAAGTTGTTCTTGCGGCTCCTGGCCAAATTCACCAAAGTGCTGTGACGGAGTAAAGAAATAGCATTGATGTATGATTAAATGTTTTGAAATGATGCGTAGGGGGAGCTGGGGTGTAAAAAAATACATGGGGCGACTCAATCTATCCGAACTGAGCTACACTAAATAAACAGGCAGGTCATTCGCCGTGCATTATGCATTTAAATCGAGTGGCGTAAGGACTGCTATCAGTGCTTGAGCCCTCTTGTCTGTGTGTTGTGGGCAAATGTAACGCCCCGCCTCGCACCGGCACCGCAGCACTTGGTCAAATGGCACATCTGTCTTGTTCTTTGTGATTTCATTAGCTCTAATATCTGCACTTCCTATTACCCCAGCTGCCTCTCATTCAAAGGCACACAGGCTCGCTTCTCTAATGCAGAGTGACACGCGATATACTTTCACTCACACATTACGCGTTAGCCCGGAGCAAGGCCGCCCGCTCCTTTGAAAATGTTGGAATTAGGTTATTTCTATTGAAGTATTAAAGCAATTCTTCAGTTTAAGCTATTATTTCATAACTTTTTTCTCTCTTTCCCTGTGTTTTTTTCCAGGCTGCGAGTATGATTGAGAGGGAAACAGCGATTAGGGTTCCCATAACCTCCTTATTATCCTCTCTGCCCAAACAGAGCTCTGAGACTGATGTACTATGTGAGGATGACATGATTATAAGACAACAATCTGTTTCATTTCTCTAATATCTCAACAACACCAGTCCGAAGGCAGGAGATTTTGTGCTGTGATTTTGTCCTTTTCATAATGTAGTGAAGGTGATGGACAGTTTATTTTTATTATGCTTACAAATAAAGTGGCATGGTATTAGCGTTTTTGAACATGGTAGCATAGTAATAACATGTTTTTGAAAACATAATAATACCATGGAATTCTTTGAAGTGTGACAGAGTATCATCTAAATCAATATCATAAAACCATAGACTTTTAATGATTCAGTACAATGGTATAAGTTATGTCTACTGAGGTATATTACCTCAGGAAATCTACCTGTTAAAATTTCTATTCACCTCAAAGGCAGTTGCTTGACTGCCACAGGCTTTTAAGAGCCCTCCAGAAATATATGTGTATATAAATTCACAATGTACATGTACATATTAAGACATATAACTATATATTCTGATTTACATCTATATATTCATACTTACAACTATATATTCAGATTTACATCTATATATTCAGATTTACATTTGTATATTCACAATTATATTTATATATTCAGACTTTTAACTATATACTCTGATTTACTTCTATATATTCACAATTTACATTTATATATTAAGATTTACATCTATATATTCAGTTTACATTTACACATTCAGATTTACATATTTACATATGTACTTTATTTATATATTCAGTCTTAACTATATATTATGATTTACTTCTATATATTCATAATATTCATATATATATATGGCTTTACCATTGTTTCATCAAATTTATATATATTCAGACTTATAATTATTCATTCTGATTTACTTCTATATATTAAAATGATCATTTATATATTATTCAGATTTACGTCTATATATTCACAAATTATATTTATATATTCAGACTTATAACTATATATTTTGATTTACCTTTATATAGTCACAATTTACATTTATATATTCAAATTTACATCAATATAGTCATGATTTATATTTATGTATTCAGACTTATAATTATATATTCTGAATTACTTCTATATATTCAGACTTATAACAATATTTTCTGATTTACATGTATATATTCAGTTTTATAAATATATTTTCTGATTTAATTAATATATTCAGACTATATTCACATTTACTTCTTTATATGCACAGTTTACTTTTATATATTCAGATTTTATATAATTATTTCCTGTTTGCCCCTTCATAATTCATACATACATATATACTGTGAAATTTAGATTTTGATGTACTGTATATATTAAGTGTTACAGTACACAGACACTTTTGACAAGATGTTAATAAAAAAGTTTTATTTATTTATTTATTTTTTTTCAATCATATGAGTGTAATTACAGTATCTACCAGCAGGGTCCATGCTAACCAGTAAAACCTTGGTATTTTGGTTGTACTACATCTCAGGGTTTAGTGAGGGAGCTGCATGGGGCTGCCTAAATCATTATTATTTTATTATTTTAAAATCACCATTTTAAAATGAATTTAAAATAAAAACATTTTTTAAAAATGTAATATTTTATTTGTTTACCTGCATGTCATGTTACTATTGTTGTACTGAGGTACATCAAGTAAATGGATGTTTGACTATATCAAAAAATAGTTTGGAAAAAAAAAAATCTCTGCCACATCTGATGGCTTTACCATTGTTTCATCTCTTTGTTAGGTAGTATATATTAACTACTAGAAGTGTTGCTGGTGAGTATTTCATTATTTGTTTAGTTGGACTAAAAAGTCCAACCAGTGCATCTACACACTGGTCAGTGTGATATCTCTTTTACTAATGGCTGCCTTTATTTTCAAATCGATCTATAGATGTGAAAGACATGCTGACGTCGTGTAAATATGTCAGTTTGTGAAATGACGTGTGAATCTTTTATTTCTGTGCACATTTGTGTCAAACGGACGTCTCTGTTCAGATTCAAGGGAATGATGTTGATAGGTCCCCTAAGGACCCAGTGATCCAAACTCTGTCTCATGGTATCACTCACTCCATCCCAACTGACACAAACATCGCATCACTCAACTGCCGTTCATGTCATGTTCAAAACTACAACAAAAGTAGTGGCTGTCTCCCCTTCTGTCACCCTGCCACCATCATCACATCTCCACAAATCCACAGTGGCATTGCCTTCTCGCTGAGTGCTGCTCTCTCTCTGCCACTCACCGCCTCAGACAGCACGTTTACTTTCATTCATTCCACCTGAATCCTTCAGATTCAACTGAAAGAAAAAAGCATTCTTGTAGTCAAAAGATCAAGACTGCTTTTTTAAAAAGCAAAATAGAAGTAGACAAAAAACCTCACTTCACCGACTGAAGGTGTAATTTTGAAAGCGTCCAGTGGGTGGCGATATAGGTCTACGAGTGTGGCATCAGCTCCCTGCTCTGTCCAGCCATGACAAGCCTAGATTGGGATTCATTTATCTCCTCTTTGGTCCAAACACAAGAACACCTCTGTATTTAGTTCAGCGTTACTCGCACAATAACACATAGTATTTGTGTGCCACGAGAGGTCAAAGGAAGACAAAGCTATATTGTTTTCTCTTTTTTTGGTTCTCTTATTTTCTGTTTTTCCCGTGGTAAATTGATGTGATCCATCTGACCATGTGACTCCTACAGCACACTCCCCGTGTGACCACTGAGGGCTAGAATTGCATTGTGGGTCTTTAGGCAATAAGGGACAATGTATGTCTTCCATTTTGCCTAGGAGAACAAACAAAACGTCAAACCGTACCCCCCTCCCTTTCTCATTTTTTTTTCCTCTCCCATACCTGCACTCTAAAATATGTCCTAGTCAGTTGGGGAAATGTCGGTTTGCGTACTGGTCTTGGTTGAGAAAACATTTTCAGCTCGCCGCTGGTCTCTCTGACTCCATTATTCAGCCTCCCTGTAAGATTTCCTTTTCTACAGCAGCTATAACAAGTGTGTTTGGATTGCCTCTACTTGGCTTTCACGCTCTGTCTCTTGTAGGATAAAGAATATGGCTTTGATGCTATTTTTTCTACTTCAAAATTTCACATTTCATTTAACGTGTTAAGTGCTGTTTCTTTGTTAATATTTATTAGCAATTTCAGAGTGAGAATATATATATATATATACATATATACATTCTTTGATTGTTAGTCAGATGACCTCTAAAACGAAGGACAACAATTTTACTGCACATGGTAAAAAAAAGGAATAAATTCTCTGCTTTTTATGTATTTGTTTTCATCCTAAGTGCCTAATTCTCAGAGTTACATAGCCATGTTACAGTTTGATTTGATCGTTCAGGCATAAAACGCCATATATTTCTTTAGGTGGTAAAATTAATTACTTATTGATCGGTACTGTGTTGGACGAAATGAAATAAATAAAGGAATGAATGAAGGAATAAATAGCGCTGAGTCTCTGCACAGGTGTCTGTAATAATACTTGCATTCATGGCATTATGCTTAGCACTTTCTATTCCTCAGCAGTCATTAATATGGAGCTTAAGGGAGTGTGTAGCCAGCGGGTTTGCTGGCTGACCCAAGCCTGAGTTCAACTGAAAGCGTGTTAGTGACAAATTGTAACCATATGCCATACAGCCACAGGGCTCTGGCCACAGTTGGCCTCTAACGACCGATCTTGGACCAGGTTTTGGTGTAGGGCCTCCTGTAATCTTAATCAATATAGGAGAAAAGCACTTAAACTGGCCGGGGATCTGCTGACATGAACACAAAGTGCTCGTTGCTTTTTTTTTAGACCCCCAAAGGTCTTGGGCTTTTAGAGGAGGGATGTTTAGGCTAAAAACACATCTGTATCCTCCGTACATTACGGTGAGTTTACTGCCAGGTGTGACAGATCTGAATCTAAATTAACTCAATTATGTCTCACTTCCACATGCAGATAGTCACAAATAAGGACGTCTGTATAAAGCGCAGCTTTTCTTTTGTAATGAATGCAGGTGTGTAATGGCGACTCTGACCGGGACAATGCTGCAGAAAGTTGTGCTCTAATTGAACGTTTCTTGCAAAATCTCCTTAAATACATATCATTAACACATCAAAACAAGTCTGGCCAGCTAATAAACATTTATTTATAGCAAATTATGGCCTAATGTATCAAGCTAACAACATGCAGCAACTAAGATTTATACACAACATTCCCAACGTTTATTACATTTACTTAAGCTATTCAGCAGAGCACTTTTTTTGGTACAAACCTGATCTTTTTTATAGATTACACTTTATGATAAAATATGTTGCATTAACAACATTCTGTGTGTTTTTGTTTTTGTGATTTATGGTCTCTATAAAATGTGTTTATTAGACTGGTGGATGTAATTAAATGGTGGAGTTTTAAGTGCAATATTCACCTAATGTAACGAAATAATGTGTGAAGATATGGGCTTGTAAAATGGGAATTATGACACAAGTCAAGATGTCAGTGTTTTCTCTGCGATAAATCTGTCGGTTAAATAGATGCCTGGACATCCAAAACGACGCACCCTTTGTACTTCATAACAGATATGCAACCATTAGATGCACTTTTGTTGTTTATTATCAGCATCGCTGAGATTCAAAGATTTTAAAATGCTTTAATGCTCATATAGTAGCTTTGGAATATGGTGCATACTGTATACACAGTGTTATATATACACAGTTTAAAGAAAATCGAGGTTGGTAAGATTTAGATTTTTTTTACTGTCATGAAAGAAGTGACTTACGCTGTCCTGTATGGTGATAAAAAAATGTTTTCTATTATTGTTAATTTTTTAAAGTCCCCATGAAATCAAAATGAATGTTTTTTGGCTTTTAGTATGAATATATTAGCCTTAAGGCTATCTATAAGCTAGTGTGCTCCAAAACAACGACAAAATTCACATTTACAAGACATAAGCATTCAAAACGTACAGTCTCTCACTTCTGCCAATGTGAATCAATGATTTTGATGACATCACCCTGCACTTCAGCTTCTCATCAAACTTTCTGTCCAATCAAATGCTCTCTAGAATCCGTAGAGTCCCGCCCCCTACACTACAAATAGCCGTTGAAGCTGTGGCTAAGATCGGTCACTTGTTCACCGGTTTAGTTTTTTCTGTATGGTGAATGGCATGTAGTGAACAGTGTAGGCGATAGGGAACAATTCAGACAGTGTAAATATGCTTTCAATTGGGGGAAATGAGGTCTGATTTTGCGTTATGTTACACGAACCGCGGCAGCACGCACCGTCTACTCCGGACTTTGGCTCCGGTCCAGAGACGCGATAGCACGGAGCGGATCATATGCGCGAGTCGGCATATATTAAGCGCTTTTTAAACTACACAGCCTGCCTCAGCATGATTATGATCACTGTTTTGTTTTAGTAATTGTTTCAAATTGAATCTAGGGGGTACTGTGGCCCTCATAAGTTGTAAAATGCGAATTCAGATATAAGTGAAACGCTATTGGCTATTTTAAAAAGGGGGCGGGGCTGCTCGATATGTCTTCCTGTTTCAGTTAAAATTACCTCACCACACAGAATAAAGCTGCATGTTTCAAGGCACCTCAGTGAACCTTTAAATATATTTTAGTAATGACAAAGCTGAATTTTCAGCAGCCATTATTCCAAGTGCTGCATATTTATTTATTTATTTATTTGTTTATGTATGTATGTATCTGGAAATTATAGACTTTTTTCAGGATTCTTTGAAATAGAATGTCAATTTTTATCGATTTAATGCATCCTCGCTAATTAAAAGTATTTGTTTCCTTCAAAAAAATCTATAATGTAGGCCTATATACAGTAGATGTGTTACAGTCAGACTTAATATGCTCGCTGCGCATAGTGTCTGTTCCTCGAATAGATTTTGTAGAGCCCCGCTGGTTTATTCACTTTAAACAGGCTCTGCTGTTTTGGGTAAGGAGCACAGCGTGTCTCAGGGCCCACACAAACAGATGTTTACTCTGTAAAATCTCAAAGCCAATCCTGCGGGTTGTCAAGGCCAGATATATTTATGGACAAGGGCGGCACGCAATCTCGAAGCCTTTGTCCACAAGTGAAGAAAATATGGTTTCAGTTGGTGCTTTCTGGCACCTACCGAAAGTAATGATTGATTATGGGCAGAGAGACCCCTCTGTACTAATTTCATCATTGCTGACAAAATAAATAAATAAAAGAAAAAAGGGCCACATAAAATGTTGTTTTCCAGTGTCTATCTTGTTGGGTTATTTTCTCTATTTCTTTATTTTGTGAGAGTGTCAGGGAAAATTAATGTAATTAACTCACCCTGAGGCAGAGTGTTGCACTTGAAGTTTGTCACCCTGAAATTCTGTTATCTTGGAATGAAGGCGAAAAACACAATCCCCCTCTCTGCTGTTATTTTTTCCCTCTCATATTGAATTTTTGCTCAGTGCTTGAATGTCTTGAAGAGGCACCGATGTCGCTGTCAGAGCTTCTGCTCTCATTTGGGCTGGAGAAGGCGACGCGTGCGTCAGCTCGGCTGAAATCACTGCTAATACGTCTTAATGAGTAACGCTGACTGTCGCTCATGATTTGCAGTAAATATTTTCAGCGCTACTACGTCCTTTGCTTAACGTCTCTCTGGCGGAAGGAATCAAACAAACCATAAGTATCATCGCCACACGAACCCAAGTTATTTCGGGTGTCCGGCGGAGAAGATTCATCAGCAGATGCACTCTTGATGTTTGTCAAATGATCAGGAACTAGTCCTCCATATCACATCATAAAGCACAGACCTGTCCTGCAGCAACCTCTGAAGTGACAAAACAAAGTGTCTAACATACCAGTGTTGTCTGTAAATATTTAAACTTCACAAAGCATATTTTACTTTGAAGGTCCCAGGCGCACAACTATATGACAAATGACTGCACGCTGCATAATGTTTCTGTAGCACATTAGTGCAAATGGAGATGCAGACCTGGAATCAAACTCAGCAGGAAGGTAGATCTTTAGGAACAGGATTGAATACATTATATTCAGGATTTCGTTATAAGTGCTGCCAAACTGTGTCAGGAGGAAATTGCAAATGTTGAGGCAGCTGGATCTTTCTGTCTTACATGTAGCCGTGACCTTGTTCTTCTGCTTTTTGTTTTCAAGTCCATTAGCCTGCGTCACCGCCACACAACTGCCATTCACTGTAACCCTAAACCTTTAATGCACACGGTAAAAGAGTGCAACATGATTACATTAAGAGCTGAACGGGGCCAGCATGACCTCTAGCTGAACCAATGACCTCTCTGTCCAGGCTTTGTCAGATGCTGTGATTACCTTAATTTGACATCACCTCTCTAAAATGACTAACATTACCAACAATACTAGCATTGATAGATCTCACATGGCCCTGTGTAAAAAGTGTTAACCTGCAACTGTTAACTTACAAAGATAGTTCACCCAAAACTGAACATTCTGTCATTTTTTTTCTCCCTATTGTGTTGTTCCAAACCTGTATGACTTTCTTCTGTGGAACATATAAGAAGATATGGTAATACTTTCCAGTAAGGTTCTATAAGTTAGTTAATGCTATGTGCAACACAATTGTTATAGTATTTATTCATTTTTGACGTTAGCTAAAATGCAACTGTTGAAATTAAAGAGATAGTTTACCCAAAAGTGAAAATTCTGTCATTAATTGCTCACCCTCATGTCGTTCCAAACCTGTAAGACATTCGTTCATCTTCAGAACACAAATTAAAATATTTTTGATCAAATCCAAAAGCTTTCTGACCCTGCATAGACAGCAATGTAACTACCACATTTAAGGCCCCAAAAGGTAGTAAGGACATTGTTAAAATAGTCCATGTGACATCAGTGGTTCAACCGTAATGTTGTGAAGCTACGGGAATACGTTTTGTGTGCAAAGAAAACAAAAATAATGATTTTATTCAATCATTTCTTCTCCTTCCTGACGGTTTTCGATGTCAAAATGACAGCATAATTTTTGGTACTCTTGTGAACGGGCGTCAAAGACTGACACGGAAGAGAAGAAATTGTTGAATGAAGTCGTTATTTTTGTTTTCTTTGCACACAAAAAATATTCTCGTAGCTTGATAACATTACGGTTGAGCCCTGATGTCACATGGACTATTTTAACAATGTCCTTACTACCTTTCTGGCCCTTGAGCGTTTCAGTTGCTCTCGGATTTCATCAAAAATATCTTAATTTGTGTTCCGAAGATGAACAAAGTTCTCACGAGTTTGGAACGACATGAGGGGGAGTAATTAACAGAATTTTCATTTTTGAGTGAACTATCCCTTTAAAAAAACTATTTTTACCTCATCTAAATAAATTTAGTTTTTATGGTATGAACTAACCTATTTAAGTGATGTAAGCTAAAATTTTTAATCCATGTGTTTACACCTCAAAATTAATTCATTTTTAGGTTAACATTTTAGTTTTTTTCAGTGCACTCATCTAAAGGTGCCGTTCAAAAATGCATACATTTAAGTTATGAGTAATTGGTGCATTACATTTCATTAATTATCATTTAATATGAAGGACTGCAACATAAGGACCTTCCTTTGAAAATGATCACAATTTCAGCAGGATTTCATTGATCACTGTTCCAGTCTGACAAAGCACTGATGAAGGCCGATACATCATAGCCAGAGATGAATTCATGCAGGGCTTAAAGGACTATAAACCTCAGAGGCTTATTTGAGGCCAACCTTGTTCTAACCTTTGACCCCTGAGGCTGCATACCTGACCACACATCCTGACCCTCACTCTATCCGCCTCTGTGGTATATATACCATTTCAATTCAGCCAGTCTCTAGCGGGCTTTAAAATAGCACTGTGTGTAATTACACTATAGCAAAGGCAATATGTAGGGCACTGCCTAACTACAGGCTTTAAGTTTAATTAGCACTTAATTACCGACATTGCTTAACTGGTTATCCAGGAGGACTAGCAGGCATTAGCTGTGCGGAGATAGGAAGATATGTAGAAAATATGGTGACGCAAAGCTGCGGTCCTACCATTAATGCTGGAGCTCTGGAGAAACAGTACAATTGTCTGTGCGGCGATTTAATGAATTTGTTATGTGTGGGTGAGCGGTATAGATTTAAAGAAAAAATATTTTTTATTTCATTTGTGGAGGCATAACTATGAGGCATTATTTAAAGGTGTTGGTCAGTGGCTCACACCAGCATATGAGAAGTGTAAGTGTGTGTTATATGATACTGGAGGCTGAATGATGGGAGTGTGTGGGTGTGAGCGGCAAAAGAAAGACAAAAGGGGCGCAGGACTGAATGTCATCCTGAAAATAATATAAATTAATTGGCTGGAGAAAATCAGAGAGGAAAATCTGCCCTGCTAGTAATTAGGTTCCAGATTAGTAATGACTGGATTTGGAAAAAAAAGCAGTTTCTCCATTTAATTTTTTATCTTTTTGGTGAGACTTAATTTGTCGTGAAAAAATGTATTTTTAAAGGGCACCTAAACCTTGGTTTTAATTGGGGTGAGTGGACAGGCTACAAAGCATTGTTGGATTTGTACTGATGCTGCTTGTGTGTATCAGTTTTTCTGAGAATAAGAATTTTCTGTGAATTAAACTAAAAGTAATTTGTTTAATCGTACAGAAAAAAAAACAACTTTTAGACATATGATTATGAAAATGATTAGGATAGATCAGTGGCTATCATATGTATCACATGCAGATGAAAAATAGAATCAAAATGTAATTTTAATTGCATTTCATTGCAAAAAGCAGAGGAACAAGTAAATATGTCAAATAATGAAAAATATATCCAAACATAAATCCTATGTTGATCTAAAAACATCTCTTGGAGTTTAGAATTATTGCCCATTTCCATTTTTCTTTCTGCACTGTACAGACCGTTATAGACTTGATATGGTATTACATGGGCTGTGTGTGTGTGTAAAAACAACCAAAGAATATTGTATTGATTTAATATGTACTTTAAATAACAAATAATATTTTTAAATCAATATTAGAACAAATTGTACCTTTTGTAAAGTATTTCATTTAAATTATTTTACCTGTATTTATATAAATGTACTTTTAGCATTTCAAGTACACACTGAATTCGTATATGTAGCCCTCTTCTTTTTTTTCACCGGAGCAGTGTTTACATGTGAATGTGTGTTATTTTAGCGACAGATTTTAGTTTAGGAGAAAACTGTTGTAAATTAGATGGTTGTAACACCATCAGTCCAATGAGATACAATTATTACAATTATAAATCATGTCTGACCATCTCATGGTTTACAGTAGTTGTAAGACTCTGTGTGGCCTATATAAAGGATTTACAAAAAAAAAAAAACAACAACAACAATTCATGTTTGGTTTATTTGATTTGCAGTTATAATGCATTTTAAATTACAAACCTTTTATCACCTTAACCAGCTGAATATCTTGTTTTATGCAAAATATAATATTAACTCAAAACTTTTAACTACACTCTTAAAAATAAAGGTGCTTGATGCCATAGAAGAACCTTTTTGTCTAAAAGGTTCCATAAAGAACCTTCAGCTTATAAAAAGATAAGAAAGAGATGGTTCTTCAAAGAACCTTTGACTGAATGGTTCTTTGTGGAACCAAAAATGTTTTTTCTATGGCATCGCTGTGAAGAACCTTTTAAAGTGCCTTTATTTTTAAGAGTGTACATTAAAAATAATAATAATAATAAATAATAATATTAAAGCTAGAAATATTGTTAGTGACCAGGCAGAATTTAAAGCTACTGAACCCAAAAATATTTAATAATATAATAAAAAGGTTTTTTTTAAATAAATAACAAATCATTTAATTTTTTTCCTCCATATTTACCTGTTTGGATTGTTTAGGATTATTAAAATGAAATAGGGGTAAAAATGAAAGGGAAAAAATAATGAAAAACATTTTGAAGCACCTCTGGGTCTCACCTATTGAACCTTTACTGCAGGGCAAAATATGTTTGTTCAGTATTCAGTGTCAAAAAATTATAATGAAATATCATTGTAGATTATTGTATAAAATTGCATAATATGTTACACGTAGAAAAAATGGGTTTAAAATTGTACCTTCTGGGGTACAATATGAAAAAGTATATATTTGGATTTTTTTTTTTTTTTTTTTTTTTTTTTTTTACCCTTAATAGGTACATATTGGTACCTTAGACAAGCTCAAGGGACAAGCTGTTGTACCCCAAAAGGTACAATTCTGGCCCCTTATTTTTCTGTGTGAAAGTATAAGTGTGTTTTTTTTTCCCCATTCCACTGGGAGATTTTCACTTGTAACCTTGATAAATGTACTGATGTTTATGCATTGCTTGTGAACACTGACATATGATTTTATGACGTTTAATGCTGACACACACATTTAAGTCCTTAACCCTGCAGAAGGCTGTTTTTGTACCAGGCTGGCAACATAACCAGAAATAACGGTAGGCTAGAGAAGTATGTATTTGTGAGTATCTGTCTACGATTTCAGTAATAGGAATACCAAAAAGACATTTAAAGGTGGGTAGTTGTTAACATACATTTGTCTAAAAGTATTCATGTCATATTTCCCTCTTCACCCTTATACAGTACCTCATCCAGTCAGTACCGCAGAGTACCAACAGATGGCGCTCTCTGTCATATATCTTTCATTCGGTCCTCCATGCTGCCTGAGAGAGTCTCACAACACGCTGATGTTTGATTCGCAGAATGTAAGTCTTTGTTTCCTCACTTTCCCTCCCATCGCCCGCCAAAATCACACCAGATCAACAGCACCTTTGCAGGTGACGGGAACCATATAGAAGTGACATATTATAGGACAAACACCATTCGAAACGTACTGATGACACATTTGCATACAGGCTTTTAAAAAATATATACGCAGATACCTGCTTTGACTTTGTCAGCAGGGTGTGTAATAAGCATGTGTGCCCCAACTTGTACACAGACACTCAAATATATCCACATTTCTCTTTCACAGCATTGATCAAATTCCAGCAAAGAGAACACATGTACCATTGTTCATATTCAAATGAAAGGCCTGTAAAACATTTCATAACATTTGTCCCTGCTTAGAGGATTATTTGGATCGACGCTCTCTAGGTTTTGTGATGGCAGTTAATCAGATCCTATTAAAATCATCAGGGAATGCTCAATTTAACCAAAAGGAGGGGAAAGAAAATTTTGTTGTGAAGAAAATGTGATATTTTTTTCTTTTTGTCTGTCTGAGTCGCCCGATTTTCTCTTTCCATTTCTCCAGCCATTCAAACATTAGCATTTAGATGTGCTTAATTTGGCGTCCTTGCTCTAGTGAAAACAGAGACCTGGCAGGCAGGTGACACTTACATAACTTTAATCAGCCTCTTCATCAGAGGAAAAGGGGAGTGGGCGAGAGAGAAAGAGTGAGAGAGGGAGAAAATGGCTTCAGTGGTTGAAAAACAGCTAGAAGAAAAGCTTCTGATGTAGCACTTGAAAGTAATGGTAAACATTTGACATCCTGCAACTTGGCTGTCAATAAAAGCCAGGCATGCCGTTTGATGTCTGCTGGCGGATCATAAATGGTTAAAGTCGCGGCGCGCTCTCCATTGCCTTGTAGACCTCCGTTTGTCAATCATCTCATACTACACCTTCACCTCAGCAAGAATGCCAACTAATAGCACTTTGTTGTGGCAGGCACAAGGCACACAGTGAGAAACTTGCTCTGATTAAGGCTTTGCGTTTACATCTGCAAATATAAAGAGACTTTTTCTTGAGATGTCTAGGAGAAGCTAGTGGCTAACTGTAGTTTTCTCCCACATGCTTTCAAACTGACGTTTCTCGCTGTCTTTTTTCTCTTCATGTCATGCCATGCTATATATATATTTTTGCCTTAAGTAAAAACAAACTAAAGGAGTCATCAAGTCCTTTCTGTTATTAGGTGAATTAAAAGCAGTTTTTCTTTCATATACCGTGAAAGTGAAACATATCTGCTCAGAAGTAGCCTAGCTCATGAAGACTTAATGTAGTTCTCATCTGTGTCTCAGATATTTCTCCTAAGAATAGATGTGAATAAGACACTTGACATGTAAGAGTATATAGAGCTGTAAAATGAATATGGGTAGTATAACACATAAATTTGGTATGAAAACAATTTAAGAAATGTTTGTTCAGACTTAAGTCCCTGAGATTTATACAGACTTCTTGTGACATTTGTTGAGATCCTTTTTGAAACTCTAGAATCTCGTCTGAGATTACTAGGATCTGTTTCTAAGAAAAACAACTGAAAGCAGGAGTCTCTATTTGTCCACTCCATTAACTTTATAATCTTTTAGATAATTTTCAACAGATTAATTTTCTAACATAGTTTCCTCAAACTGAGTATCCTTCAAAACTTTGTGACCTTTTTTAATTGAACAAACAAAAATGTTTTTTTATTTGATGGTCATGGGGGGGAAGTCACATCTTGTTGGTTTGTGGTCAAACTTGACCTACCATAGGAAATGAATGGGATTTAGCAGCTTAGAAGGGGTAAAAAAAATACCTAAAGTCCCCCCAACAGTGGATAAATGTGTCGTTAATGCTTCATGGACGTTTATGTTGTAACATTTCATTAAACACACACACAAAACAAGTTACACTCTTACTGTTCCCAGTCAAAAATGACTGCAAACAACCACAATGATCTTTTACGAGCTTAGGATCTTCATGCTTTCATTTTTATATGGTTGTTGTTTAGTGTAGCTGTTTATGAACAACTACAATCCCAGTCTTTTTTTTAAATGGTCAAATGTTCACCTAAATATATGAAGTGATTAGGCTTCTCGTCTGAAACAACAGTGTGATAATGTTGTGGGTGTGATACTGTACGTGTGATATCTCGCTCGAGTGTCTCAGGGAAGAGGGCTTCCATATTCACAGATGCAGGAGAGAACAGATAAGCTGAGTGCGTCCCCCACATTAATTGAGAATGATGGAGAAAGGGGGAGAAGAATGAAGGGGGAATGACAAGGAATGATAACCTGGACTTGCCTTCATGCATTCATTGAGAGAATTAGAGAGAGGGACAGAAAAGAGGAAGGAGCGGCAGGAATGTGGCATCTCTGCTGAAATGCCGCTTATGTCGATAAGTCATTGACTTTGATTGACTGCCTTGTTTAGATTGCTTCTGTTCTACCGCTGGTGCAAAGATCTCTTCCTAATTCTTTTGGTAAAACATATAAGCAAGCAATCATTTTGCCTTAGGCAGTTACTTCAAGCTCAAGGCTTCATGATGTGATCAATAATAGATATCATCTTGTCATATTATCTCAGGTGTTTTTGATATTGAGAGGGGTGGTTTTTGTTTTATTTTGTAACTCATAGAAACTTCCCTCAGCTGTTTTTTTCCCCTCCCCTTTTTCCTTGTTAATCTTAATATATATTTGCA
Organism: Cirrhinus mrigala; assembly: GCA_036247105.1. NCBI lineage: Eukaryota > Metazoa > Chordata > Actinopteri > Cypriniformes > Cyprinidae > Cirrhinus > Cirrhinus mrigala. Next base: position 24,547,544 of record CM070013.1, read on the forward strand.
TATATGTGTATATATATATATATATATATACATACACACTATCAGTCAAAAGTTTTTGAACAGTAAGATTTTTAATGCTTTATAAAAAGCAGACTTCTGCTCACCAAGTCTGCTTTTATTTAGTTCAAAATACAGCCAAAGCAGTAATATTGTGAAATATTTTTACCATTTAAAATAACTGCTTTCTATTTGAATATATTTTAAAATGCAATTTATTCCTGTGATCAAAGCTACATTTTCAGCATCATTACATCAGTCTTCGGTGTCACATGATCCTTCAGAAATCATTCTAATATGCTGATTTACTGTTTAAGAAACATTTATTATTATTATTATTATTATTATTATTATTATTGTCAGTATTTAAAACAGTTGAGTACATTTTTTTTCAGGATTTTTTGATGAATAGAAAGATCCAGAGGTCAGCATTTATCTGAATTAAAAAGCTTTTTTAACATTATACACTATACCAATCAAAAGCTTAAGGTCAGTATAATAATTATAGAAATTAATACGTTTATTTAGCAAGATTGCTTTAAATTGATCAAAAGTGATAATAAAGACATATATAATGTTTATAAAGATTTCCATTTCAGATAAATGTTGTTCTTCTCAACTTCCTATTCATCATAGAAACCTAAAAAAAAAAAATTATACTCAGCTGTTTTCAACATAATATTTTTGAGCAGCAAATCAGAACATTAGAATGATTTTTGAAGGAGTAATGACTGGACTAATGATGCTAAAATTTCAGTGTTAAAATCACAGGAATAAATTATATATTAAAATATATTCAAATAGAAAACAGTTATTTTAAGCAAAACAACTTAAAAAGTAAAACTGTATTATTTTTGCTGTGCTTTGGATCAAATAAATGCAGGCTTGGTGAGCAGAAGAGACTTAAAAAAAAAAACAATACAAATCTTATTGTTCAAAAACTTTGACTGGTTGTGTGTGTGTGTGTGTGTGAGAGAGTGAACGGGGCAAGTTTCAGAATACAGAATTAAATACTTGTATTAATCATAATTTTTAAATAATTCTAATTGAAATGTTTTATTCTACATATAGTTATCATTTCCACAACTGGCTGTGCTGCATACAGTGTATTTAGACTTATATGTTTATACAAAATTGAAAAAAGCACAAATGTCACTGCATGTCACAATATCTCCAGGGCCTAAAAAACACGTCAGAACCTAGAGGTTTAATTATTTTAACCCAGAATAAACATCACACATTCTCACACTCTCACAAACTCAAAAAACACAGTTTAGCAAAAGCAATACAAAGCAGAGGTCGGTAAACCTGGCCTCTGGCTGGTCCTGCACTTGATCCAGACCCTCTATATTGTCATTCAGTTTGCTTCTCCATTTTGGGGGGCTCTCTTTCTCTCTATCTTCTGCTGATCAGGGAAGATTGATGTCTCTGTTTGTGTCCCCGGCTCTTTCTTTATAACGGCCTTATGAGTCGGCTGGCCGGCCGATAGTGGAGGCCCATTTGAGTTATGTCCCCAGATGGCTGAAGCAGGCCGAGCCAATGGGTTTTCACCCACCCTTAGCCTCCGCCAAAAACAAAGAAATCAAGACAAAAATGTGGAGAAAATGGGCACGAAATGAAATATTGGCAGCAAGATGGCCGCCAGGCATCCTAACAGAGTGTTGTGCTCTTTCACTGAAGTGAAGGTAGAAGTGTTTGTTGTATCAAAACAATGCCTTTTTTCTTTTATGTTTGGAATAGTGGTAGCTATATTTTCGTAAATAAGCTTTAGTGGGCTCTTAAAGGAATAGTTCATCCAAAAATAATCACATACTCACCCTCATGTCATTCCAAACCTGTATTACTTTTTTTTTTCTCTGTGTAGCAAAAAAGAATGGATTAGTTCACTTCCAGAATAAAACAATTCCTGATAATTTACTAAGAAATAAAGGTTTTTAAGGAAAACATTTCAGGATTTTTCTCCATATAATGGATTTAAATGGTGGCCAACAGGTTGAAGGTGTCAATGCAGCTTCAAAGGGCCCTGCGTGATGGAATAAGTGGAATAAGTGTCTTATCTAGTGTCTTATCTTTTCACCCTGGTGAAAAAAACAGCATATGCTGGTAGGTATGTTTTGATGCTGGGATGCTGGTTAGGTATGTTTTGATGCTGGTTTAAGCTGGTCCTTTGCTGGTTTATGCTGGTCCTTGACCAGCAACATGACTGGCTAAAACCAGGATAAACCAGCAAAGGACCAGCTTAAACCAGCATCAAAACATACCTAACCAGCATTCCAGCATCAAAACATACCTACCAGCATATGCTGTTTTTTTCACCAGGGAAGGTTGCGCGTGTTTAGTTCTTCGTCTGTGTACTCCAATTTAAAAAGGTAGTGTAGGGTGAAAAACTCCATCTCGTTTACTCCTTCAACTTCAGAATCGTCTGACGTCATTGTTTTACCTTTTCTGTAAAGGGTGTTTGACTTTCTTTGCATGTCTGCTTTGTAAACACTGGGTTGTTACTTCCACATATGTCACGTGTGACCTTTCCAACGTGATTACTTAATGCGTGAATTCGAGCTAGTGCAAGACGAGCATTTGTGGTTAAAAAGTATATAAATGTTTAATTTTTTGAGAAAACGACTGATCGCTTCGCTATATAAGACCCTTATTCCTTGGCTGGGATTGTGTAGAGCCCTCTGAAGCTACACTGAAATTTGCAATTTGGACCTTCAACCCGTTGATGCCCATTGAAGTCCGCTATATGGGGAAAAATCCTGGAATGTTCTCCTCAAAAACCTTCATTTCTTTTCAGCTGAAGAAAGATATGAACGTTTTGGATGACAAACTTTGACAAATTGATGACTAATTTTTATTCTGGAAATTGGGCTGCACGATTAATCGAAGGCAATTGTCATGCACTTTTTTCAGTAAAGCCGGTTGTGTAATCAGTAGTAAATCTCCAGCAGGTGCTTTCAGATGGAGCAGCATTTAATACACAAAGCCGTAATTCACTGTAAAGCTACACAATATTGTGTTCATTATTGCAGAAAATCGAAAGAAATCATTTGCGATAATGACAGCTGTTTGCGTAGCTTCTCAGTGAATTACTACAGCTCTGTGTAGAAATGCTGCTACATCTGAAAGCACGTTAAAATACCACATTTAATAACATGTTTTTACTCCGTACTCGCTTCATAATGTCAGTCGAGTGTTTGAATTAAATCCTTCTGCGAGATGGTGTGGTTTTTTACACAGAATAAGGCACAAATATTTTTCGTAGTATTCTAAGCAATGATAAAGACATTGTATTATTATATACTGTATTATAAGGAAAATTATAATAAGAAGAACTCAGATAAACCACACATTGTTGCAGTCGTGTGTTTATTAGTCACATTAAATCAATGAAAGCAGTTAAATCTTCTGTTTATTCAGCTGCAGCGATCGTGATTTCCTGGGTGTCTTCGGGCGTATTTGTTGTTTCCGCCCTCTGGCCTTCACTGCTGATCACAGAACCGTGCTTCACTGAAAGATACACATGACAATTGCAGCTTTTGCGTAATCTCAATTGCGATTTCATTTCGATTTATCATGCAACTCTGGAAGCGAACTCTGGAAGTTCTTGAAATTTTTGGGTCCCAATGACTTCCATAATACTGTATGCACAAAACTTTGAAACATTCGTCAAAATATCCACTGTTGTGTTCCACAAAAACAAGTCAACAAGGTTTGGAACAACATGAGGATTAGGATGAATTTTTTGCGTGAACTAAGCATTTAATTTCTGAAATATGGAGTTATAAGATGCAGGATGTATCTTTTCATCTTTCCTGTGACACATTTGAGGCAGTGAGAAGAAATCTGTAGTTGCTTTCAGGTGGTAGAGAGCCTACAAGCTATTTTGAGATGCCAAATAATTAGGAAAGTTTGTGTGACCTGTTTTTCCATAGGTGGCCTCTTCATAGAATCCAAGAGAAGCATTTCTGCCCTCCTTTATGGTGTGCGTTTGTGTCTGCGTATATAAGTGCGTATGTATGCACAAAAAAAAAAAAAAAAAACATTTCGGGCCAAGAGTGAGATGGCGTGCATCTCTGCCAGTTTCTGTTCATGATGAATATGCGGTGTGTGCATGCACTCTCTGTGTGGTCATAATTTTTGTAGCGTACGGTGCAGGATAATTGCACGGTGGACTTCGCAGTCCATGCGTGCCCATGCATCTACGTGAGTATGTGTGCAGTGCTCTGTGTATCTCTCTGTCTCAGAGATGCCATTGTTTAGCCTCTGGAGGTTTCATTAAGGCCTTGGTGTTCTGAGGTAAAAAGTCATTCATCTCTCCTGTTGCAAAGTGCCAGCACTACTCTTTGTCCCTCTCCCTCTCTCTGTCTCTCTCTTTTACTCTCTGTTCTCGTTCCCACTCCCTCCGTCCCTTCCCAGCATCCACCACTCTGAGATGGGAAATAAAAAGAGGGATCAGACAGACCACTATGGCCTGTTTGATGTGTGGCAGACTGACTTGTCTAATGAACCCAACGTCTTGCCTCCACGTTTTTCCAAACGCTCATTAATTAGCCCTGTCAAAACTCCCCCCTGCCCTCTTTTTTTTCAGGAGGGGGGATGGCTTCAAGAGCTTGAGTGGGATACCGTTAATTAAAAATATATCAGATAAAGACCCACGAGTGCTAATCGTGATGCATTAACCCTTGGTTACTGACAGCGAGAGTTGAACCGAGCCGTCCAAAGCTAGATGATCCCTTTTGTCCTAAAGTTCCAACGCATTGAAGTTTCCGAGGCCGGCAAAAAGAGAAACAGCTTTGATTTAATTGCATATGTCCCATTATCCCGGCCCTAACGAGAAGACTTGACAGTGCTTTCAAATGTTTTCATGAGTGGAGGCTGTGCGTTATGAAAAGAAGCGCAGGTCTCCAGTGACAGAAGCGAAAGTGTGTGGACGAAAAGCCAAGTCAGCTCGTGAGCGCACCGGATCGGTGAGGCCGGCTCAGGTTGTTCGGCGTCGGGCATCTCGGTCTTATCCGCTACGCTTTTGTTCTGCTGATAGAAGGAATATTAATAACTCGCTGCTGCTGCTTGTTTGAGTCGCAGTATGCTGGCCGCTGTCAGCTTGTGGAACACAGATTTCGCATACACTCCCTCGTCTCCCTCTCTTGGCCTAGTCACCGTTTCGTGTTCGTATCAGTTTGATCGTTTAAATAATTTGGAGGTAATCATGTGCTTCCTTGGAGTCTTAAGTTGGGGGTTGGGGTGAGCAATGGGAAGCCGGGCAGCACCAGGACTTGTTCCAGCATGTTCTCCGGCTCTCTGGAGTGGAGAGAGCTGTGGAAAGAGACAAATGGGGACGGAGGGGCCAGAAGCTGGCCCAGGCCTTCCCATGCAGAACTCTAATTAATTTTGTGCTGTGTTTGAGAATGGATTGTGGTCATTGCTGTTTCTAATTTGTCATCCGTTTCATTCTGCCCCCTCCCTCTGCCCGGCTCTTAAGAGTAATGGTCATGCGTGTGCGGTACACATGTGTTAGCATGAATCAGACACACTCGTGCGTGTTGCTAGATTGGGTCTTTCGCATGTATCTGTGCATTTAACGTGAAAGCTCTGAGCTGAAATGCGTGGCATTTAAAGCTGTAAATGTCTTGGAGATATCTAATTATATGTAGGATTTTGTGTTGTGCCCAAAACTGACCGGTCATAAATGTTTAATGAAAACAGGTACAATAAATTACATACGGAAAGACTCGCAAAAGCTTTTCAAAGGGGGAGGGAGGGGGTGTCTTTCAGTCCCTTTATTTCCCTGCACACCTGCTGTTTTTTGTGCATGAATGAGGCTAATGTCACTTTAAGAAAGCTTGTCAGGCTCCGAATGAGTAAAATTAATGAATTTGATTATAGCTTTGTCTAATAGCTTGTGTATCAGCGTTTCCTGTTTTTAATCACTACTGCTAAAGCTTACAGCCCAGGGGCACGTTTTTAATTCTTCCTCTCTTCTCAAGCCCTACTAACAAAAGAGAAAGAAAAATAATAATTGTTTGGTTCAGATTTAATAACAAGCAATAAAAACCAACCAACCACATTTTACCATTTTGCTATTCAATCTCCTTGCCGTGCTAATATTAGACATTTTTGTTCCCTTATGTTTCTTTCTTTCCTTTTTTTCTAGATTACAATTGAAGATATTGAACATTTTCCTCAGATAAATATTTCAGTTTGCTTATGAAAGGGAGAGAAGGTTGTCACATGAATATGGAATGATATTTCCTTCATGCTTCATTATCATCGGCCGCTTTTTGTAATGACAGCCCAGGCGATAGAATATTTACGGGAGGCTTTTTTCGGCGGCCATTTAGCCCCAGCGTTAGTTCTGAAGGGCACCTGCTTCCTCTGCCTGCTTGTCCTCTTATAACTCAGCAACTGACTGGAAGAGACACTTTTTGTAAAGGCATATTTTCTATCTTTGCCTGTCCATGATGTCTTTTTTTATTGAAAGATGTACAGTGGAGTTGAGTGGCTCTTTTATCTAGTTTTTTGTTTTCTCCATACAAAATCGCAGTGAAGAAAGTGAGTGTGTGTGTGGAAGAGAGAGAAACCGGCACTAGGAGAGTTTGGATCCTTATCCACAACAGGTCTAAAAATGACTGGAGCTCAACTTTTTAGTTGCGAAATCACTGAATCGCTTGATAAGTGTATAGCATGTTTACTTTTAATAGCAGTGCATTATGTTGTTGTGAATACATTTTAGTATAGACTATAACAATTTGTTCCAATGATGTGTAGTTTGTATTCATGCAAAATAAATACCACTGTTTTGTAAGACTGGTTCTGCCTAGCTCTTAAAAAATGTTAAATGTTGTGTTCACATCACAGTCCCAAACAGTACATTTAACGTTACAATTCAGACCTCACTATGCTGAACAATGAACATTAATAGTTTTTGGAAAAGATTTGAGTAGTTTACTGTTTATAAAAACACAACTCTGTTGTATATTTAATAGGAACCCCGGGTATTAAGACTTGTATGGCTTAATGTATTTAAAATCATGTCTATTACTGAAATATGTGGTAGAAAACCCATGAAAGATTTACGTTGTTTAAAAACTCCACATCGTTTTATACATATTTTGGACTATGGGGGGCGCCAATATTTCGATGACATAAAATGGTTGCACTCGGTGAGCTACTGGTGCTACTTGTTGCTATTTTTACACAATTTGGAAAATAAAATACTCATACGATGACCACAGCTACTGAAAGCACTTACAGGTGTTTCTTGTCTCCGCCGTTTGTAAGCTTTTTCGGTAGCTTTGGTCTACTAAAAGGCATCAGGGCTAAAGTGGAGAGAACAAAGACATGGGTCTTTAGGAAGTTTTATTCGCCCATAGGCATTTTCCCATTCCTCTCTCCTCTTCTTATCACTAAGAAAGCAGTGAAGAGTTACATCACTTCTGTTGTTACCCTTCAACTGAAAATTACAACCAAAAGCAACACAATGTAGCATTGTGTCAGTATTTTCTTTTCCTAGACCTGCTGAAAAAACAGCTAAAACCAGCCTTGGCTGGTTGGCATTGTCCAAACTATGTATAAAACGATGTGATTTTAAATAGTATAAATCTTTCATGGGTTTTCTACTACATATTTCAGTAAAAGACATCATTTACTTTACAAGTCTTATTAACAACATAGGCTCATTGGAAATACGTGCCTCTATATAGATTTCTGCTAAACTGAAAAAAATGTACTTATATGTATGAATCACTGCAGTTTCCAATTGATATGAACACTAGAAGCAGTAAAACTCTGACATTTTTTTTTCCTTTTTACACAAAGTGTGATTTACAGGTACAGAGATTTGATTAATAAAGCCTAATTTTCACACAGTTACTTACAGAATATTATGTTATGACCTCAAAACAATTTTAACACCCTGTGCGATTTAAAAACTGCTGCTTTTAAATGTTGTCGTCACATATGTAGCGTCATATGCATAATTTTTCTAATTCAGTAGTTTTGCTTGGTAGCTTACGCAAAATACGGCGTGGCATTTGAGTAATAAAGAGCTCCAGTACGAACCCTGTGGGGCTACGGTTTAACAAAACAGCTTAAATCCACATAAGGTAGTTAAAATAGCATGGCTGCATCAAATGTGTTTTCATATCATTTTTGCATTTGTAAACACTATCAGGTAGGTTTAAGGTTGGATTTGGAGTAGCGGAGATTTTCAACACAATAGAGCATTAACCTTTAGTGACACTCCCCAGATATTTGAATTCCGAACAGCCGCAATATGTACCTCAAGCAGCGTAATAAAAATGCAGCACTATGTGCCTGTACCAACAAAATAAAAACGTGAAATGGTCACGTATTGAATTTGAGCCTGCGTTGCTTAATACCTGGGGTTCCCTTTAACAAAACTCAATGTATGTTTAAGTGTATAGACTGATTCAGTCTCATGAACCATAAGTACATGAGGGAGGCATTTGTAACAACACTTACAACCTTTGTAGTCTCATTTAGGCTCTAGTTAGCAGCTGCCTCAAGACAAGTAAAAGCTTTAAAAAATCACAATGGGGTATTAATGTATTTTATGTTGTAGAATAAAATGTAAAGATACCTTGAGCTTGTGTTAACCACAGATCATAATTCAGGCATTTACCCAAAAATTAGTTCACAAAACCTACTGATTTTGGAACGTTGGACCTAAAATGCTAAATTGTTTTTGGGTTTTGGGCTACAAAAACATGTCATCCCTGCAGCATTCTGTTGCAGAGTTTATTATAAAGGATATACTTATGTACACGATTTTTATGTATGTATGTATTTAAATTTTTACAATGATACAAAACAACAACATCTTTTCTGTAATGACGTGTGCACCGACACAAGGGCGGGACAATAACCTCCCCTCCAGCAACCTGTTCGCATTTGATTGCAGCAATTAGGAAACAACAACATTCCATTCAATTCTCTGTGGACCAAATCATGTACCACACTACATTTTTTCTCATTTGAGCTGCTTTACTTAGATACATGTCACAATAGGGGTAAAAAAAGATGATGATTGCATCTGTTCAATGTCAACTTTGTTACAATTTTCTTTTTCTGGTCACATGTAACCATTTTAGTTGCAGTCTGAAACCCTGCACAACTTGCACTACACAGTACCTCTTGATTTATGTTCAATATTAAATGTCTTCTGCAGACAAATACCTAGTGGACTTTCAAGTGTCATGACACATCAAGTAAATGATCAAAGCTGTTTGTTTCAATGTGTATCAAATGTAGAAAGTTTCTTAGAAGTGCAGTTTGATTTGGCTGTCTGACATTAACATCTAATTGTCTTGCATTCAGGGTAGGGTTTAAAGAAAGACACTAGAGTACACTTGGAGATAGATTTCCAGAGTTTTGCACTTTCTTTTAGGTCATTTGTGTGTGCTCGAATCATACTTGTAACCTTTCCCCCTAATTCCACTCTTTTATGGACAGACACACTTTGAAGCATCATATTTTTGCAGGAGCACTTTCTGAAACATTGTTGAGCTTTATTTATCCTCGCCGCCTCCCACCTGGCTCTCTCCATCGCAATATTTGCTGCTCTCAACCTGGGACATGAGCCTAGCTCAATCCCTCAGGGTCAGCGTGTTTCTGACTGTGTGTGAGTGAGAAAGAGACTGAGAGGACGTGGGAAGATGGGAGAGTGTGTAGGTAAAAATGTCAAAGGTGTCTCCATGAAAAAGAAGAGCTAGAGTGGAAGTAGATGGGTGCTTGTGTAAGGTGATGTGTGTGTGTGTGTGTGTGTGTGTGTGTGTGTGTGTGTGTGTGTGTGTGTGTGTGTGTGTGTGTGTGTGTGTGTGTGTGTGGGTCTCCGTAAGTGCACATACATCACTCATGCTCTCCATCCCACAAAAATGCCATCTGACATCTCTCTGTCTGATTATGTGGGCACTTTGCGGGCATAAATATTAATGCCACTCCATTTTATTCAGGATGTTGGCCTTTCACTGTGATAGGACACAGTCTGCTGTTTAAAATGGTATTTGTGTGTGAGGGTGTGTTTGTGCGAGAGGTTAGGAAAAGGCGGAAATGTCATCATGTGCGGTATACAATTTGGTGCAGTATCTGACACGGCCAATACTTTGAAAAGGAACACCATATAGATATAGAGCAAAACTGCTTACAGGCCTTAGCCGTGAAACAAAGAGATTAGGGATGATCTGAGGCTTAAGATACATTGACTTTGCCATCAAGAGAGCAGTGAGATGTGCAATAGGCCAGTGAAGCACTGCACAGAGAGGCGAAAATAACTCTGCTTTCTATTCACCTGTTTGTGCTCTGCAAAGTGGACTTTACAAATCTGCTTGGATATTACAAATCTTAGACACCAAGCGGCATAGGAAACAAGTTAACATCAAAAAAGGAAGCAACAGTGAAAAGGGGCTATAGATCTGGCAGAATAATTCTTAGGTGTTTTTTTCTACACGGTTTTTCTTCAAATTTCATGACTTTATTATTCACACCTTACATTTTAAGGAGAAGTCCAGTCCAGTTTTCCATGGCCAAACAGAGAGGGAGGAAAAAGTAAAATAGTTACCTTACTGAGACACTAAAATGCTGTGGTCCATGTCATGCTTTTGGTTGGATGGATCTAAATCAGGGGTGGGGAACATTGATCCTGGAGGGCCGGTGTCCCTGCATAGTTTAGCTCCAACCCTGAAAAAAAAAAAAAATACCAACCTGTATCCTGAAGACCTTGATTAGCTTGTTCAGGTGTGTTTGATTAAGGTTGGAGCTAAACTCTCCAACCCTCGAGGATCAACGTTCCCCACCCCTGATCTAAATTGTGATGAGATGCTTTGGTTTAGAAATGTCCCCTTGCCATCTCTCCACAGGAATCCACAATAAATGTGACTAGTTAGTCATTGTGTTGCAAGTCTGAAGGTCACCTTTGAATGTTTGCACCTGAAATCCCCTTTTTTGATGAAATCCGAGAGCTTTCTGATCCTGAATAGACAGCAACGCAACTGCCACATTCAAGACCCAGAATGCATGCATTATGGTGCTCTGCTGAACACTCAACAAAGACTGTCACAAAAGAGTAGAAATTGTTGAAAAAAGTTGTCATTTTTGTTTTCTTTGTGCACAAACAGTTTTCTCGTAACTTCATAACATTATGGTTAAACCACTGATGTCACATGAACTATTTTAATGATATCCTTACTATCTTTCTGGGTCTTAAACGTGTTATTTGTTGTTGCTTCAGGGTCAGAAAGCTCTCGGATTTCATCAAAAAATTTTAACCTTAATTTGTGTTCCCGAAGATGAACAAAGGTCTTACGGGTTTGGAATGACGTGAGGGTGAGTAATTAATGACAGAATTTTCATTACTTTCACAACTATCCCTTTAAACTGGAGCAAGCTGGAGCAAGATCTTGAAACCTTTATAGACAGCAGAGAAAGTCTTTGTTGACAAAGATTATGCACAGCTTGTGACCACACTCTGTTAATACGGGATAAAGAGCCAAAGCCTTGTAAGGAACCCCTCTTCCTGTGGAGATGGTGTTAAGGTCACAGTGACCTTTCTCTACCTCTTTTGCTTACTCTCCCTTTTTTTTCCCTCAGTCTCTCCCAGTGGAGGGAGGGTACTGCTTATTTACACTCTCCAGTAGTAGTGGATTTTAGGAGACAGGTGTGACCACAATGAATGTGTGTATGAGCCAGCAAACAGCTCCACCACCAGGGGGCTCCAATCACAGACACATTTCAATCCACAGCTGTAAATAATGTGGCGTTTAACTTTTTCTGTATCTGTTCATGAATGGTTTAATGAACATGTCAACTGCTGGCTCTGCAATACTCTGTGGTTTTGTCCTGTGTTTGCTGTTGAGACTTTTTGCTTTTTGCATTGTTAGCTCATTCACACAATCACCCGTCAAGAAAAGTTCACACTTCAGAAGAATCATGGATCATCAGATTTTGACCAGCAGTAATGGTATCTGTCTGCATGAGCTACCAATGCTATACTAAGGTTAGGGTAGGACAGAGTTGTCCAATCCTACTCTCGGAGGGCCACTGTTCTGGCTAATTAATTAAATTAAACACACCTGAACCAGCTAATCAAGATCTTCGGGATCGCTAGAAATTTTCAGTTGCTTTCGGATAAGTTGAATCTAAACTCTGCAGGACATTGATCCTCCAGTCACAGGATTGGACCCTCCAGTGGCCTATTTTGCAATGATGGTTTTAGTTTTGCTAATTTTGCTGACTCTCTTGTGAGAAGTGACTCATGCTCTCCATGTTTTGTGTGATTGATGTTTTGTGTAAGCTTCAGATGTTGCGCTTTTAGGTGCATGTACTTTGACGGATGGTACACCCACCCTACTTTGGCGTTTCCACCGCCAAATGTACCCTCATTTGATAGACGCGGTATATGCCGAAAAGTAGTGATTGACTTCATTCTCGCGCAAAGATGAAATCGCTTCATAAAATTCTAAAATACACTGTTATATTTTTTGTGTTTGCACACTATGATGTAAACAAGCCCAAAACGTATAATTAGCAAGGCTGAACGAGTAAAGGAGACGCTTCATTCCGCTTCAATCAACCAATCAGTGTTCTGCAGTGAGTCTAGCTCTGCCCTTTAGGTACTGGACTACCGTGCTAAGTACCCCGACAGAAGGGTGCCATGGAAGGGTTCGAAATTTTGGTACCATTCACAACTTTTGGCAATGAAAATGGAAATAATTGCAAATCGTATACTGTACTGAACCTTACCGTTCTGTGGAAATAATGTTACAGTTAATCATGAACTCTGGATCAAACCCCGAGTTGTCAGAGAATGTTTATAGTGAGTGTTGCGCACCCACTGAACCTGATCTAAACAGGTTTGGTTCTTTGAGTTTAAGAGTAGATTTAGAGTTGACAAAACCAAAGTCTGATGAATTGGCTTCATGTAAAAGGCAACTGAGGTAGGGGTAGTATTTGTTTCAGCAATGTGTAAGCAGTCATCACTGTGATTGACATGAGAAATGAGATCTTAATCAGCTGTAAGGAGGGTTTTTTTTTTTTTTTTTTTTTAACCTTTAACTGGTTCGGGAAACAGAATCATGAAGTGGAATACTTTCTCATTTCCCAGCTTAACATGCAGAGTCTGCTGCAAGTAAAGCTAGGTTGACATTGTGTGACTGCCTGTGATTTTGCAGTCTAAAACAAATTTTGGGGATCGTAGAAGATTTCTCTTGTCATAGGACAAAATCTATCATTTTTGATTGGAGGCCTCAACTCTTATGGCACATGGGGATTCCATTCATGGTGCGGTGGTCATCAGCAGTGAAATGTTGACTTGGCCGAAAACCTTTCATTTGGTTTCAATCTGGCACGGCGTGAGTGATACCAAAGTGCATATAATCATGTAGCAAATCCCTCAGCCCAATTATGTAGGGCACTCAAATCAGTACCAAACTACGTAGCTGACTTTCACTGGGCAGACTCGAAAGCCATTAAAACAGAAATGGAATGGACCCACTCTTGTGCTGAAAAAATATCACCTGAAGCAAGCCTGGGTAAGCTTTTACCTTTGAACTGACATGAAAGGAACACAGCAAATGACTAATGCTTAAATAACTGTATTTTTAAAGGAAGACCACCTCTGTGACAGAAGTGTTTTGACCACCCCTGACCCAGCCTCTCCCCTGTGGCAGTCTTGCAGCCTTCTCTGCAGGTCATCCTCTCCTCTGAAGACCATCTGTGAAGCATCTCCCTCCATTCATTACAACTGTCCAGGGAGGCTTGGGTTTTTTGGGGCTGCTTCTCCTTGTCTTGTTCCCTTTCCCCATTGTTTGTGTGGGACCCTGGGACGCAACATATCGCAGGTCCTAGACACTTTCTTTACAGAGTCGCTCTCATACGTCTTCACCCACCAGATGCTGGCGTCTCAGAGAGATGGAACGACCCTGACACCATTGTAGACCGACATTAGCAAAAACCTGATCGATTCAACCCGTTTTCCAAAGCATGGGATTTGTTTTGTAAGTCATAAAGGGATATATAGGAGAGGGCGTCGGAGAGACCGAGACACAACAGAATTGAGTATACTTCTCTGGAATGCCCTGGGTTATCAGACTCATTAATCTACATGTCATGGGCAGTGGATGAATAATTGTGTGTGGAATTTATCTGCCAACGTGATGCGGAGTTGCTCATCGTCTTCCCCCTGCGCCTGCATCCCACGCTTTGTGCTTGGCCCTTTAATTATTGTATGCTTTGTCTTTGCCGTCCCTGGTCTTCGGGGGAAACGAGGGCTGAAATATGCTATTCCTGCATTTAGAAGGACACTCTATCCTTAGTGTGACACTGATGTTTTCCTAAAACAAGGAGAATAGGAATCCTGACCACCCTATTGCAAACTGACAAACAACCAAAACTTCAGCATTGTGATTGTAAACCGTAAGTTTAATTACTGTACAGCATAGAGTCTTGAAAGACTTGTATTATTTTGATCGTAATTTTTTTTTGTTTTTAAATACGTTTCTTATGCTTATCGAAGCTGCATTTATTTGATCCAAACTACAGAAAAAAGTAATATTGTGAAATATTATTATAATGTAAAATAACATTTTTCTATTTTAATATACATTAAAATCTAATTTATTCCTGTGATCAAAGCTGAAGTTTCAGCATCATTACTCCAGTATTCAGTGCCACACTAAAATCATTCCAATATGCTCATTTATTATCAATGTTGAAAACAGTTGTGCTGCTTATTTTTTTTTTGCCTGTAATACTTTGTTTCAGGATTCTTTGATGAATAAAAAGTTAAAAAGAACAGCATTTATTTTCTTTTTCATATCTGTTCTAACAATGGACAGTACTGTTCAAAAGTTTAAAGTCAGTACATTTTTATTCTTTCTTTTTTGAAAGAAATTAATACTTTTATTCAGCAAGGTTGTGTTAAATTGATAAAAAGTGGTAGCAAAGACTTATATTCTAGATTTCTATTTTGAATAAATGCGCTTCTTTTTTAAATTTTTATGCATCTAAAATTCTGAAAAAAATCATGGGTTCCAAAAAAAATATTTGGCAGCACAACTGTTGCCAACATAGATCATTCTAATAATAAATCAGCATATTCGAATAATTTATGAATTGATCTCTGATTTTCTATTGTAATAACATTATATATATATATATATATATATATATATATATATATATATATATATATATATATGATTAAATATCCTTTACAATTGAATACAATTCTAGATGGATAGACTTGAGATGTTTTTTAAAGAAGTTCCTTGTGCTCATCAAGGCTGCATTTATTTGATCAAAAATACATAAAAATAAATCATTAAAAAAGAATAATAATAATGATTTTAATTCAGCTTTAGAGGCAGAAAGTTTAAATTAATTTTAATTTCCTTAACAATTGTGTATATACAGGGGTTGGACAATGAAACTGAAACACCTGGTTTTAGATCACAATTAGTATGATATTGGGCCTCCTTTTGCAGCCAATACAACATCATTTCATCGTGGGAGTGACAAATACAAGTCCTGCAAAGCAGCCAGAGGGATTTTGAGCCATTTTCCTCTTGCAGAACAGTGGCCAGGTCACTATGTGATGCTGATGTGGGAAAACGTTTCCTGACTCGCTCCTCCAAAACACCCCAAAGTGGCTCAATAATATTCAGATCTGGTGACTATGCAGGCCATGGGAGATGTTCAACTTAATTTTCATGTTCATTAAACCAGTCTGTCACCAGTCTTGCTGTGTGTATTGGTGCATTATTATCCTGATACAGAGCACTACCTTCAAGGTACAATGTTTGAACCATTGGGTGCACATAATGAAACTTTACACTCTGCTCTAACTGGTGTAATGTACAGTAAGTGAAGATTGGGCACCAGACAGCGCAGATATAGCCATGAGACCTCCAATACTATATTGGCGAGTGTTTCAGTTTCATTGTCCAACCCCTGTATATATATAATTGTTAAGGAAATTAAAATTAATTTAAACTTTCTGTCTCTAAAGCTGAATTAAAATCATTATTATTATTCTTTTTTAATGATTTATTTAACTTAATTTTCCACCTTCATTTGTGTATTGTAGTATAGAGTGGGCAGACAGTAATGTGGGAGAGGAATGAGGAAGAGGATGAAATCACTAGCCAAGATCACTAGATCACTAGTTACCTGACATGCAACAGCGCCATTTGTCTGAGTGCTACCCAGAAGGTTATCAGCTCCTAAAACTTAATGTTAAATAATCTAATAATTTAATAATACTGTTAAATTTAATATTTAGTAAATATCAAAAATTTTTTTTTTTTTTTTAGATTTATTTTTGGTGTTTTTATGCCTTTATTTAGACAGGACAGTGGGGGAGAGAGAAGGAGGTGGGATCGGGAAAAGTCCATGAGCCGGGATTCAAACTCGGGACGCCTGCAGCACAACGGCGCTATGTGTCTATTTTTCATAATGTACATGATGCCTAAATTTGTAGCATTTTAAATAATTGATTTTAGTTTTTAATTTTCAAAGCATCATATTTTAAAATCTGTCAAATATTGGTGCATTCCAAACGATTCCTTCAATTATACCATGGTGCTGAATGGTTACTATATTAATGTATCATTTACATTACTTTGTTAATATGATGTAGAATATTTTGAGGAGGTTAATGTACAAATTGTTGCTGTTGTTGAATGTGTTGTGGGTGTTATGAAATTCTAAGTGAAAGACGGTTTTTAGTCCTCCTTGCAGAAAAATACGGAGCTGTAGTGCCGATGACTTTCAGACGCATCATGCAAACATCTCCCCCAACATTTGTAAACGCCTCCTTGTCTCTGATAGTTCCTTTTGTTACCTGATGCATGGTTTTAGAAGATGAAAAGAGATGAGGCAACATCAAAACACAAACAACAAAGTTGTTGACAATGGAAAGGGAGGGGGAAGACATAACAAACATTGCTTAGGTCTTTTGTGCCTTGCACAACCAAAAGTGAGAGGGGCGAATGAGAGAGAGAGACTAAAAGAGAGAGAGAGTATCAGTCAAGCTTCGTTTGTTTGCGTTCTCTCAGAAGTGAGAAGAACAAAGAGAGAGAAAGTCTTTCGAGATGAACCTCTCTGCTACGCAGAGGAGTGGGCCATGCTTGGAGATGACGACTGCTCTGCCATTTGTACCAGCAGCTGATGTGTCAATAAAAAAAGAAATTGAGTGAAAAATACAGCTCACCTGTTTTCACATACCACAGAAGGACCCGTCTAGTGCTGCTTATACACACACTGGATGAAAGAAAGGCAAATAACAGCTGATTCATCTCTTTCTGTGCTTTTAATTCTTGCCACACTTATTCATCTCACCCCAGTGTCACCGTGTCAGTTTCAAATACCCATAATGCTCAGCGCTGCATTTATTCCTTAGTGCTGGTGAAAACCTGAGAAGTGGGAGCAATGGCAACCAGGTCAACCTTCAGATGCCCCTCTCCATCTCAGCCTCTCTCTCCCAGACAAAGAGAGAGGCAGTAGGCTGATGTATTTTAAAAGGATTCCCTGACCTGTGGGTGCATGGCTGAGTCTATACTTAATGGACAAGCCATAGTTTTAGAATGTGCTTTGTATAGCAGATTTTTACCAATGCGCTATTACATTTAAAGGACACCCACATATACACTCTTGCTTATGGAGGCAACAGAGGGCATCTGTGTCAGTCCGAGGTTTCGGCCAAGGTGTTCTGGGTAATTTCAGTTCACCTTGGTGAGCCTCTAAGTGAAACGCAATGAAGTTTTGAAGGTCAGAAAAAGCAGGTGGTACAGGGGTATTTTCATGTGTATATGTGTCCGTCTTGTGATGGAGGTGAGGTTGTATATTGTATGCATCACGGCAGTTTGGAAATAAAATGTACGGATAGTGGCACTAAAAAGTTAATGCTGCATTGCATTACTAAACCCTACTCTAAACCTAACTAATACTGTTAAAGGGATAGCTCACTCAGAAATGAAAATTCTGTCATCAATTACTCACTCTCATGTCCTTCCAAACCCATAAGACCTTCGTTCATCTTCGAAACAGAAATTAAGATATTTTTGAAGAAATCTGAGTGCTCTTTGACCCTCCTTAGACAGCAAGGGTACTATCATGGTCAAGGCACAGAAATGTAGTAGGGACATTGTTAAAATAGTCTATGTGACATCAGTGGTTCAACTGTAATTTTACAAAGCTACGAGAATACCTTTTGTGCGCAAAGAAGTCTATGGAGGGTCAGAGAGCTCTCGAATTTCAGCATAAATATCTTAATATGTGTTCCGAAGATGAATGAAGGTCTTACAGGTTTGGAACAACATAAGGGTGAGTAAATAATGACAAATAGTTTTCAGTTTTGGGTAAACTATCCCTTTAAAGTCTGTTAAGAAAATTCAGATAATTGTTTCTAAACACATTATAAATGTATTGATGAAAACACGGTACAAAGATGGTAATTTATGTAGTGCTGAATTTCGGAGTTAGACTGTTAAACAGTTTTTCTCCCTTTTTGTGTTCAGGATTTTTTGGGTGGGCCAAAAAATGCGAGCTAGAGAAAGCACGTCTTTTTTTTTAAAGAGAGTGAAGAGAACCTGCGAGAGAAAAGATTTGTGCTTGCGCATTTTGATGTGCCCCCAATGCGCTCTGGATATTTGTCATTAAAATAATGCCATATAAAACGCCTCAAATGAACTATTAAAATAAGAAGAAAGTCACGTCTGAAAGCTGTATTGATTTTTTTTTTTTTTTTAGATTGGTTAAAGTGAATGTAGAATATTGTGTTTTTCTGTGTGCGCTCAGCCATTTCCGTCGGTGGTGCTAGATGAGGTCCACAAATCCTTTGCGCGAAAACTACACTGCAAAAAGAATAAATAAAAAGCTTTCTTAAAAAGGCAAAAGAATAAACGTTTTCTGAATATGATAATTAAAAACCAAGAGACTGATGAAAATGCGGGACATTTTCTCAGTATGCGACGTGCGGGTCAAGGGGTGAAAATGCTGTGCGGTACAACGCAAAGTGGGACAGGTGGTCACCCTAATTTGCATCAGTGGTTCGCCAGCTCAATCGTGAGTTATTGACATTGCCATTAGTTACTACACCTTCGTCACATAAATGCATATTACCTGGTTGAAAACACATGCATTTGACAGTTGAGGGAGGCGGCAGCTTTCCTGCCAGTGGGTGTGGCCTAAGCACAGACAGCGGACACACCCCCAGGGTTTGAGGGGTTTTTGATAACTTATTTTATTGGCGTTTTTTATAATACAAATTTGGCTGGGTGGTTCTGTGGTGTGACAAACTCAGAACACATATTTAACCTTTAGCTGCTGTTTGGGGTCTTTTTGCCCTCAAATGACGCTTGCTGAAAAAAAAAGTTCCCTTTTTTAAATGGCTTTGTACGGTTGTCAACACTTGGTAGCTCTAAAATAAAAAGTTAAACTGGACTGATATCTGGTAGTATGTTAGTGTGAGGAAAAAAAGTCACACTGAAGATGTTTGACCATATTGAAACCATAATGGGAAATGATAAAATCAATACTTTTTCTTTTTAATTTGTCAAATAGAATCACAAAATCCACAATGGAGACCACAAAATACACACAAAAAAAGCGGCAACTCTTCCACACGTTCACAATGCAGAACGATCATGCTCACACAAACTCCCACCCCCCAAAAATCACCTATAGAAATCAATGGGAAACTATAAAAATATAGATTTTTACTTAATTTGCCAAAAATATAAGTTACAATGCAGACAACAGACACAAAAACTAAAAGGGGTGACACCACAGCATATCCACGATGGAGAAAAAACCCACATAAACCACATATATTTTAATTTATATACATAAAAAAAAATACCATCAATCTTCAAAAAACTCTACAAATGTAGAGTAAAAACTTTAAGCATTATCACATTTTGTTGAGGAATACACGAGTGTATACCCCAGACAAACAGCGCATAAAGTTTACTATTGTTATTAACAAAAGCAAATGTCAGAGAATGCATTTTCTGCAGCCGTGCTATTTTAGGTGGTTTCTACAAGTCTTTGAGCTTTTTTTTTTTTTGAGTGGCGTAAGTCGTGTTTTACATTACTCTTATACAAAGTCCTCCATATTGCAAGTGCAGTTTTGTACCAGGTAACCTACCAAACACTTTTACTTAGAAAAATCAAACATGCGTAGCTGATTGTGAAACAAAGATGAAAATGTAAAGGTCATAGAGGTCATAACATAAAATAAATCTTAACCGCATCATAATCATATTTTGTGTAAAAAGGAAGAAAGGTGTTGATGTTTTAGTGTCGCTAGTGTTCATTTCATCTGGAAACTGTGAAAAATGTAGAGGCACTTTTTTTTCTTTCTTTTTTTTTTGTGCAATGAGCATGTGTTGATTATGTTTATGTTTTTTGCATGTGTGCACACCAGGACGCAGTGTATAAGTGGTTAAAATTAAGTCACATAGATGACTTCAAATTGATATAAACCTACAGTGCCTCATAGTGTGGACTGTAATATTAGTATCCAACTGGCTAGATTTACCTACAGGTGTCAGATTACTCTATCAATATTGGCATTCTGGATCTGGTGTCAGTTCAAAAGCCTGTTTAAACCTTTCAGAAAACTGAAAACTATCAGCAGGAAGTTTGTGATTGCTGCTGGAGTCATATTTGAACAGGTCTGAAATGCTTAATATTCATTTCAAAATGACCACGGTGGCTAACTGCAATTTCTGTCCCTGCTAACACCGAGCACAGAAAAATTCAGAAATCTCATTACTCAAAAGATGCTAGTCACTCCTTAATTCTTTTCTCATGGTGTGTATCATTTTGACACCTACAGTTTAAAGCTTTTATTTAAAACGATGTGAAAAATATGATTTGAAGTCAAGCCTGTGTGGCGAAATTAAAATGAAAACAAAGCAAGCAATCGTTCAAAATATGGATGCATGGTGTTTAGGGACTGAGCGCTCTTATTGTCTTTTAACATGAAATCTCCACCCTTAGATCGCAGATCTTCTCTCTGGGCTCCTCAGTATGCGAGAGAGCCAGGGGGCCGTTTAGGGCCTGGGCGGGGTGAGGGCAGAGCCCTTCCAAGCCCCCGGGTGTGTCGCCGCTGTTTATGATGTGCTCGTAATTAAGCGTGTGCTGGGCTGGCATTGAAGTGGACACAGAGGAACTGTAAGGGCTGCAGGAAGATAAATGAGGCCAGCAGATGTAATATCTCTGGACTTATGGGACTGCCCCACTGTTGAAGACTGTCAGAAGTGATTATTAATGTATGATATCCCCACCACTGTAATGAGCACGTAAAAGTAAAGAGCATGAACACACATGTACATTCATACACTACACACACACATATATGTGCATATGTTGTTTATGGGCTTGAGCAGCCTGACATGGCCATAAAGCCTGGAACACAGTCCCTATTTTGTCAGAATAAACACAGCTGCCGCAATAACTCACAGTTGAAAACCAGTCCATGATACACAAAATATCACCGAGAGAGGATATGTTACCACATTATTTGATATATTGAATCTATTAACTCATTTTAGCATTAGGATAGTGCTTTTAACTTATTCACCAATTTTGTTCACCCCGTTAGCATAACACAATTTTATACAGTTATTTTGGTCCTTGTTTGTTTTGGAAGTTGTGTTTTCTCTAGAAGCATAAAACATTCTGTCAGTGTCTTGTGTGAAAAAACATACAATCCAATTAAGGCTGCATGTTAAAAATCAAATTTCAGTTACTTCAGCAAGTATTGCAATTGCAATTTTTAAACTGTGATATGATAAATAGTTAATGTTGTGTTGCTTTGTTAGATGTCAAAGTTGTAAAATAATAATAAAAAAAGACAAAATCATGTTATAACTGCTGCAGTGTATACAAACACTACAAACTAGCAAGCAATTCCCTTTGTTTCCAAATGACCAAATTACATATTTTGTTCAAATTGTGCTGCAAATTGAAAGAGAATCTTTCTTTAATCTGCCAACAAAGACCTGATTTTATTTATTTATTTACTCATTATAAAACTTTTCAGCAAGGGCAAATTAAATTGATCAAAGGTGACAGTAAACACATTACAAAATTTTTTACACAGGATTTCTATTTCTATAAATGCTGTTGTTTTGAATATTCTATATACTGAATATAATATAAAAAATGCCACAATCTCCGCAAAAATAAATAAATAAACTAAATAAGTGAATGAATGAATGAATGAATAAATGTCAGCGTCACTGCTGTTTTAAATTTCTGAAGGATCATGTGACTGAATATTGGAGTAAAGGCTGTTAAAATGCAGCTTGACATCACAGGAATAAAATGTAAAAAAAGATAAAAAAATAACAAAATTTATTATTATATCAATTTATTAAAATTGGAGAGATAATTTCTAATAATATTTCACAATATTCAACTCACAATATTACTGTTTTTTTTTTACTGTATTTTTGATCAAATAAATGCAATCTTGGTGAGTATAAGAGACTTTTGGACATGTTTTATAATTGCATTGGAATTTATATTTAAATATTTATACTTTCTGCATATCTTAGTTACATACAATTTGTATTGAATTTAGATTTCTTGTCAGTTTTCTTGGTTAAAAGTAATGGTATATTTTGACCATTTTGACTCATAACATTTACATTTGATTTATATTGTAGTTGATTTGAATATTTCTAATTATGTAAATGTAAAAAAGTTATCATGGAGATGGAGATTAGCTCATGAAATTGTTAATGTGGTTATTGCAATTGCGAGTTATAAAGTCAGAATTGTGAGATATAAACTTGCAATTCTGAGAACATATCAGTCTTTTTTTTCCCTTGGACTTCATAACACACAATTGCGAGTTTATATCTCACTTCTGAGAAAAATAGAATTGTGAGGAGAAAAAAGACAATTGCAGGATATAAGTTCACAATGCGAGAAAAAAGTCAGAATTGCAAGATACGAACTCGCATTTGTGAAAACAAATCTGACTTTATTTCTTGCAATTGTGAGTTTATATAAGCAATTCTGAGGAAAAAAGTCAGAAGTGTCAGTTTATATCTCACAGTTATGACTTTATAACTTAATTGCGAGTTTATCTCACGCAATTCTGAGAAAAAAGACAGAATTACGAGATACAAACTCTCATTTGCGAGAAGAAAAGTCAGACTTGCGAGATATGAACTTGCATTTGCGAGAAAAAAAATCTGACTTTATTTCTTGCAATTGTGAGTTTATATAAGCAATTCTGAGAAAAGAAGTCAGAATTGTGTTTATATCATACAATTCTGAGAAAGTCAGAATTGCTAGAAAAAAAGACAATTGCGAGATATGAACTCGCATTTGTAAGAAAAAAAGTTATATTAATTAAAAAAAAAAAGTTATATGAGACTTTATAATTCCCAATTGTGGGTTTATATCATGAAATTCTGAGAAAAAGTCAGAATTGTGTTTATATCACGCAGTTCTGACTTTATAACTCCTAATTGCAAGTTTATATCATGAAATTCTGAGAAAAAAAGTCAGAATTGTTTATACCTCACAGTTTTGACTTTATAACTCCCAATTGCGAGTTTATATCATGCAATTCTGAGAAAAAGTCAGAATTGTGTTTATATCTTACAGTTCTGACTTTATAACTCCCAATTGCAAGTTCATATCATGCAATTCTTAGAAAAAAAGTCAGAATTGTTTATATCTCGCAGTTCTGACTTTATAACTCCCAATTGCGAGTTTATATCATGCAATTCTGAGAAAAAAAAAGTCAGAATTGTGTTTATATCTCACAGTTCTGACTTTATAACTCCCAACTGCGAGCTCATATCATGCAATTCTGTGAAAAAAAAAAAGTCAGAATTGTGTTTATATCTCGCAGTTTTCACTTTATAACTTCCAATTGCAAGTTTATATCATGCAATTCTGAGAAAAAAAAAAGTCAGAACTATGTTTATATCTCACAGTTTTGACTTTATAACTCCCAATGGTGAGTTTATATCTCACAATTCTGAGAAATAAAAGTCAGAATTGCAAGAAAAAAAAGACAGAATACGAACTTGCATTTCTCATGCAATTCTGAGAGAAAAAAGTCAGAATTGTGTTTATATCTCTCATTTATGACTTTATAACTCCCAATTTCGAGTTTATATAATGGGATTCTGAGAAAAAAATTTAATTGCAAGATATAAACTCAAATACAGTACATGCTTTCCTTTCACTTTGAAGCAAGTGGATTCAGTAGCTATACATGAATTTTTTTTGGTTACTTGTTACTAAGTGCTTTCACGCTGTAACAACCCACTATCATGTAAACGTGAGTAAATTTCCATGCAGATTTTAAGAAACCTGCCCACTCTGACTCCTGGAAGTTTTGTGAAGCCAGCCAATCAGATCGAACCTTGTGATTTTTGCCAGGTGGTTGTCATTGTTGCATGCAGTGTTGTATGTATCAGTCTGTGTGTGTGCTGTCTTAAGGTTTAAGCCTATTTGATTCCATTGCCAACTTCTAATGTTGACGTGTTTGTATAAATACATTTGAAATACGTTTCGCAGCATGTTTATGTACACATGCGCATATATGCGTCTCGCTCACACACCCACAGTGTGGCAGAGGTGTGTATCTCAGTGGCAATGTCTGTACTGAGCTCCTGCTGGATACTGACATCAGGTCTCGGGAGACCTGTGTGGATCTAGACTAGCTGGAATCAGCCTAGACTGTATTAAAGGGGAATTACATGACACGGTCGCTACACGAGTGCTTTATCTACTGGCTCCTGCTTCTCTGCTACACACACATAGAAACACACCTCCAGGCACCCTATGGGTCACACTCACTCAAATGTCACTCTGCCAGTGCTGTCCAAATAGCAGCGATAAAATGGAGCGGATTAGAGAAAGAGAAGGACAGATGAGTGGCAGAAAGCGAGAGAGAGAAACTGCAGCAGTGGCTGTTTAAAATGTATTTTGATAAGTCTTATTAAAGCAAGGCTGTGTTGGATCGCTCACAGAGAACTCGGTTTGAACATGCAGATGGATTAATTGATAAATATTGAGTCCATTACATGCAAGCTTCTGCTTCAGTCACTCAGCACAGAGGAGAAGGGGTGGAAGGTTTGGAAGCGCTCCCATTTTTATCTCCCTTCTCCACACACTCACACACACACACACACAAGGCAGAGTGTTTACTGTTTCACCCTACAGTCACCAACAGATGGTGATGCTATGGGCAATCGCACAGCTTTACGAGGGAAGAGAGAAAGAAAATGCCTCTCCTCTATCATCAATAGACAGTTAGTCTGACACCTCAGCCTCCACTGCATCTCTCTCTGATCCGTCTATCTGCCTTCATATTTGTGACAAACCACAGCCTTAAAACACAACAGGACAACATGCTGAGATAAAGAGGACTTTTTGATTTCACAGTTCACTCGTAGAGGAGAATAACATTCAAAAGAAATGCTTCTGTCTCCTCCTTTGCCCTCTGCTGAAATGCAGTGAGGTTCAGTCATGCTGGAATATGGATACAAGCGATCAGTGTGTTGTCTGGGTTGTGTATGACAAGGTCTAAAACATCAGTTTTACGTTATTAGAGACCGAGATGCTGGAAAAAGCAAGTTGCTGAAGCTATTTTGTAGTTGTAGCTTGTCATGGTATAAGCTAATCATACAGGATAGCATGACAGGTATACTTCTGTTGGAAAGTACCTGCAAAGATGCATTAAATAGATAAAAAGTGACTGTAAAGACATAATGTTACAAAAGATTTCGGTTCAAAATAAACGCTTTACTTTTGAACTTTTTATTCATCAAAGAATCCTGAAATGATTCTTTGACTGTGATTCTTTTGACCTGATGATTGGATTAATGGCTGCCGAAAATGCAGCTTTGCTATTACAGGATTAAATACAGGAGTAAAGAATTGTGTGACATAAACTCAAAATTCTGACTTTTTTTTTTTCCCTATAATTGCTTATATAAACTTACAATCGCAACAAACAAATTCAGAATTTTTGTCTCGCAAATGCGAGTTCGAATCTTGCAGTTTAGACTTTTTTTCTTGCAAATGAGTTTGTATCTCGCAATTCTGACTTTTTTTCAGAATTGTGTATTATAAACTCGCGATTGGGAGTTATAAAGTTATAATTGCAAAATATAAACTCACAATTCACTTTTTTCTTACAAATGCAAGTTCGTATCTCAAAATTCTGACTTTTTTCCCCCAGAATTGCTTATATAAACTCACAATTGCAACAAATAAAAACAGAATTTTTGTCTCACACATGTGAGTTTGTATCTCACAATTCTTTTTTCTCAGAATTCTGACTTTTTTTCTTAGAATTATGTGACATAAATTCGCAATTAGGGGTTAAAAACGTCATAATTGCGAGATCTAAACCCACAATTCTGACTTTTTTTCTCTGAATTGCTTATATAAACTCACAATTGCGAGAAATAAGGTCAGAATTTTTTATAACAAATGCAAGTTCATATTTCGCAAATTTCTTTTTTCTCGCAAATGAGTTTGTATCTTGCAATTCTGACTTTTCTTAGAACTGTGAGATATTATGCAATTGGGAGTTATAAAGTCAAAATTGCAAGATATAAACTCACAATTCTGACTTTTTTCTTACAAATGTGAGTTTGTATCTCGCAATTCTGTCTTTTTTTCTCACAATTCTGACTTTTTTTTTCAGAATTGCGTGATATAAACTCACAATTAGGAGTAATAAAGTCAGAATTGCAAAATATAAACTCACAATTCTGACTTTTTTCTCAGAATTGCTTTTATATAGTCACAATTGCGAGAAATAAAGTCATTTTTTTCTCGCAAATGAGTTTGTATCTCACATTTTTGTCTTTTTTTTCCTCACAATTCTGACTTTTTTCTCTGAATTGCATGATACAAACTTGCAGTTAGGAGTTATAAAAATATTTGCAAGATATAAACTCACAATTCAGACTTTTTTCCTCAGAACTGCTTATATACAGTCACAATTGCGAGTAATAAAGTCAGATTTTTTTTTTCTTTTAAATGAGAGCTTATATCTCACAATTCTGATATTTTTTTCCTCACAATTCTAACTTTTTTCTCTGAACTGAGATATAAACTCACAATTGTGAGTTATAAAGTCAAATTTTGAGGAAAAAAGACATGTTCTTAGAAGTGTGAGTTTATATCTCAAAATTTTGACTTTATAACTCTCAGTTGGGAGTCACGCCAAACTGAGAATCATTTTGATCATTTTAATTCTAAATACCTGGCAAATCAATCATCTTAGAGGTTTTGGATGCAGAGAGTGCCAAGAACAGCACATGGTGTAATAATAGTGTTTAATTGAGGCTAAACACAGATGCAGTTTGAAGTAATGGTGCATGAGGGTGTCTCCATCTAAGAGCCGCTGGGCTTTGAAAATGTTGGGCTGGATCAGGGTCGACTTCTCAGGTCGCCTCTTAGTCATGGCTGCTGCTTGACGAAAGAATGCAATCGAATTTCTCACCCCCTCCCTCATAACAAACACGCTCACACACAGTCACCCAGATAACCCCAAACTTTCTCTTTTCAAACTTTTCCCTCTTGTCTTTCTCTTCCTGTTTCTTTCTTGCCAAGCCTTTGAATCTGTGTCTCTGATTGCTATGCATTGTTTAGTTTCTTTCATTAATGCTGTGTGCCAGTCCTGCTCCTCAGATGAACAATAGCAGCCCTGCTGCAACGGATCAATAGCAGATTGCTGATAGTGCCCCGTCCATTCGCTCTCCAGATTACATGATAAATGGTCTGGTCCATGTGTTTTGACACCCTTTCGTTCTTGTAGGGCCTGGGCCCCAGCACCACAGCCTCCTCCGAACCCCCTGACAGTAGCCTGGCCTGAGAGGAGAACAATGAGTAAAAGAAAAGGAGACGAGAAACAAACGTCCAAATTGGCAATCTACAGTGAGGGCCGCTCTGTGGAGGGGGCCCGCGTCTATCAGCCTCTGGTAATTGTTGCTAAGAATGAGTGGAGAAAAGAGAGCTCTGGAACATTTGATGCGCTGATGAGTCGCTGGCGAGATCACTATGAGGAGATGTGTGGGAAATGTGTAGGTTTGTTTTCAAATATGTGTCAGCAGTCACATCCTTACTGCAAGATGGAAAGCAAAACGGAGAAAATAGATCTGTGAAATGCAAAGTTAGGCTTTTACAGTTGTTGTGTTTATTCCACCGTCTCAGTGTTTGTCTCAATGTCTATCTATCTATCTATCTATCTGTTTGTCTGGCTGTCTGTGTCTTTCTAGGCCTTTTTCACATATACAGTCTTTACTGTTAAGAGATCGTGTGTGAACAGGACCTTTTAAAAAACACAGTTAAATTTGTTCTGGCAATTTACCAGTATGAGAAGTTGCAACATTACCAGTAAATTACTGGAAATGTGCTCTGTGTGAACGTGGTATGAGCACGTACGAGTTCTGAACGTGCCAACGCAAGACGTCTACTCTGGACCAATTCTGACAAATTTACTCCACACTGTGTAGTCGGGTTTGAAATCATCTGATATGATGTAATAAGCAGCTGCATGAATGTGAACATTTGACACAAAAATGAAAAATCAAGAAAAACACTGTATACCCCTCTATGTTTACAAACACAACACCGGGAGGCACAGCCGTTTAGAGGTCTTTTCTGGTTAATAATGTCACAGAATATACCGGTATTTTGAAACTGATGTGTGAATGGTGCTTTACCGGTAAAAAGATGGAACATCATTGCCTGTGGAACAGTGCATTTTTGTAGTTACCGGTAAAGTCGTTCCAGTAATTTTACGGCAACTTACTATTACTATTACTGTGTGAAAAGGGATTCTGTCTCTGTTTGTCTGTCTGTGAGCTGTAAAAAACTGTTGCGAAATGACGGCGTATCCATTAACCGATGTTATGCAACTAAAACGTAAGTCATGGCGATGGATGTTGGTACATATGCCACATATGCTTACAAATGTCACAGAAACTGCACTCCCCTTTAATGTCAATCGTAGGACACGTGGACATCTGTCTTTACAGAAGCAGCATGGAGAGCCACTTCTGGGGTGCCTTTGAAACTGAAACAAGCCGTGGCATGACTGGCATAAACACAAGCACTGACTAAAGTGGCCACGATCAGCTTTGCAGACTTTAGCAGTGTAAATAAGGGGTTATCCAAGGTTTAATGGCAAGGAAAGCCCCTTATCCAAGCATTGTGTAGTGAATGTTTGTGTAAGCGGCCACATATGATGTGTTTTTTGAAGATATAGTACATTAAAGGGTTACTCCACCCCAAAATGAACATTTTGGAATTAATCACTTACCCCTATGTCGTTCCAAACCTGTAAAAGCTTTGTTGGTCTTCGGAACACAATTTAAGATATTTTGGATGAAAACCGGGAAGTAAATACCACTGTCAAGACCCAGAAAAGTATGAAAGGCATTGTCAGTGGTTCAACTGTATTCTTTAATACTTTTTGTATGCAGAGATACCATATCACCATAGCGCCATTTTCATAACATAGCGCGCACCACACAGATACGATGTTTTCGTTCAAATCAAAGCTTAAAGAATGTAGAAGACGTATCCGTGTGGTGCAGCTGACGCAGAACAGCATACGCAGTTTGCATCCAGCAGATATTCTCCAAAATGGCGCTGCGGTGACGCAGATGAGATGAGTTGTTGAATGAAGTCGTTATTTTTATTTTCATATTTAATTCTTTAAATATGATCATGTTATTTTTCATGTGACTCCCTTTAAAGAATGATCATGTGATTTTTTTCGTACGCAAGGTGACCTGTAAATGTGAAAAAGCCATTTCCATTACATTTTTGCTAAATAATTCTTTTTCGAATTGCCTGAAAAACCATGTCATGCGAGTGTAAAACCTTTTTTGCAATATATGGGAGTTTTTGCAAGTTTTAATGTTTCCATTAGGTTTATTTTCAATTCACAATTTAAATTTGCGCAATTTGAAGGGTAATGGAAATGCAGCTTGTGTCTCTTTACCTCTCTGAATTCCACCTTATCACTAACCGGGTTTCCATTACAGATTTGCGCAAAACTTTTGGGATATTTTATAAATGTTGCTAAAAAATCCATTGCGAATTGACAGCATTTCCATTAAGCGATATTATGTGGCTAAAACATAATTTTTTTCTCTCCCAATATGTCATGGTGTTTGCTCTGGGTAGGTTTATGTATATCGCAGCCATAGCTCTCACCATTATTTTTAATCGAAAGGAAACGTATGCATTTATCTTTAGTGAAGCAGCGTGGAGAGCCACTTCTGGGACGCTTCAGAAAAACACTGTAAACACCAGCATTGAGTGGCTATGATTAGCTCTGGTTGCCGTGTTGGAGTCGTAACGCAGTGTAAATAAGGGGCTATTCGAGCATTAATGGCAAAGAAAGCCACTTACACTTGAGATCAGCTACGTATGAGATGTTATTTGGAAGTTATAGTACATTAAAGAATGATCATGTGACTTTTTCGTATGCCAGGTAACCTGTAAATGCGAAGAAAAAAAATTGTTTGTAGTTTTGTGATATATTTGTAGATATTGTGATGTATTTCCTGAAAAAACACCTCATGTGAGCGTAAAAGCTTTTTTTGTGATATATGGGAGTTTTTGTGAAATTGGCGTGTTTCCATTGGGCGTTTTTTCAGTTCGCAATTTCAGTTTGCACAGTTTGAAGGGTAATGGTAAGGTGGCTACAGTATCTGTTTGTCTATCTGTCTAGCTCTTTTTTGTCTAACTGTTTATTTGTTGAACTGTCTCTATCTATATCTGTCTAGATCCGTCTTGACCAACACTGATCTACAGTAATTTAAAACAATTTTACTGTTTTATTTAGTTTAAAATGTTAGACTGATCATGTACGGACTATGAAATTTGATCGTTATTTAATATAGCTTTTAAATATCTAACATGCCCTTTGCATTGTGCTCAGTGATTAGTCTAGTGGCCAGCTGTGGAGACATGTTTCTCCAATATTACAAACAAAGGCTGTCCTATTTATTAGAAAGAGCAACAGAGGAAAAAGTCAAGGACACAAAAAAGTGTGACAGGGAAAAAGTTAATTTCCTCATTGACACATTGTCCTTTATAATAAGTGAAGGACAGTATTTCTTTTTTTGTCAAGACTAATGACCTCCACATATGGCGTGTCGCCCATTTTAAAAAGAAACAAACAGCCTCTGGCCGCGAGTACATGAGGCAGGAACTTAACCCTGTCTCTGCTGCTTCACCTGTTTTCCAAAAATGAAATGTTCCATTTGCTCTGCAGTCAAGCTCCATTAATACCTCCTAAAATTACCTCAAGAAGTCAGTGACTGTGTTAATGTCTAATATCGTGGGATTATCAATGCACATGCAACATCCCGGTGCTCTCTCTGCTTTCTGAATTGTCTGATGCTAGATGGTCTTTGTTAAACTGGGAGAAAAGCAGGTATCACTCCCCCTCTCCCTGATCTGCCATTGTTTCCATCAGGAGAGGAAGATTTATGAAGGAGAAGAAGGGGGCCTCCATAACAATGTGAATAATTCACCTCTGTCATCTGTTCAGAAATATTGCGCAGATCCAACCTCCTGTCTGTCCGCCCTCAGCCAGTACGCCGCAGCTCCAGGCACTTTGACAGACGGACATCTGTAGCTCCGATTGTGAAGCTGCCAATAGGACTGAGGTGCTTCAAAGGCAGGAATCACAATGACTGCAGGCTAATTCTCTCATTCATTTCAATCAAGTTCAATGCCGCTGTGACCTCCGGATTATGAGCGCGGTGTATAATTCATCCCTGCGTGCTTTGAGAGGGCTGTTTGATGAGCGTGTTTATCAGGGAGAGGGATTGTGTACTGCCGTGCTGATCTGGACTGTGAAGTGGGTTTGGTTATTTTTGTAGATTGTGGTCGTGTGAAAGCTGCAAAGTTTTGGATGCCAAAAACCAGCCTCTGAAATATAATTCTGTTTGTGTACACACAGTCACTCTTGAATTTGTAATGAAAATAGACATAATCATATCAGTCTGTTCAGGGTTGATCAGTAAAGATGACTTGCCAGTGTAAGGGAGTTTGGGGCCAGTCGACAGAACAGTTCCTTGCTCTGTGGTGCTGCGTTTTCATTGTATTTTAAATGAATGACCTGCAAACATTTTGCATCTATATATAAAAACGTACATATGTACGAATCACTGCAGTTTCCAGTTGAAATGAACACTAGAGGGAGTAAAACTCTGACAAAATTTATTTGTTTCCACACAAAGTATGATTTACAGGTACATAGTTTTGATTAATAAAGCCTTATTTTCACACATTTACTTGCAAAATATTATGTTATGACCTCAAAACAATTTTAACATCCTGCGCAATTTGAAAATACTTGAACGTTGTCGTCACACATACAGCTTCACATGCATGAGTTTCCTAATTCGGTAGGTTTGCTCAGTAGCTCACGTGATAGTTGAATGATGAAGAGCTCCGTGAACCCCGTGAAACTATGGTTTGACAAAACCGCTCAGATACTCATAAGGAAGTTAAAATAGCACGGCTGCATCAACAAATCGGTTTTTATAACACTTTTGCATTTGTTAACACTGTCAGGTGGGGTTAGGGTTGGGTTTGGTGGAGGGATATTTCCAACATGACCTTTAGCAATACCCGGATATTTGAATTCTGAACAGCCGCAATACGTACCTCAAGCAGCGTAATAAAAATCAGCAATGCTTGCCTGTACCAACGTAATAAAAATGTACCACGGTCATGTATTGAATGTGTGTTTTAGCGCCACTCTCTGGACATTTTACTTTGAATCTGCTGTGAAATGTGCAGTAAGGTACATTATTACGTTGTTGCAGAAATGTATATAGATGCACGTATTATGAACCTTGTTTGTTTTCCACGACATGGTTGCCAAATCATCATTTACTCACCCTCATGTCATTTCAAACCTGTATGACTTTATTTTAAAAAACATAAGATATTTTGAATAAATAATTACAATTTTTCCATCATACAGGTGGTGTTTTCTTTGTTTCTTTGTTTTACAAAGTTGATTTTTAAGTCCAATAAAGTGCATCCATCCATCATAAAAAGTACTCCACACGGCTCTGGGTGGTAAATAAAGGCCTTCTGAAATGAATCAATGTGTTTCTGTTAGAAAAAATATCCATATTTACAACTTTATAAGCTGTAATCTTTAGCTTCCGCTAACTGTCATGCACGTTCACGAGAGAGTGGCCTTCCAGCGGATAACGTAGGACGTTTGCGAAAACAGAACTGACAAACGCGGAAGCGCAGTTGTGAGAGCAAAACAAAACACAGGTCACGAATTAGAATTACAAAATGAAGATTTTCATCCGCTGGAATGCCACTCTCATGAACGTATGTTCAGCAGTAAGTGGAAACTAGAGATTACAGTTCAAAAAGTTTTAATTATGGATATTTTTCTTAAAACAAAAGCATGAATTTTCTTCAGAAGGGCTTTATTAACCCCCTGGAGCCATGTGGAGCACTTTTTATGATGGATGGATGCACTTTATTGGACAAATTCTCAACACCCATTCACTGCCATTATAAAGCTTGGAAGAGCCAGAAAAAAATGTTAATATAACTCTGATTGTATTTGTCTGAAAGAAGAAAGTCATATACACCTAGAATGGCTTGAGGGTGAGTAAATCATGTGGTAATTTTAATTTTTGGGTGAACTATCCCTTTAACACCCAGAGAAAAACTTTATCATTTGATAATTTTTAAAAGAAAAGTCTTGTTGACAGAAATGCAGTGTTTCACACTTTTAATTACATCTTTAGCAACTGGTTGTTGAGTTTGTTTCTGTACATAGTATACGCATTATTTTAAATATAATTATCAATACCTGCAGTTGTCTCTCCTGTAAATAAACTGTGTGTGTACAGGCTGATATTAAGCACTCGGAGGAGGGGTGACAGCCATATTTAGCTGCAGTGTGTACGTGGCCTGTGTAATTTATTTGAAAGAGGTGTATAAGCTCTATCAAGCACCTTTTCTTATGCTTTACCATGGTGAAAGAGACCTTGACAGTAGATGTTCCTTTCTCAGTAGGGGGCTCAAGGCATTGCTCTGAGGGATGTCTTGTTTCTGAGCACGCACACATGAACGTTGAACACACGTGCGATACATGACGTTAATCCTCTCATTTTGTCACAGCAAGTGGCAATTCCATCATCTCTATCAGAGACAGACACATCTCATCTCCTGTTGCTCCGTGTCCAAACGTAACTCCCTAAAACGCTCCCTGTTTTCCCTCTCTTTGTCTGTCAGCGCTGTAGACTGCGGTTCTGTCTGTGCTTTACCTGTCTGTCTGTCAGCTCTTGCAGCCAGAGGATGTTCTGCTCCAAACGTCAGTCTGCTCTGCCATTTCACTGCTCATCCCTCCCAGCTGCTCAGACAGACACGGGGGGCGGGACGTGTTGCTATGTGTGTTTGAAAGTGTTTTAACACTCATGCTCAGTTCTTACCCCAAGGCTATTTTGATAGCTTAAAGACATGTATATAAGCATTAGGTTGATGCTACATTACTTTTTTTCAGTTGGTTGAAGAAAAAATTCAACTTGATAACACATTTTAACAGTCAAAATATCAGATTTATTTTATTTTATTTTGGGTTATACTGGATCAAACATTGTACTGATACTATTATTATAATTTTTACACATGCATTGATTGCCAAACATAATGTAGATGCCAATTTTAACAAAACATGAGGGTTAAATGTGTGAAAGCCAAGGGCCCTGTGTGTGTGTGTCTGTTTGTCTGTCTGTATGAGCAGCTTGTGTGAGTCTGTGTGTGTGCGCGCGCAGTGGGCTTCACCTGTCCGGTCCCTGGCGTGTCCAGTGGCTCATGTCTTCTGTCAGAGTGAGAGCAAGAGAGAGACAGTGATGACGTGACCAGCGGGGCCAGCTGAAAGGGTCAACCCTTCAACCAGTCACAGATAGAGGGAGAAAAAGAGCAAGAGAGAAAGACAGAGCAAGAGAGAAAGAGAGCCATGTGGCAGTGATTTCCCTCTGACAGGCTGTCAAGGCCATCAAACGTTGCCATACTGCACTGTCATTCGCACCTGCATTCTGACGGCGCTCACAGCACATTGAGACGGAGAACGTGACAGAGAGAGGGAGAGCTAAAGAGGTGTTTTTGAATCAGCTCTTGAAAGTTTGAAAGTGTATTTTCTCGAAAAATTCAAGAACTTTTCTCAGAAACAATGGTTTTTTTTTCTCTTCATGCACTATTTCTCTGTGATCTGACCCTGAAAAATGTATTTTAACCTTGCGTAGCTGAATTAATTCAGTCATATAATAATATGTATGTTTATACACTTCTTGTCAAAAGTTTTTGAACAGTAAGATTTTTAATGTTTTTTTTTTTTTAAGGAAGTCTCTTCTGCTCACCAAGCCTTCATTTATTTTATCCAAAGTACAGCAAAAACAGTACAATTTTGAAATGACGGAACTTGCGACCATAGTTGGTTTTGGGAAACGCGCCCCTGAGCTTTCTATACATCAAAGAAAGCTGAAAAATTCTACTCAGCGGTTTTCAACATAATAATAAAAGTTTCTGAGCAGCAAATCAGATTAGAATGATTTCTGAAGGATCATGTGACTGGAGTAAGGATGCTAAAAATGCAGCTTTGAAATCACAGCAATAAATTGCATTTTAAAATATATTCAAATAGAAAACGGTTATTTTAAAAAAACAAAATAATTCAAAAGTGTACAGATTTTGCTGTACTTTAGATCAAATACATGCAGGCTTAGTGTGCAAAAACTTTTTTTTTTAATTTATTGTAATAGGACAGATCAGATGGGACAGGAAGCAAAGTGGGAGTGAGAGAGAGGGGGGCGAGATGGGGAAAGGTCCTCGAGTCGGGATTCAAACACAGGACACCCGAATCTGAGGCTGCAAAAAAATCTAAATACTGAGAAAATCACCTTTAGAGTTATCCAACTGAAGTTCTTAGCAATGCATATTACTAATCAAAAATTAAGTTTTGATATATTTACGGCAGGAAATTTACAAAATATCTTCATGGAACATGATCTTTACTTAATATCCTAACGACTTCTGGCATTAAAGAAAAAATCGATAATTTTGACCCATGCAATGTATTGTTGGCTTTTGCTACAAATATACCTGTGCTATTTAAGACTGGTTTTGTGGTCCAGGGTCACATATATGCTCCTCCTAGTAAAAAGGTCTGTATTTCATATATGAACTGCAGAAGAGGCAGATGTTATGCAATGTAAATGTTTATGTAACGTATGAGTATTCATAAGCTTGGTGCTAGAGTGGTCTGGATTTGCATTTTAAGGGTAGTTGTGTGACTTCACCTGCCCCCAAGTGAACGCAGTAGGAAGCGATTGAGGTGAGACCCCCTGCGGGCCTGTGCTGATCTGACGGCAGCTTTCGTTCAGCTCTTAACTCTCGGAGTGAGGGTCTCCCCTGCAGTCAGCTTCACCCAGAGGGAACCAGCTCCTTTAGATCTGAAGCCACGTGGGTGGATGTCTTTGATCACAACTCTGCCTTAATATCGAGGGCCGCTTACTCCACACAGCGTCGAGAACTCTTACCTGAGTCGCGCACACATACACACACACACACAGATACGAGTGTCACACACAATATTTACATCCTCTCCCTCAATCAGGCCCTTAAATAGCAGCACAACCTGGAGCGTAGATATGAAGAAAAGAGAAAAAGAGAGTACAAGAGAAAAACAAAGAAAAAAGAAACACAAATGACTGTAGCTAACTGGCCTAATCCTCCAACCTTTAATTAAAACCTTCTAATGATCTATGAGGGCCAATGAGAGAGAAAGAGGGAGTCTTAGAGAGAGAGAGAGAGGGAATGAGAAGAAAAAGAAAGAAGCAGAGCGAGAAAAGAGAAAAAGTCATTTTCCTGCGCTGCAGTCTATTTTCTCCTCACCCCTCCCAGGCCTGCGTCTCGTCACCTCCAGACACACTTTTTCGAAGACATTTGTTGAAGGATTTACTGGACTCCGGAGGGGCCCTAAATTTGCAATGCAATAACCAGAAGCATATGAAAGAGTAGCCTATACAGACACTTTTAAGATCCTTTTATTATCCTGATAAGAAGACCAAAAAAAGGGGAACGGGGGAAATGGAGAATAAAAAGATATACAGAGAAAGAGAGAGCCCTTCTTCTTACACTTGTAAATTAAATATCTCAGAGGAGAGAATGAAAGAGGGGAAGTTGGGTAAAGTGATGGTGACTCACTGAATATTTTCAGGTGTACTCAAATCACATGGACCCAACAACCGAGCTGTGATGTGCTAAACAACACACAGACACACAGGCAGACACAAACTTTCATTAAGCAAAGATGCATTAAATTGATCAAAAGTGACATGTGCTGTATAATGTTACAAAAGAGATATATGGGTCGTTCTATAATTAGGGGTACATTTAGAATTTGACAATGTGAAGAAAAAAGTTTTCCTTTTTTCCCAGAAATCCAAACATGACCTTACATAGCTGCTTTGAAACAAACTATATTATATAAAGTGCTATATAAATAAAGGTTATCTGTAGGAATATAAAAGGTGCATAAAATACCATCTATGGTTGCTACTGCCCACCATGTTACCTTTACTGGGTAACACAGTTGACAGGTAACTTAGTTGACAATTTTAGTGTTTTGGACCTATACCCAACATGGAAGCCTAGAACTACTGAGCATATAGTATGTTTACCAATATATTTTCATAAACAAAATATAAGTTTTAGTTCAATTGTCTTGTTAAAATTTGCAGCAATACTTGTGCAACACTGTTGACAGTCAATTAATCCACTCTTGACGCAGGTTTGCTTGTTTAACCAATATTAGGGGAAAGAGAGAAAACATAACTTCTAGTGTTTCATCCATGTGCTTCTAGAGGAAATATCGTCATACTGTGCAAATTATGCGAGAAGGGGACAAACCATTCCTTTTTGAGGGGGGTTTTCTAGCGGGTAACTTCGGACACAAATAAAACAACTTATATCACAATAAACACATTTTTCAAGCACACACCCAAATGTCTTGATAAGCTAATCTAACTGAAGGCAAAATTATGCAATTAATTTATATTTAAAGTCATTTTTATGCTTAAATGCAGAGTAGAATGAGCAACTTTACAAAATCAGACAGTTGAATACCAGGGTTGTATGTGATATGAACATTATTTTTGAACAAAAGATATGGCTTTTTCAGTAACTTTTATACTAATGTGATTGGGAAAAATATAATTGTGTACTTGAAAATTAGGCATCTGGGCTTTATACCGATGAAAATATATTAAAAATATACCTAACGGACATGAGATGTACCCACAATTATAGAATGACCAATATACAGTATATAGACCCCCCCTAAAGCATGCAGTGAGTTTGTTGGAAGGTAACTGAGAATGAATGGGGGAAACTCACGCAAGAGGAGGCAATGCCTCCATTGCGATTTGAATGGATATGTTCAGCTGTGATTTGTTCATTCAATAAATCTCGCCTAGTGTTTGAGCGTGTTCCACGTTCACAAATCAGTCTGAATGAACAATATAATGCCGTTAATAGGAAGACTAATTTAACATAAGTAAACAACTCACACATTTAGATATAACCACTTTGCTGCATCAAAATAAGATTTAAAATGACATGAAACATGATCTGTGGGAATTTTTAGTAAGTAATCACTCAGCCTGGTGAAATTTAAAGTAGATCTCCAAGTCTGTGACCAATATTTACCAAGCTTTGATGACTGATGATCTGCAAAATTCAAAAATAATTAAAAGTTAACAATTAAAAATAATAGCTGAACATCACATCACAAATAAAATATATTTTAAATTTTAACTTTAAATTGTTACTGCCTTGAGTTATTATTTTGGAATAAATGTAAAATGCTTAAAAACACTAACTTGATGAGATTCATGTTTCATTTTTTTTTCTGATAGTGTAAGTAATGTTTATTTATAATGTTATAATCTTGATATTTATTTAATTAAAATTT
Organism: Cirrhinus mrigala; assembly: GCA_036247105.1. NCBI lineage: Eukaryota > Metazoa > Chordata > Actinopteri > Cypriniformes > Cyprinidae > Cirrhinus > Cirrhinus mrigala. The sequence goes on from CM070013.1 coordinate 24,586,587, forward strand.
GATTTAAAAAAAAAAAAAAAAAAAAAAAAACATTGAGACTTTTCTTTCTCATTTCAGAATGCCACTGCACACCACTGATATACTGTACACTACCAGTCAAAAGTTGTTTAATGTTTTTTAAAGAGGTCTCTTCTGCTCACCAAACCTGCATTTATTTGATCCAAAATATAGCAAAAGCAGTAATATTTAGAATTTTTGGCCGATTTAATATAACTGCTTCTTTCTTTCTATATATATATATATATATATATATATATATATATATATTCTATGTTTCTCTCCCTCCTTTCCTTTTGATTCAACCAAGCACAGTGCTGTATGAGCTAAATTACAGACTTTATATCCCCCCCCCCCCCATGATATTCATGTCTGCAAATACATTGTACTTACTCTAAACTGCTCATGTAAGCATGTTGCCGCATTATATCACTTTTTGACCACTTAAAAACACTCGATAACCCTAGAACAGTGCCCTGCAATATATTATTTTCAATCTGAGCCATTATGCTAATGACATGTGTTATGTGTGATACATTCACTCTGTACTCACTGAGTTACGTGCTGAGTACTGTTGCTCATGGGAGGATATTGGACTGTGACTAAGCAGTACACTATGACTAGTCTTAACCCCATACTGTGGGAGGTGGATGAGTTGAAACTGTGCCTCTCTTCACAAAGAGAGGAAAATGCACAATAGGCTGTCAGAGCACAAGGGTGATTGGCTCACAGATGAAGAGGATCTTGTCCTGGTAATATTAAGGATTACAAGTGCTCAGCCCCCTTTCCCTGAGTTACTGCTCCATGTCATAGACCGAGCCACTGCTCTGCATGGCTCCACAGTCTAGTGCTCATTTTAAAAAAAGCATATAGGAACAATAGATTGTAGGGTTATTTATTTATTTAACAACTTTTATTAATTCTATCTATCTATCTGTCTATCTACACTGTAAAAAGTGACCCTGAATTTAATGGTAAAATGACTGTAAAATGCTACAGTAAAAAACTGTTAAATGGTTAACCGTATAAGTTCCCCTACTATATACGGTTAAAAATTGGACATTGCATGTCATTTTACGGTAGTATAGCAATTTTGGAAGTGAAAAAGAACGTATAATGTACAGTGAATAACCGTAAATTGACATTCCCAGAATTCCCTGCATTACATTTAAAATTTGATGTTTTTTTTTTTTTTGTACATTAGGGTTCTAATGTTGTTGAATGAATGTTTATTGCATAATTTCAATTTCATGTGTGTTACCATGATGGTGTTTAGTGTTTGTGTGAATAACGCTGTGCACCTTCTATATAATGTTAATATTTAAGAGCTTCTTGTGATGGGCTTTGGCTCGCCCCTTTCTCATGTGACCGCCTGCTTTTGGTGGTTATCAGTGTATTACAAAGGTACAAAACAGATTTCAGTACTCCAATAGGTTGGTATATTAACATTATATCAGGAAAAAAATATTTTATATTTTTACATGAACAATTTCATTAATATTCTGTTTATTAAAGCCAAGTGTGAATCTCATCAAGTTAACGTTTTGAAGCATTTTATATTTATTCTGAAATAATTACCCAAGGCAGTAACAATTTAAACAGTATAATTTACTTGTGAACTTATGTTCAGCTATTCTTTTTAAAAGTTAACTTTTAACTATTTTCGAATTTTTGGGATCATTAGTCATCAAAGCTCGGTAAATGTTGGTAATAGACAAAGATTAACTTTAAATTGCACCAAGCTGATTACTCACTAAAATCTCTCACAGATGGGATGTTTTCAGGCCATTTTAAGTCTTATTTTGACATAACAATGTGGTTGTATTTAAGTTTGTGAGTTGTTTACTTGCTTTTAAAATTAGTCTTCCCATTAACACCATTATATTGTTCATTCAGACTGATTTGCGAACGTGGAACGTGCTCAAACACAAGAGGCGGGACTTATGACATGAACCAATCACAGCCAATCATAACCAGTCATATCCAATCATATTGCATTGGAGGCATTGCCTCTCACGTGACTTTCCCCCATTCATTCTTAATTATCCCCCACCAAACTCACCGCATGCTTTAGGGGTTCTGTTAAAACTCAATGGCCTCAGGGGAGGCGAGAGAGACACGGACTCCCGCTGTAACTTAAGTTTTATATTTTATCAATCAATTAAAATGAAAAATGAAAAAAATATATATTTGGTATATATTTCAAACATATACATTTTAAAACACTGACACAGATTCAGTTAGCAAATTTTATGCCATTTAAGATGAATGTAAATATCCTTTTAGAATATTTTGCTAAAGAATTCACGTTTTTTATTGCCAAAGGAGCCAAGTGTAAAACATTATCAGAAAGCCCAGCTTCAACCTCCGCTACGGTGTAATGACCTACTCAGTGCTTTAATGTAAACCTTTCTGCTTGCTTCTCTTCTCTCAGGTAATTACTTACAGTCGGTAACTGTCTCTCGCGCACATTTACATTTTCAGATTGGTTGTCTTGCTGAGGCCATTTTAATGTCCTTTTTGTATTCCAAATCTGTGCGGTTCCACCCGCCTGGACTAATGATTTTTTTCTGTAGTGCATTTGTAATCAAATTCATTTGTTTTCCCGGCCAAAGCGCTCACGCTAACCTCAGTTGACGAGTATCCGTTCTCTCTCTGTCTCTTTCATTCGTTTTTCTCCCTCGTTTTTACAGCAAGGGCAGCTCAACATGATGAGGTGTGTCTTTAATATTGGAAGTGGAATAGGAGCACCTCAGCAGGGCATCTAAATTAACTTGAAGCTGAGGAATGAGGAAGTCTCATAAAGAAAATGAATAAACAAACAAACAAACAAAGAGACAATGACACTATAATCACCACCCATTGAGCTGGAGCTGTAATACAGAACGAATTGAACTCCGAAGTGATCTGAATACCAAGTTGCGCTTTTGTCGAATGTGCACATTTCCCGCAGCGAGCGTTTCTTGTGCCTCGGCGCCTGAGGAAAGTGACAGGTGCTGTTTTTGTTGGATGATGTTTACAGGTTGGGTCACGCAAAGTACAGCGCGCGAGCTTGCCTGCAACGATCAGGATCAGTCGGCGCGGAATCCGAAGCGAGTCCTCGTGACAGATGATTGATAGGCCTCAGCTGCGGCGCTCCCAATCTGATCCTCGCCGACGATAATGCATTCTCCTTTTGTCTGCCTATCACCTAATGCAGTGGTCGAAGATGACAGAGCGCTCGCCGCACTTTGCGGAGAGAAAGAAATGATATCTTTTTCATTGGAGCAAAACCAGAAACTATGAGGAGGGGGAAAAAATGGAGGGAAAGATGGAAAAGTTCCCCCGCTTTCTGTCTCCAGAGAAAGAGAGGCCTTATTATCCGCCTGCATTTGCATGATGAGAAAACACAGCTCATATTCATCTTAGTAAAGTTGTAATAAATGGTTTCAACAGCATCATCATCAATTTTACGCAGGTGCGCTTGTGAAAATCACTCACTTCAATCAAAAGAACCTTAGCTCCCCCTGTTAAAGACGGCTCATTTTTTACTATCACACACTATAACACTGAAATTTGGAGGAAAGAGTGAAAGAGCGAGGAGAGGGAGAAAGAAGTTGAAGGGAAAACGGAGACGGATCATATTCCGCTGGATGGCGCTACTGAACAATTAACAAGACTGACAACCGAACCGAAAAAAAAGAGCTTTTTGGGATGGTGCTGTGAAAATAATCGCGACAAAAATTTAACAAAGACGCACGTAAACAAACAATAAATAAAGACAACCTGTAAGAGAGAGACAGAGCTAGGTTGAAGTTCTGAGGTCACTCTGAGCTAAATCGACTGCTTCAGCAGAATTCCCAAATGCCAAGACAACACCTCAGCCTATAATGACCAGAGATCCTCCCCATGCACTTCAAACACCCAGCAGCACAGCTCGGGGAATTAACAACAGCATCATACACGACGCCGGCTGGATTTACTCGTTGTTGTGCTCTGCACACCTGCTCCTCAAGAAAGTCTTAATTGGCAATTACTGCAGTGCTTTTGTAACACTTGTATGCCTGATTGTGTTCAATCTAATTTTAATCAACAAAGGTCAAATCCAGGACAACAGCTAAAGTAATGCTTAATAAAGCTTTGTTACTTTGTAACAAGGACGTATTGTTCATATTAAGCAGTGATTACTAAGATGATTAGATTCATTACACATTTATTGAAGCAGTGCTGTCTCTTTTGCTAGCGTTTAACAAAGCTACTCTGTGTTTTGGGGAAAGAAGGTCCGAAATACTAAACAATCAAATTCGTGGATGAAGTTTTCTTTCTTTCTTTCGTTCTTTTTTTAAGAACAGGCAAACTATTTGCAGAGTTCGTTTGGGAGGAAAAACTAGCACCAACAAACTAAAAGTGCAGTTTTTTTATTATAGTCAAATGAACAAACTAACTGTCTCGTCTCATTTGAATGTTATATAATGAAGAGTGTTTGAAAAGCTCATTATACAGGTTGGAGTGCTTTTTCAGCACCTATCCATGACAGAGCGACCCTGGGTTAGAAACCCTCAGAAGTGGCCTCACTTACAGTATAAAGTCTGGGTGGTACACTCAGGTTGTTTTTAGCTTGATAAGCACAGTTGTCGCGATGGTAGGTGTGAGAGGATGTAAAAGGCCATTCATCTCTGCGAGCGCGAGACTGAGTGAGATCAGTAATGGCTTTTGTCATGAGTCTCAAATCCTTCTGTGCACTCAGGAGTGGAGAAGTTAAGTGGAGAAGGGTAAAATATTAAAAACATTACGTTGAAAATAAAACCCGCTTATTAACTGATTAGACTTTTTATGTAATCATTTGCTACCATGTGATGTAGCAGAATAATAGAAGAAAAATGTTTAGCTTCATTTTCATTGAAAGATGATGAATGTTTCTTTTAATCTTATCATCGCAGGAGAAAAGTTTTGAAGTATTTCTCCTAATGTGATTTGCAAAAGAGTTGTGTTTTGTGGTGTGGACCTGATATTCTTGTGATGCCCAAATTGAAAGAAATCTTAGGAAAGGTAGTTATTTGTGATCCTGGACCACAAAACCAGTCGTAAGTAGCACAAGTATATTTATAGCAATAGTAGGGCTGTCAAGCGATTAATCGCGATTAATCGCATACAAAATTAAAGACTGAGCTTGCCTAATAAATGTGTGTGTAGTGTGTGTAATTATTATGTATATATAAATACACACAAATTAATGTATCAATTTAAGAGAAATGTTATTTATGTACACAATATATTTATTTATATATAATAGAAATTATATAAAAAATTATAATAAATACATATACTTGTGAATATTTCTTAAATATATACATGAATGTGTTTGTATTTATATATACATAATAATTACACACAGTACACACACATATATTAGGCAAACTCAAACTTTTATTTTGTATGCGATTAATCGTGATTAATAGGCAAAAATACATTGTATGGGTCAAAATGATTGATTTTTCTTTTATGCCAAAAATCATTAGTATATATTAAGTAAAGATCATGTTCTGTTAAGATATTTTGTAAATTTCCTACTGTAAATATATCAAAACTTAATTTTTAATTAGTAATATGCATTGCTAAGAACCTCATTTGGCCAACTTTAAAGGCAATTTTCTCAGAATCTTGATTTTTTTGCACCTTCAGATTCCAGATTTTTAAATAGTTGTATTTCAGCCAAATATTGTCCTATCCGAACAAACCATACATCAATGAAAAGCTTATTTATTCAGCTTGTTTACACATCAGTTATACACTGCTTTTTTTGCCCCCAAAATGTATTTTTAATTATTATACTTGAAATCTTAATGAATTTACTCATTTTTTTGTTTGGTAATCTGTTGGCTAGTGGTATTTAAAATGATCAGTTGATTGTTACCCTTGCTGTGTTTCATTAACCAGGTAGTGAGAGGTGTTTTTATTTGATTTTGTTTCATTACTTTGACAGCAAGCACTTTAGGTTTCATTAAAAGTTTTAAAGAAAGCCTAAAAAGTGCATAATATTAAACAACTTAAAAGTTGAGCGAGTTGTGCATAGTTGATTGATACAATGATGGCGAATTTCTTGTCCATTCAAGTTGAAAGCATTATGTCAAATCATTAATCCGATATATACAACTCAAAAAAGGCCATGCAAACAGTTGCCTTGTTTTTTTTAAGTTCTGTGAACACCATCTCATTTTTTACAGCGAGTGGAGCTGTAGGTAGATGCGGCGCTGGTGAATGCAATCACACTCTGGTTTGCGTAATTGGGTTTTAACACAGGGGAACAATAACATCTACCCTCAGTGTTTTTGACACGGCTCCAAAAACGCATTACTGCTCAGCGAGGATACCTCCACATTATGTCTTTCTTTCTTGTAATATACCAGCAGAAATGTGCGCGCTTGTTTCCTCTCCCACTCTTTCGCGCGCTCTCTCTCCCTCTTTTCTTCTTTGGCAGGAAGCGAGGGAGTGAGAGGAAGTAGCGGCACATAGCATGTCTTCATTAAAGTGTCATCCTCCATTATTTGGCTCCTATCTCAATTAGCACTAGCTTTAATAAAGGAGCCCTTTCTCACAATCTATCTCTTTCCCTCTCCTTCCATCTCATTCTGTCTTCCGCTTTCCTTTGGCTTTTCTCGTAGGATGGAAGAGAGAAGAGGTTCGCGTTTTCGTTCTCCCTTCCTCTCTCTTCTCGCTCGCGTCTGGGTTTCGATGGCGTACGGAGGGCCGGCACATCTGCGGCTTGCTTCTGCAGACTCTTTCTCACCCTCACCCCCTCTGAGAGCAATTAGACCTGCTTGCCTTTGGCTGAGCTGTGAACGCAGGCACCAGAACCCCCTGTAATCACCAATGCAGGGAAGCCACCACGTCGTTACACCACTACAGGTCACAGCGGGGCCCTATCACCACACGTTCCGCAGGAGAGAGGGAGAGCAGCCGAGACTCACATCCTCTCCTTGCCGTTCCCCTGGAGAGAACTCTTTATTTAAGTCTTGTAAACCTATATAAATCTAAAGGCAGAGATCACACGTTTCCCTCTGAGGCGCCACTCTGGGTATTACCATACACTCGTGCGCTATTTCCCACCTCGACCCTTTTCCGGGGGGCCGCAGAGCTGCCATTTTATATTTAGCCCGGCCCCGTGGCTGGCTGCCTGAGCTCCGTAATTGAGCGCATACATTTGCAGTATCTGTATGTGACAGTAGGTGACAGCCCCTCTGTAGAGGTGAGGACGGCCTGGGCTAGTCAGCGGCTGATCTCTCAAATTGTAGTCTAATTGGGGGATATTAAACAAGCCATCCCACTTAGCCTCTGGGAGGCCGATCCATATTCAGCCTTCTCTTCATATCTAGACTGCCTCGAGCTGCCCGGCTCGGGCTAAAAGCGCCGTTCCGACGCGTGGATGTCGTTCGTAGATATGGATCATTCACAGATCGTTCTCACGCCAGACAAACAAACAAACGCGGACATCTGAAATCTGAAATCTGCTCCCGGCACTTTTAAGTCTTGTTTATGATAAAGTCTCTCATTATTAATGTATGTCAGTCCTGTTAGCAGTCTGAGGTTTTTCATAGCGTTCAGTTAGTGTTGTCTCAGGGGATCGGAATCATCAACAACAAACACGATTTACTTAAAACTACTGATATGCGTGATGGAAAGATGTTTTTAACACGTCGGAGTCACGCGTCTGTCAACATTACTAAAGCGGCACTAGCGTTTTGTGCACAAATGTCATTTGTGATAATTGTTTTTTTACATAACAGCTCTTTTTAGTGAAAGTAAATATGAAAATAGCAGTAGTAAGATTACTGACACAGATTGAAATGTTGGAATTGGTTGAATAAGAGCGTTCTTAGCTTGTACTTTCTTTATACTTTATGTTTAGGTGTATTTATTACAATGTAATAAATACTGAGTAATATTAACAGTAATATTAATACTCAAATAAATACTGAGTAATATTATTTATCGACATGTACTTACTGTAGAATTAGGGATTAGTTTAGGGTTAAATGCTTGTACAAATAGCAACAGTAAATTATGCAAATTACGATAGCAAGTATGTGTAACTTGTAACATGGACAGTGTAAAATAGGGTAACATTTTTTTTTTTTTTTTTTAACAGTCCTGTTATGCATATTCTTACTATCTGCAATGTACCATAGTAATTACAGTAACACTTTACAATAAGGTTCATTAGTTAACATGAACTAAGAATGAACAATACTTTAGCATTTGTTAATCTTAATGTTAATTTCAGCATTTACTAATGCATTATTAAAATCACAAGTTGTGTTTGTTAACATTAGTTAATGAACTGTGAACTAACAAACAATGAACAACAGTATTTTTATTAACTAACATTAACAAAGATTAATAAATAGTGCAATAAATGTATTGTTCATGTTAGTTAATACATTAAGTTAACAAATTACATCTTATTGTAAAGTGTTACTGGAATTATAATGCCTGGTTGTTAACTAACCCTAAACCTAACCTTCTCACATGTAATTACCATATATAGGTAACACTACAATGAGGTTCCATTAGCTAATGGACTAACATGAATGAACAATGCAATTATTACATTATTTATTCATATTTAGTTAATGTTAGTTAAAAAAGTTAGTTCATATATAAAAAGTTAGTTAATGAAACTAAAATTAATAAATGCTGTTGAAGTATTGTTCATGTTTAGTTCATCCATGTTAACTAAAGTAGTTAACTAATGTTAACTAATGAACCTTATTGTAAAATGCTACCATTATATTACTGAGTAATTTCTTAGGTAAGTACACTGTAAGTACACACAAATAAAGTGCAACCAAAATAGTGTGACATTTACTTTATATAATTAAATAGCCCATTTTTATGATAATTTTATAAATGGCAAACATTATGTAAAATATGGATTTTTTTTAATGAAATTTAAAATGTGTAATTAATAAATGTGTAATTAATTGACTTTTCAGAATTATTGTGTGTACTTGAAATTCTATGTATAATTTCTCATTCTGTAAATTTGAAAATCTTTTAGTCTGCAATATTCAGTTATGTGCCATTTATGCCAGTATTTTATAACTCTCTTTTTTTTTTTTGTTACCTGAACTTTTTATGGATTTTATAAGAAAATCTATATATATAAAAAGAAACAGAACATGCCACTTGCATTTCTAATATAACACATATGACAGTGATACGTTACAGGACTTTACCCAAAATGGATGTGACCGATGAATCTATTATAATTATGGCACAAATATCAAAGACATTCGTGATGTGCTTTACTGTCACTGAAGTACAGGACTCTTGACTTTGACAGAGATGAAGGCCAGGCACATCCTGAAGTCCCACAAGAGACCAAAGGGATGAAGACCATGTATGAATAGTAGAGGAGTTTGCAGTAGTTCCCTGCCTTCGTCGGCTTTTGGTTTCTAATTTAAGATAACTAAACACACAACAACAGAAAGCAAGGTGCTCTCGCTCATGAACGCTCAGAGGTCGATGCAATTTAGCAGGGCAGCACTCCATTAGAAAAGGCCAATGCCATGGCTTAAGGGGAACAATTTTAATGATGAAAATGTTGTTTCTCCAAATCAAACATATTACTTATGCGACTTTTTTTTTTCCACTCTGTCAGGAGACATCTGTGATCACTCAGCCCTTTTCATCCTAACACAGGAAGGACGAGAGGAAACGAAACAAAAAAAAAATAAAAAGGAGAAAGGAGAACAACAATAAACACAAAGATGATTTATAAGTACATCCTCTGGTGCTTATTCTCTAACCCCTTCAAACGCACGCACGTACGCACTCGTACATATATTAAAAAAGCAGGGTGGATGTTTATTAATATATTATATGCCAGGCATGGGAATGTGGCTGCTGAGGAGTGTAATTGCAGCGTTGGAAACATTCCTCGGAGGAGCTTGGCACATATTAAAAGGGAAAACTTGAGACATGTTTGTGATAATATTCCTAATAAATCTCAGCGCGGGCCTCCGACTCCTTGACGTTAACAGTAACACGGCCGTTCATCTTGGTTGGAGCTCCAGAATTTAAGATTGGTCACAAACAATCTGAGCGGCACCGGATTGCGCGGGGAGACGCGGCCCCTGCGTGCGCCTCGCGCTCCCATAAATCTCCTCTTCCTCCTATGCAAATGATGCAAGGCTTTTAATTGATAATTTCTCACATGGGCCTGCGCGCTGGTGGACTGGAGGCTTCTAATGAGAGAGAGCCTATAGCATGTACTTTAAAGCCAGAATGAGCAATCACCCTGAGAAGTGGGGTAATTATTTAGCCCTGGGTAGGGTTGAAGTGTGTGTATGTGTATGTGTGTGTGTGTCTCTAACAAAAAAAGGGGGGCAGCTTTTTTAATAATGTGTGTCTTGAATGTTACCTTGCTTGCGCAAGCGATACTGAGCATAAAAGGCGAGTTGAATTGATAAGGCGGATCCGTGTTCTCTTTTAATGCAGCTTGTTGTGTAAACGCACCTCGATCTATCTCGTATATTAGAGAGCGTCGGCCAGGAACAATGGATTGTTTCTCCCTCAGTCACGTGCGCACAAACTCACACGTTACTGTCCGGCTCGCGATGACAATTTCTTTCGATTCCACACAAATAATGGGCCGGGATAGAATCAAAAATTAATGTTCAACTTTTGGAAGGCCTCATGAATAATAAAGCATAATTAATTCTTCATGACTGATGTCAAAAATCACCACCTAGCCTTGGTTCTCGCCAGGGCTCTTTATCGTGCCATGGTCCTCCTTTGCAACGAAGAGCATTTGTGATGATAAAACATCAATCTGTTTATCTTTATCTGCATTTGAGCTCCAACATACATTCAGATAAACCGATAGAAATCTGTCTGTTGTGTGTCGTAAGTGTCTAGCGCTGTTTATGTAGGCCTGTTTGATTTGTGGCTTGTATATGCGAGTGTGTGTATATGAGCACGCTAGAGTCTCCCTCTCTTTCTTTTAGTGTGCTCAGGCACCTACACGGCATTAGTTAGTTCACTGGTGGCCCTTATATGACAAACTATGTATTTGAAATAAAGCATTATGTGTGTTTATATTTATGCTTTTCTTGAGAGGCATCAAATACGATGTGGCATTTCTGGGATTCGGCTCACACTGGAGCACAGCAGCAGAGTCCCTTTCTTTCTTTAAATTACTGCTTTACTAATTTTTGGGTTAGAAACCCATCATATTTGATTAAGTCTTCATCACATTTCAATACAGAGCCGAGTGTATGAGCTGAGCAGTAACATGTAAACTGATGACAGCACCATAATTATATCTTCACACCAGTAGGGGGAAGAGTGTACAAAGAAACAAGCATTAGTGTAATGGGATATTTACAGTCATTCAAGAGCTCTCAGCCCAGAATGGCTTCGCAATACACATGTACTCAAACATGCTTTTAAGTGCACTGTCCGTATGTCTAAACATATACAAGGTCTAAGAGTATTTGGACATTTGAAGCAGATGTAAAAATGTATGGATGTACAGTGGTGGCCAAAATTGTTAGAACACTAGTATTTTCACCAGATAAAAAATGGTTTTAAGTTAGTAACAATCTTTCGCTGCAGTGTGTCCGTATGAAAATATCCGTTTACATTTCCAAACATTCATTTTTCCCATTATTTGTTATAATACAGTGAAATCTGACAGTGAAAGTGCTCCACAGAGATCTGATCTCATCATCATCCAGTCTGTCTGGAATGACATGAAGAAACAGAACAAACTGAGACTAACTAAATCCAGAAGAACCGTGGCAACGTCTCCAAGATGCTTCGAGAGACCTACCTGTAAAGCTAACTGAAAAACTATGTGCCAGGGCAAAAGCTGCTTTAAACGCAAAGGATAGTAATGTTTTTTTTTTTTTTTTTAAATTAAAATAAGTTAACTGATAAAGAAAATTGATTGTGCCTAAAACTTTTAACAGTACTGTAGCTTTGCAGGTAGGTTTCTTGAAGCATCTTGGAGACATTGCCACTTCTTCTGGATTTAGAGTGTCTCAGTTTATTCTGGAGTGTGGAGCATCGGCTGTTGTTAGACTCCTTGTGTAGACAAAAATTTCACTGGATTATTACAATCAATGGCAAAATGAATGTTTGGAAATGTAAACTGATATTTCCTACTGACACACTACAGCATTGCTACAACATTTGCATTATACAGCAAAATATCAAGTCAAATATATATATATATATATATATATATCAAAGTATGAACACCAATTTTATTCAAAACAAGATATTCAAGATATACAAGATAAGTCTATAAGTCATTCTATTAATGTGTGGTTTGTTAGGATAGGACAATATTTGGTCGAGATACAACTTTGAAAAAATAATTTCTGAGGCTGCAAAAAAATCAAAATATTGAGAAAATTGCCTTTGTCCAAACAAAGTTCTTAACAATTTATATTACTAATCAAAAATTAAGTTTTCATATATTTACAGTAGGAATTTTACAAAATATCTTCATGGAACATGATCTTTACTTAATTTCCTAATGATTTTTGCCATAAAAGAAAAATCAATCATTTTGACCCATGCAATGTATTTTTGACTATTGCTACAAATATACCCCAGCGACTTAAGACTGGTTTTGTGGTCCAGGGTCACATATGTAGAAAAAGCTCTAGCAGCAGTTTGCAAAGCACATTTGGATTTATATTTTGTCTAATATCCTCCTGACTACCAGGAAGAAAAAAAAGTTTTGTGAATTTAGTATTTTTTTTTTTCATGATATTACATTGTTTAGAGCATTAGAAAAAAAAAAATATATATATATATATTTTATTCATAAGCTATGCTATGTCCTCTGTAGAGGACACCAGGACTTTAAAAAGTCCTGTTTTTTTTTAAAATTATTTAAATTAAAAGACATGAATAGACATGAAAAGGCAAAAACAGTGGGATTTTTGTTTTAATCACAAATCAATTTTTAGTTTTTACAGCAAACTTTATATAAAGATGATTCTCAAATGTTATGAAAGATCCAACAGAATGATTTGATATACCATTTTTCTTTATCTAAAATGTGTGTAAAATGGCCATAAATGTGATTTCCCATGATAAACAATGTATCTATAAACTGTATCTAATTTAAATATTAATGTGTTTTAGGGCAACATATAATGAAAAAGTAAGTGTAAAAATGGGAGTAATAATTGGCAAGATTTTCATAATAATATGTATATGTATAATGATATGTATTTCATAATAATATGTATATTTCATAATAATGTGTAATATTGAAATACAATTTCTTTACCTATTCACTTGCTGTGTCTCCCAAAATGCCTAATAAACATGCCTTAAGTCCTGGTGTCCTCTACAGTGGACATGTGTGAAACTGATGTCCTGTTTCATAACAGAAAGGCATATTTTGAAACCCCATAACATTTTCCTTATATTTTGATTTATGACAAACAATTTGAAAATTAGTCTGATTTAAATGATCATTACAAAGTATTATCATATTTCCATAGGAGTGTTAAATTTGATCACTAAATTAGTGTCAGCCATTTTTAAAGACCAAGTATAGGGAGTGGTCATGGTGAAACGTCCAATCATTTGGTATCACTGAAAAGCCCTGAATGTGCTCTATAAAAGACATACAAGACTTAAATCTGTGACATGTGATGTCCCATGTGATGTCCCACTGAAAATGAATGTCAAAACTCCATAGCTGGTAGTCAGAAGGATATATTTGATATTTATCCCATATTTTAACTGTTAACTTAAATGTCAAATTATTCTACCAGTGTACCATCTATAACTATTTTGGGGAAGAAAAAACTCATAATGACTGTCAGTTGTGTATCACACACTTAAACCACACAGTTTGGTATAAACTACGCAGTGAAAGAATGTAATACAAAATCCATGGTTTTGCTAATTGAAATATTATGTGCAGATGTTTGGCCCTTGACAGTTTGTGAATTTCATACAATAAACACATCTGAATTACCAGCGATTAGTAATGAACCATGTACATCAATCAACAATCCACAGTGATTTAGCTTGTTTGGACGACCTGTTTTTCATATTTAGACAAAATATTACAATATTTCATTGCCAGCACATCAAAACACACACACATGCACAGGCCTACAAACATCTCTATCCTCAGATCAGGTTTGAGAGTTAATTCAAAGAATCAAAGCATCAGCACTGCACTACATCAATAGCACATTTTATCAGTCCATCACGCTTATCCATTTATCATTTTGATCCTTCTCTCCCTGTCTGTGACCCATTTTGCTCTTTCCTTGCTACTCTACGGTGTGCTTGGCTTCCTGTCTCTCTTTTCGTCCTCTTTTCTCCTCTCCTTCTTTCTAAAGGGGGTTCATCAAGCGGCTTGTTGTACAGCGCGGTAATTAGCAGCGCATGCTTGTATTAATTAGTGGTGAGTGATCTCGTTTTATTAATATGTACTGGAGTGCGATGGGGTAGGAGCCAGAACAATGGGGCGGGCGTTTCGGCGGCCTCGCTATCGGCTGACCTCTCCGCGCTGCCGAGACACGGGCCGGCCAAATGGTTAAACCCATTATTAAACATTTTATGCTAATGCTGTTTGTTTTATAAGCAAATTAACGGTGTGGATTTGCCGAAAACAGGTGCTGTGGTGTGAATGCGTACTAAATGATGTGATACTAGAGGAATTAATTAGAGCCTGTGCGGTAATTAGATGCAATAATTTGTGTGATTAGCGGGCTGTTTAAGAAGGAAGACACACTCGCAAGTTAATGCGCATATGCACGCACACACTGTTTTTTCTTCACGCATATGCTGTGCATGCTCGGATGGGACAGTTGTTTTGTTTGTCCCGATCACAATAGAGAGAGAGAGTTTGAGAGGCGAGGAACTTCCTATTGCGTACTTCAGAAATGATTCATTAAAAAAACGCTGAGGTGGCTACAGCTAATTACCAAAATGAGCCGGTTGTTGGGGGCTCGCTCATCCCTTTTTAATTCCTTTCCTCTTGTCCTTCCCCTTTCTTTCCTGAAGTCAAAAAACCTTCATACCTCAAAGCGAAAGGGAAGCTTCTCCACACAGCACTTCTAAATTTGGAAAGGGTTTCATGATAAAAGACAGAACCGTTTTTTTTTCTCTTCTTCTCATCCTTCCTTCTGTTCTTTTCATTACATATTATTAAAATCATAAAGTGCATAATTAATTTTTGCAGATGCAGTGCGTTTGGAGCTCATTCGAATTCAGTTAATAAGGCGGCTCTGCGTTCATCTGCTGCAGTCAGTCAGGTGGAAAAGATCCTGGAAAAGTTTGGAGAACAGATGTGATGGATGCAGACACACAAGTGAACAGAAACCAATACAGGTATTTAAAAACATAGACACTCATTCAATCGAAGTAAATGAATTTGCAGAAGACTGATATTTTGTTGATAGTTTGGACAGTTTCACTGCTTATGTTCTCATCCCATGACTGTTGCCAACAATAACACGGTTTAAACTTCTAGCTCCAAACACGCTTTTCTGGATGGGGTGGTGACGGTCATCCTCTCAGGCCGTTATTGACACTGTGTGTGAACCCGTCTCTCGGCAAATCTGCAGATAAATCTTCCTGTGTTTCGAACCGAGCCAAATTCAGGCTCACTTTTTATGGCCAGGGGGACACGTCCCGATCCAACCCCCCACCATTCCTCAAGCATCACAGGCTAACGGTGATTGAAACCACTTGTTGATGAGTGTGTATCCTCTGGGCTGTACTTTATTGTTTTTATTTGAGGCAGATGCATGAGAGGAGATTTGACTGACACCCAATAAGCGCAAAATCACCTCGTCTAACCCACAGGCCGCTCCTTAACTCTAGATTAACTTGTAGCATCCTCCCAGCTCTTTGTGGTGTTAACTTCTATCTCATCATTAAAAACTGTGAGGATGAGGAAAAGCCAGCATGATTAGGGAAGTAGAGTTTTTTAGTTAATGTTTATTTGAGTTGAAGAGAAAATGAAACTTCTGCTATTGTTTACTCATGCCAATCTAAACATGTATGACCTTTTTTCCCCAAGTTAGTCAAAGTCAATGTGGTTCTATGTAAACATTACATATAAAATGCAATTTGAAATTCACATTGATCAATGCACATACATATGGTAAACAGAAGCTCAAATGTGCTTGCTTGACATGCAAGAACCAGTGAGGTTTGTTCTCTCAAGTCAAGCGAGTATGTATGAACTTCCACTTACCATATTTGGTGTGCTCTATATATGTGCATTTATCAAAGTTTCTATGGGATTAAAAGCCTAAATTAATCCCATATTAACTCTGTTCGTCGTATTAAGCAATCATGCTTCTTCAGAACTGTTTGATTACTATGGATTAATTTTACAATGTCTTCATTGACTTTTTGAAGCATCTTGAAGACTTTTGTCTTTTGTTGTTTTAAACGCATTTCCCAAACTTCTTTGAGTTATTTTAGTAGTGCTGCCACCTTGTGGAACTACCAATTTGTGCATTAAATTCTGAGCACAGCCACAAATAACATAAACATTGATTATTTTTAAAAAGTATAAAATAGTGAAAAAGGGAAATGCAACACATAGTCATGAAGGGGAAGAAAAATCATGGTCCTATGCACTGTTCAAACGTTTTGAGTAAATTTTATTCATTCATTTATTTTGAAATATTTTAATATTATTATTCAGCAAGGACACACTTAACTGACTCAATGTGACAGTAAAGACATTTTTAATGTTACAAATGATTTCCATTTCTAATAAATGCTGTTCTTTTGAACTTACTATTAATCAAAAATTTTGTATTACATTTTCCACTAAATTATTAAGCAGCACAACTGTTTTCAACATTGATAATAATGTTTCTTGCACATCAAATTGGTATATTACAATAATTTCTGAAGCATCATGTGACACTGAAGACTGGAGTAAAAAGGCTGAAAATTCAGCTTTACATCACAAAAATAAATGACCTTTTAAAATATATTAAAATAGAAAACAGTGATTTAAAATTGGAATAATATTTCACAATGTTATTTGCCACTATTTTTGATAAAGTAAATGTAGCCTTGGTGTGAAAATATATTCAGTAAATGTAGACTTTTAAAAAAAATATTAAAAAATGATTTATATTTATATTTATATTTATATTTACATTTATATTAGGTGGCCTTAACAACTACTTGCAACAAAAAATAAGTACAATGTACTTATTTTGTTTATATTGTATTGCAAAACACTTTTGCTACTATTTAGGTGGGATACGGGTAAGGTTAGGGGCAGGTTTGGTGGTATGGGTAGGTTTAAGGGTGGTATCAGACCATTTGGACTGTTTTGTGTGTGTTTTCCCTTGTGTATGCCCATATTTGGACTTCCCGTTTCCGTTTCCAATAATTTCGTCACTGTGTCATAGTTCACCTGTCCTCCCCTGATTGGTTTGTTCAGTGTATTTAAGGTTTGGTTTTGTTAGTCAAGTTTGTCGGTGATTATATTGTCATTCTGTTTGGTTACGTTCCGTTGTGTTTGTTGTTTTGGATTTCCCCGCTGTTCCCGTCTGTTCCTGCCCTCATTGTGGATTTATTAATAAACGTTTGTACATTGGACCTCCTCGCTCCTCCTCATCATTCCCCCGACACAACACCGTGACAGGTGGTCAACAGTGTCAACAGTGTTATAAATGTAATTACAGAAATTGGGTACAGATGTAATTACATGCAGATTTTTTATTTTTTTTTTAAATGCAAGTAAATGTAAAAACGTATATACACATTAAGTACATTGTATGAAAATATTATTTTAAATGTAAGTACATAGTAGTTACAACCTAATATACTGTAAAGTGGAACCAAAAATGATTACCAACCGCAAACTTTTCAGTGGTAGTTTACGTCGTATGTTTTTTGTCCATCTTCAGTATGTCTTGTAGAATGTCAGTCCAAACATCTTTTGTTCAGTGGCATTAAGAAAGCCTGTGGGGGAACACACCCCACACTCGTACCTATTGTAATTGTGGAATAACAAGAGCAACCTGGGGGACGCAATTTGTCATCTGTTGTATTAGGAGAGAAAAAAAACAAGTGAGAAACGCGTATTGCTCTTTTCCTTAATGACCACTTCCCATTCTCCTTCCCTTGGCGGAGCTTTGCTATGTCGCTCATTTAAAATATGCATATGTAAAAAAGCGCCATGTAAACACACACCGACACATACAATAAAATGTGCGTGAGGCCCCAAATACGTGAATGTTGTTACAGGAAGCAAAGCACTAATGAACGAACAAGCTGGGATGAGGTGCTCAGTTTATGAATCATTTATGTCATTATGACAAATGACACGGTAACCTTAAAAGGCCTTAGAATATGAATTTATACAGTGCGAAATGTATAGTAGGAGAGTTTTCCCTGTAGAAATCGAGTAGAACTTTGTTAAACATGAAATTCATATTGGCTTCCCAAAGCCGAATTAGACAGGGGGGCCACACATAGCTCATAGGAGACCGCCGAACATGAATTATTACCAAATATAATTTCAGCTATTAGTTCACCATGCTGAGTATCAATCACTAGCATCTGAGGTGGAAATTAATATTTTGTGGAAGAAAATAGAGCGAGAGTGAGACGGGGACTCATTTTAACTCCTGCAGAGTCTGACATTTTTATATGTGGTGTTGGGATGGGTCTGACCCATTAGCATACAGATTATCCGTTGACAGTGCTTGCGCAAAGCAAATTAACATGCGCTGAATAAAAGGGAAAGGGTAAAACAAAAAGAAGTGGAATAGGAAAAAAGGATTATGCGTAACATACCATCCCTTCCAATTTGGTCTAATCACTGCCAGGGTCTATGTTTTGTCTCGAACGGAAAGGGAAAATAGTTTCAGAGGGAAATCCTGCGGTCTCACTGCCTACTTTTGGCTGGCTTGTATCCTGGTTTCATTGACTTCTCTGTATGGTTTCCTGAGGATCAGGCTCAGGCTGAACTATAACAAGACGCTTAATTGAAAGAATTTAAATATGTGCATTAAAGAGGTTCTATCTCGAGGAATCCCATTTTTTCCTGAGCTCCTGAGATAAGATTTCATTGTATTAAATTATATTATAACTTTCGGAACTCAACAAGACCCTCTATGGAAATGGAATCTCCTGATAATAATAAAAGTAAATTGTAATAAAGGCCACTAATCCTTGTATTCTTTCTAACAGTATATAGATTTATACATTCTTACTCAGATTAGTGGCTGATAATTTTTTTCAGTGGAATCAAACTTTATATATTTGCTCTCACCTCCTAATCTTTAATTACATCTGAGGGAAAGAGTTGCTTTTTTTTTTTTTTTTTTAAAGACAAGTTTTGTATCTGTTTCAGTTCGACCAGAAAAGTTTTGTGCACTTGTCATCAGTGTTGGGGGTAACGCATTACAAGTAACGCAAGTTACATAATAATAATACTTTTTTTAAGTAACTAGTAAAGTAACGCATTACTTTTGAATTTCTAAGAAAATATCTGAGTTACTTTTTCAAATAAGTAACGCCAGTTACTTTTTTCCTCATTTATTGATTGACAAGTCTCCTGTCTGGAAATTGAGAGTAAACATGATGCTACTGTAGTTCAAATGTGAAAATGCATTAATTCATCTCACTCACAAAAAACTGATTCAGAATGAATAAAAAGATGAATAAAAAAAGTGAAATGCAAACTCAGAATATGACACAAACCTGCCATAATTAAATATGTTAAATAAAACAAATATCCTTTATGTATTTAATCCCATTTTATTAACCAGTGTCTTTGCTGCCGACTTTCGATGATGCAATTCAACCGTGTTAATAAGCAAAAATTACTTTAGATAAACTAACATTTGTGCTTCACTTTTTTTTTTTTATAGCTGAAGAGTGATCTCCTGTATAAATGAACTTTTCTTTCAGCCTGAGATGAATTCATTTCACTTTTGGTGTAAAAGGGCTTTTACATTAGAATTGTTTTATATTAAAAAAAAAAAGTAATGAAAACGTAAAGTAACGCATTACTTTCCATAAAAATTACGTAGTTAGTTACATTTTCAGGGAGTAATGCAAAATTGTAATGCATTACTTTTAAAAGTAACTTTCCCCAACACTGCTTGTCACAAGATTTTGCAAGAGGCTGTTATTGACAGATGGAGCAGCGCATATTACACTTGACTGCAAACCCACAGCTTGTGTATGAGCTCTGTTTTCTTTTCACATTAAAGAGTCTGTTTAGAAGTTACTGTTCTGAAGTCTGTTTTCTATTTTTGTCTTAAAGGGACTGAGGCATAAAAATCTTGAAATAAATAATAGAAAATAAAAGAAAATAAAGTTTAATTTAAGGGTCAATGAGATTATGAAATATGGTATAAAACAATAAAGAGTTGCAGGATTTATTTTTATATTATTTATTATTTTAGTTTTAATGCAAAGTGCAATAGAAAACATTGTACACAATATATATAGGCAAGACAAGGCAAGTTTATTTATATAGCACATTTCATACACAAAGGTAATTCAAAGGTAATTCAAAGTGCTAATATATTATATATATATATATATATATATATATATATATATATATATGTGAACCGGTTGTTCTGATTGAGCTGAGACCGGGATTTGAAGCGAGTTTGAAGTGTCGAGAGCATTCACTCAGTATCATTATCTAATTTTTGACCGAGATGGCTTTTAGGGGGTTTTGCATCTGAAGTCTTTATATATATATATATAAAATAAATAAATGTATGAATATATATATTATATATTAATGCAAAAGTGCAATAGAAAACAACAGTTCTATTGTAGTTTTATGCAAATGGCAAAACAAGAAATTTTGGTAACACTACAAGCTTCATTAGTTAACTGCATTAGTTAACATGAACTAAAAATGAACAATACTTCTACAGCAATTATTAGTCTTACTGTTAATTTCAGCATTTACTAATGCATTATTAAAATCACATCACAAGTTGTGTTTGTTAACATTAGTTAATGCACTGTGAACTAACATGAACAATGAACAACTTTTTTTTTTAACTAACATTAACAAAGATTAATAAATAGTGTAATACAGCTATTGTTTGTTGTTTGTACATGTTAATTAATACATTAACTAATGTTAACAAATGACACGTAAAGTGTTAAAATTTCTAATTCGTTTCTAAATTTCTAATACATTACTGTTTAAAAGTGTGGGGTTGGTAAAATTTTTGTAATGTTTTTAAAAGAAGTCACTTAATTTAAAAATATGGTAAAAAAATGATTGTGAAATAGTATTGCAATTTAATATACAGTTTTCTGTATTAACACATTTTGACATTTCATTAGTTAATGTAATGGCAAAGCAGTTTTTTTTTTGAGCAGGCATTACTTCAGTGTTCAGTGTCAAATGTTCATTGATCTATGATAATAATGGTCAAAAAGTTTGTATAGTTCTAATGGGACAATCTGTTGTTATGAGGACACCAGTCCAGCTCATATCAGTTGACACACATTACTTTGTTGAGAACCGTCAGTCGAAACTGTCAATGCTGTGAGGCCCACTGCTGCCGAAAGACAGGCCTTGAGCTGTCGCACATCCTTTCCATAGCTGCACGTTACGTCTGTGTTGTTTTGGCCTGAACGTATGTCAAAGTGAAGGGAAGAAGGTACAGGAAGGTTTCTACAGTACGAAGCTGGTCAGATGGCTAATGGCCGCTTTTTTTTGACTGCATTACTCTTGTGTTTTTTAGTTCCGTTCATTGTTTTGTGCAGCGACCTCTGGTCGAGCGTGCGGTAGGACTCTGGACTCAACCGAACGCATTTCCTCCTGATTATCGTGACGCCTGTCAGCTCGCCGAGACGTTCCCCTACGACCCCTCTAGTCCGGACCCCCTCTTCTGCTACTCCTAATAGACGTGAAACGCTCCAGTCAATAATTTTTTCTACTCGTCTTCATCCCTCTCTCTCCCTGTTTCTCTCTTTCTCAGATTGCTGCATGTCAGGAGGAGGTTCACATCGGAAAGTTCAGCCAAATGTTATCTAGCACAGGGAGGTTTCAAAGGGGAGGCCCATCGCTCCCCCTCTTACAAATTCTAGTTTCTGACTCTCTCTCCTGCTCTCTCCCTGGGTCTCTCACCCAATCTCCCCGCCCCCCCCGGCTGCCTTTCAAACTCGCAGCCAATAAGTGTCTGTGATAACATCAACAGCTGTCAAAGACCCAGGCAACTGCGCTTGTCTCGTAAACCCAAACACCTGTACTCTCTCATTCTTTTGATTGTTATCCCTCATACACACGCACACACACTGCTCTGCTCTCTATCACTCACATTGGTTTGATTTGCCTGTCAGAAAGAAGGGGATGTGCCAAGATCTGTGGAGCCGTGCGGAGGGGTGTGTGTGGGTGTATTCCGGGACGGGAGGGGGGAATTTATAAACTGAGCGAGAGAGACAGACCAAAAGAGAGAGAGAAAGACAGAGAGCGTCTCTTCAAAAGTTTGGCACAGTTTGAAAGGCAGAACTGAGGGCTTATGGAGAGGATGTCACAACAAACTATACTACGTCACCCCTTTTTTTCACTTCTCTACCTCATTGTCTTGTTTAATATCAATGAGAAAGTGTGTGTCAACATGTGTTTGTATTTAAATGCCAGCACCTTTCGCCTCGTGTGCACCCGCCGCCCGTCGGTCTCCAGATGCGTGTCTTTTCCCGGCCTACGAGGCTCTTCCTTGGGCACCCTGGCTGCATAATCCACCTTTCCCTAAAGGCTTTGGCTCCCATCACTGCCGCTGTCATGCTGGGCTGCTATATCCATCACTTAGTCAATGAGAAGTAATGACAGAGTAGAGCAAAACAACAGCAGTCTGTCTGCGGGTTCCTGTTTGAAGGGAAACACACCAGGTTGCTATGAGACACGGCCCCAGTGGAGCAGGAACGGGGCCGCAGACGCCGAGGCATTCTGGGACTTTGGTGTTTATGATCAGGTGCTGACTGGAAACAAACGGGCTGTTTCTGTGGCGTTTTGATGTTGACATCATGCAACGGGGATGTGAATATTCATGAGCTTGGGAGAAAAGGGGCGGGTTTTCTGGGGAGCGGAGACAGGAAGTTCTCAATCAAAGCCGAGAGGAAACATGTTGTGTGTGAGCGAGGAAGAGAAAGAATGAGTGAGAGTAATGAGAAAGTGTTTGTCAAGGGTGAGCTGTTCGTTATTCTGATTTATGTGTCAGACACATTAATGGTGGAATGGCACGCAGTCGTTCTCCTCCTCCACCTTCGCGAGCTACTGATGGCCAGAGAGACAGAGAGCTGCTACTCACGCTCAGTCTTCTTCTGGTTGAGTGTGTGGTTATCTGTGATCATGCCGGATTCAGCATGTGTTAAGGTTTAACCCGTGACTAATCGCATTGCCTGTGCTGTATCACGGCTGTGTTCTGAGAACACTGACCCTCCAGTCATGGACTCCGTAAAGACCACACAGCATAGCCTACTTGTTGTAATAGAATTCCTGCAGCACATCGCACTAGCAACAGTCATGAGTTCGATTCATAGGAAAAGTGTGAACTGATCAAGTTTATGGATAAGAGTGTCTGCCTTAAACAGTACAGACATTTACAATGTTACAATAAAACCTTTAAAACTTTATATTGGTTACAGAAAAAAAAAAAAATATATATATATATATATATATATATATATATATATTTTTTTTTTTTTTGTTTGTTTTTTTTTTGTTTTTTTTTTTCTTGAGCACCAAAACAGGATATTATTATGATTTCTGATGAATTATGTGACACTAAATACTAGAGTAGGTAAGTGGCTGCTTAAATAAAATACATTTAAATAAATTCAGATTTAAGATATATCAAAACAGTTATTTTATTACAATATTACTATTTTTATTGCATCTCTGATCAAATAAATGCAGAATTCATGAGCATAAGAGACTTCTTGCTGATCTCAAACTTTGATGTATGTGTCACGTTCAGTTGAGGTCAAAAGTTTACATACACCCTGCAGAATCTGCAAAATATTAATTATTTTACCAAAATAAGAGGGTTCATACAAAATGCATGGTATCTTTTATTTAGTACTGACCTGAATAATGTATTTCACATAAAAGACGTTTACATGTAGTCCACAAGAGAAAATAATAGTTGAATTTTCAAAAATGACCCCGTTCAAAAGTTTACATACACTTGATTCTTAATACTTCTTAATTCTTAATTACATAAGGTTCAAACACTCACTGATGCTCCAGAAGAAAAAAAATGATGCATTAAGAGCCAGGGGTGAAAACTTTTGAACTTTTCTTATTTTGCCTAAAACCATATTTTTTTTTCATTTAGTACTGGCCTTCAGAAGCTACAGCAGATACTTGGATGTTTCCTGGAAGACAAAATAAGTTAAATGTACCCTGATCTTCAAATAAAAAAAGTTTTCGCCCCCGGCTCTTAATGCATTGTTTCCTTCTGAAGCATCAGTGAGCGTTTGAACCTTCTGTAATAGTTTGCATATGAGTCTCTCAGTTGTCCTCAGTGTGAAAAGATGAATCTCAGAATCATACAGTCATTGTTGGAAAGGGTTCAAATACACAAAAATGCTGAAAAAAACAAAGAATTTGTGGGACCTGAAGGATTTTTCTGAAGAACAGCAGACAGTTTAACTGTTCAAGACAAACAAGGGACTCATGAACAACTATCACTAACCGAAAAAAAAATTCAGGTAACAACACAGTATTAATAATCAAGTGTATGTAAACTTTTGAACAGGGTCATTTTATAAATTCAGCTATTATTTTCTCTTATGGGCTATATATGTAAACGTCTTTTATGTGAAATATCTTATTCAGGCCAGGTCAGGTCTTTTTTTTCTTCTTCTTTCCAACGTGACTGTAATACATAAAATTGAGCTAGTGAAAAGACGAGCATTTGTGGTTAAAAAGTATATTATTATTATTATTTATTTTATTTTATTTTTTTTTAAGAAAATGACAGATCGTTTTGCTAGATAAGACCCTTATTCCTCGGCTGGGATCGTGTAGTGCTCTTGGATGCTGCAGTGAAACTACAATTTGAACCTTTAACCCGTTGACCAGCATTGAAGTCCACAATATGGAGAAAAATCCTGGAATGCTTTCCTCAAAAACCTTAATTTCTTTTCAAATGAAGAAAGAAAATCATGAACATCTTGGATGCCATGGGGGTGAGTAAATTATCAGGAAATTATTATTCTGGAAGTGAACTAATCTGTTAATAAATATTATTTTTCCATTAATGTGATAGCCCATGTGCTATTAAAATAGAATTTTAAGAATTCTAACACAAACCTAAAACATTTAGAAAATTGTCCAGCATGTATGAAAGTCATCATTCGTGCTAGTTAACTGCATGTCACAGCGCTCCGGTTCACCGGAACACATCTCATCTCGCCGATCATGGATGTTTTATGACAATCGGCTGCCACATCTGCTGGCACTGGAGAAAATGTGACCAAAAAAAATTCTATAAAATTCCAGGATTGAAGTGTCACAATAAGAAATCCGATGGAATAAGCAATTTATATCTTAACACATAGTTCATATTGTTTAAGGCACATTGTATATATGTCAGCAGTGACATAAAATATGGTTTTAATACACCGTTACAGACAAAGGAGGGAGCAGAAGAGGAAATATTTCTGCTTCTTTTTTTCAGTTCAAACTCAAGAGGTTTTGCTCTTTTTATTACCAATAAAAGAGGAAATGCTAAAGACTTGAGATAGGTCTTGTTTCAGGTACTCTTCTTTTTTTCTTTCTTTTTTTTTCTCCCAGCTATGGATGCCAAGAACAAACAAATGGCAGTGAAATGTATGACACATAAACACAAACCAAAACGTGGAAGTATTTGACCTTTTCCTTCTCCCTGATCCTAGCTTCAACATGAAAGAGCAAAAACAAGCTCTTCCGCCCATGCAGGTTGGGCTTGAGACTGACAGTAGCTGTTTGACATAAGCTTGTTCATTTTAACCTCCTAAAATAGGCGATTAAAAGCAATGTATTTGTGTTTTATGTGCAATAAACAGGAAATTTCAGATGTGTTTCCTCTTTAGCGTGAAGTCATTACTGCCAACATTGCAGAACACACACAGAAGGACAAAATGGTAATTAAAAATGTGAAGACAATTGTTTTAATTTAATTCATGCTCAATAGGAGCAAGTTAGCCAAAGGTCCAGTCCTGTGTCTCCCCCGGGGATTTGTAAGAACCCATCATGGGCACCCAGCATGCCTATGCTCATCTCCTCTGTGTCTTTGTGCTCATGGAACAAAGTAAAATGCCTGACATGTTTTTTTTCTTCCTCTCTGTCTCACTTGTTCTACTCCCTTTGTTAAATCTCAGGTTCAGGGAACAGAGGCCTAAGGGTAGAGATAGAGGCAGTGCACTGTAAACATTTGGTAATTAGGAGCCCGGAATATCCGCTATCATTGCACTTTTATTCTGCCAATGAAGGAGGAAAAGGGGGCTGTTGTCTCTCTCTTTTTTTGTCACCACTTTTCTTACCGTCAGCCACTCTGTCGTTACACTTGTGGTACGTACGGTTGATCATCCTGTGAATGAGGCCCCTGGCATTGTTAATGTTAATTAAAAGCAGTTTCACAGGCACATCCCAAGTTACGCCCTGCTGACTACGATGAAGTGCAGCACAGCGCCACCTCAGGGCTGAATAGAGAGCACCACCCCATTCCCACCCCCATTAGTCACCTAAAAAAATTAATTCAGTCATGATTTACACACTCTCACGTCATTCCAAACCTGTATGATTTGGAAGGATATTTTGAAGAGCTGCTTTTGCCTATAAAGTGAAAACGAAATTGAAATTGAAAAAAATATCTTATGTTGTGTTCCACAGAAGAAATAGGCTAAGAAAAAGTTTGTAAAAATTAATATAGAAGAATTTTTTGTATTGATTTTTCACAGAAAATGACTGGAACCTTGTTCACCTTCAGTGAACAGGTTTGGAATTACATGAGGGTGAGTAAATGACAGAATTTTTATTTTTAGATAAGTTATCCCTATAAAAAAAAGCCCCTTTCTGCCACTGAATAAAAAAATTAACAAATGTTATTGCAACGTTTTATTTTTATTTTTTCTCATAATTGCGTGATACAAACTTGCAATTGTGAGTTATAAAGTCCAATTTTTAGGGGGAAAAAGACTATGTTCTCAGAATTGTGAGTTTGTATCTCCCAAATCTGACTTAAAGGAGAAGTCCACTTCCAGAACAACAATTTACAGATAATGTACTCACCCCTTTGTCATCCAAGATGTTCATGTCTTTCTTTCTTCAGTCGTAAAGAAATTATGTTTTTTGAGGAAAACATTTCAGTATTTTTCTCCATATAATCGACTGGTATGGTGCCCCAAGTTTGAACTTCCAAAATGCAGTTTAAATGCGGCTTCAAACAATCCCAGTTGTGGTTGTATACAATCCCAGCTGAGGTAGAAGGGTCTTATCTAGCAAAATGATTGGTTATTTTCATGAAAACAATACAATTTATATACTTTCTAATGTCAAAGGCTCATCTTGTCTTACTCTCCCTGAACTCTGTGTATTCTAGCTCATGACAGTTAGGGTATGTCGAAAAACTCTGATTGTATTTTTTCCCTCAACTTCAAAATTTTCCTATATCGCTGTTTTACTTTTTTTGTTAAGGGTGTTTGATCTTCTTTTCATGTTCACTTTGCAAAGACTGGGTCCGAACTTCTGCAGCGATGTCAGATGATGAACAAAAAGAAAGACATGAACATCTTGGATGACAAGGGGGTGAGTACATTATCTGTAAATTGCTGTTCTGGAAGTGGACTTCTCCTTTAATAACTCTAAATAGCAGCTGTGTGTTATAAAGTCAGAATTGCAAGAAAAAAACATTTTTTCAGATTTTTTCTCAGAATTGCTGCTTTATTTTTTAGAATTGTGAGTGTGACTCACAGTTCTGACTTTATAACTCACAACTGTCCTTTTTTTCAGAATTGCATGATACAAACTCGCAATTCTGACTTTTTTTTTTCAGAATTGTAAGATATAAACTCAAAAAAATTTTTCGGAAAAAAAAAAAACTAATTATATTTTTGTATTTCTCAGAATTGCTGCTTTATTTCTTAGAATTGTGATTCTGACTTTATAACTCACAATTCTGAGTATATATCACGCAATTCTGAAAATGCAGTCAGATTTGTGAGTTTATATCTTGCAATTCTGCGTTTATAACTTGCAATTGCGAGTTTATATTTTACAATTCTGACTTTGTAGAGTTTATATCATGCAATTCTGTTTTTTTTTTTTTTTCTCAGAATTGCATGCTATAACTTCGTAATTCGGACTTTTCTCAGAATTGTAAGATATAACCTCGCAATTGTGAGTTATAAAGTCAGAATTGCAAGATATAAACGTTTTTCAGAAAAAAATATCTTTTTTTTGTATTTCTTAGAATTGCTGCTTTATTTCTTAGAATTGTGAGTTTGACTCGCAGTTCTGACTTTATAACTCACAATTGCGAGTTTTTATCATGCAATTCTGAAAAAAGAAGTTAGATTTATGAGTTTATACTGTATCTCGCAATTCTGCGTTTATAACTTTTATAAGCAAGTTTATATCAATCAATTCTGAATTTATACCTCACAATTGTGAGTTTATATCTTACAATTCTGAGAAAAAAAAGTCGGAATTGCGAGTTTTTTTTTTTTTGGAAAATGCGAGTTTGTACCTTGCAATTCTGACTCTTTTTTTTTTTTTTTTCTCAGAATTGTGAGAAATAAACTCGCTCCTGTGAGTTATAAAGTCCAATTTTGAGCGGGAAAAAAGACTAATACGTTGTTAGGATTGTGCGTTTATATCTCACAATTCTGACTAAATAACTTGCAATTGCGTGCTATAAAGTCAGAACTGCAAGATATACACTCTTTTTCTGAGAAAAAAATTAGAATTGTGAGTTTATATCACAATTATGACTTTATAATTCACAATTGTGAGTTTATATATCACAGTTCTTAGGAAAAAAGTCAGAATTGTGAGATCCAAACTCGCAATTGAGAGAAAAGAACAGTCAGAATTGTGAGATAAAAAGTCGCAATTAGTCTTTTTCATTTTTTATTCAGTGGTGGAAACGGGCTTACCTTTAATAATGTGCCTCAAAATTAATCTGAATGCTACATGTATGCATAAATTTAACAGTATAACTATGTCACAAGATTATCAGTATCATGTTTGATCCAAGTTCTGTAATTGGCCTTTACCGCAACAGCCTTTGTTATTCCATACCAGTCAGACTCATACCTGAAATGCTTTGTGTTAGCGTCAGATGCATTAGCATAAGACGCAGGCGTACGCAAAACGAAACGGTCAGGATGTGTCTGATTTCAGTTCTGACTGAAGATCAGAAGATGAGAAGCGCATCAGCTCAGTGGGCAGTGGCGGTTTGTTGGTGGTGGCAGTGGCACAAAGGCTGTCATTGTTTTAATGGGAGGCGGGCCATGCTGGGCTGTAATTAGCTTGCTGCAGGTTGCTGGGCCCAGCTCATTTGTGTCAGGCGGCGGGTAATTGTGTTGTAAAGTGCGGGGCGAGTGAGTGATGGCGTAGGCCAGCGCTGCAGGTGATTTGTGGGGCTGTGGCCTTGCTGTACGCATTACTAAGCCATCTTGATGTATTTATTTATGCCATGCAAATAAAATCAGAGAATCAAGAGTGCGGACGGCTCCTGCTAAGAGACAGGCGGAACGAGAATGCGAGAGAGAGAGAGGGGGGAAATATGGAGGTGTATATTTGTGTTTTTATGTATTGTTATAGTGCCGTAAAGAGCTGAGTGAATTAAAGTGGGAGGAGGGGTAGGTGTGAGCTTGTTTATATGCACAAGAAAGCTTCATAAAAACATGTTAGCGTGTGTGTGTGCGTGTGTGTGTTTGCTGCAGGCTAGAGTCCTATGTCTGCTCTTCTTCCTGATGTTGGGAGCTGTGTAAGAACAGACACTGCAGGCAGGCCCCCAGGCAGCCCTCGGGGCCTTCAAGACAACAGAGAGACACTCACCTGTTGTTACACACACGCACACACACACACACACACATAAACAGTCGAATGCACAAAACACATACGAATGTGAAGCAGTAAGAATGAATTGATTCATCCACCTTTCAGTCGGCCGGTCTCTCTCTCGATTTCGTCTCTCTCTCTTTGAGACCACTTAATTCCCACGTATCCACTCAAACAGCGAAGTAGTACTTCAATCAGAGATTAAATAGAGAAAAAAAGGAATGAAAGGCAGGACAAAAACATACCTGCAGGAACGCAATGGCTAAATCAAAGCTGAGGTGCGGCGGAGAGGTAGCTATTAGCTCTACATGCATTTATTATGAGATACAGTAGGCAGGGTTTAATTATATGATGAAGTTGGCCTGGTGTATTTTGCTGCGAGTGACACAGGTTTATGCAAAGCCAGTCATTATCACTGTCAGGGAGAGGGAGAGCCAGGTTCCGCTTTCATGGCTGAAGGTGTCATTAGAGCTGTCTGAGACCCTGGCTGAGCCCTCCTCTGCGTCCCCACGCATTGCTTTAACGCTTTAAAGCCTGATGTACGAAATAATAGAGATCAAATTTTTGGAAATAAAACGGTTTATTAAAAAAAAAAAATTGTTTGCATGCACTGTAAAAACTGATCTTGTATGAAAGAATATTAGAGTACATTTTACAAGAAAATATCATTTTAGTTTTTCCACTTCAAAATGTAATGTTTTATTCAGTGTGCTACATGCTGTTTCTTTGTTTTTGAGATTTACTAGCAATATCTCAGTGAAAACTGTTTCTACACCAATTATTTAGAGTCTAATTTTCAGTGCAATTTATATATCATATGTGATACATCAGGCTTTTATGGCCCATATACACTGAAATAAATAAATACATTTTTGTCTTTCTACTTCAAAATTTCCTATTTAATTCAGTGTGTTACTTGCCATTTCTTTGTAATTATTTAAATTTTCACTCGGAAATTGCTAGTAATTTTCATAAATTAAATTCTAAATTCTTTTTTCAATGTAGGTAATGAGGGGTGAAAAAGTAGTATTAGAGTACATTTTACAAGAAAATACTATTTTAGTGTTTCTACTTCAAAATGTAATGTTTTATTCAATGTGTTACTTGCAGTTTCTTTGTTTGTAATGTACTATCCATATCTGAGTGAAAACAGATTCTACACCAATTATTTTGTGCAATTTGTGTAATTTGATAGACTGGGCTTTTATGACCCAAAAATACTGTTGAAAGAAAATTCTCTTGCAAGAAAATTCTATTTCAGTCCTTCTATTTCAAAATGTCCTATATAATTCAGTGTGTCACTTTGCATTTCTGTGTAATTATTTAAATTTTCACTCAGAAATTGCTAGTAATTAATTCCTACACCCCCCTCCCCCAATGTAGTGTAATGATGGGTGGAAAAAAAAGTAGTGTATAAGATTATTGGAGTACATTTTACAAGAAAATGCTATTTTAGTGTTTCTACTTCAAACTTCAAAAAGTTTTGTTTTATATTTGTTTTATATTACTTGCTGTTTTTTGTTTATGTGATTTACTATCAATATCTGAGAGAAAATGGTTTCTACACCAATTATTCAGTCTATGCAATGTATGTATCATATTTGATACACCGGGCTTTTATACTGTAAAATAAATAAATAAATACATAATAAACACATGCAAAAATTAATTTCAGTCTTTCTACTTCAAAATTTCCTATTTAATTCAATGTGTTACTTGAAATTCAATCAGATTTCAATCAGAAATTGCTAGTAAATTTTTGAAAATTAAATCCTACAACATTTTTTTCAGCGTGTTGTAATGAGGGATGAAAAAGAAGTAGCATGTGTTCAATGTGTTTATTTATTTATTTATTTATTTATTGAGAATTACTGTCAGTATCTGAGTGAAAGCAGATTTTACATCAAATTGTTTTGGTTTTTGTAATTTGTGTATCATATTTGATACAACAGGCTTTTATGACCCATGTACACTAATGAATAAATTTAATGAATGAATGAATGAATGAATGAATTCACTTAATGAATAATTTTCACTAGTAAATTTTACAAATGAAATTCTTAGATCCACTTATTTTCAATGTACTGTAGTGTAATTGGGAAAAAGAAAAGAAAAGAAAAACGCCTCAATTTTATTCAGAGGCCCAAACTGAGCAAAAAAATATGCAATTTGGTGCATATTGAAATTATGATTGCTTGTAATGTAAAAAAAAAAATAATATTATAATAACAATATAACAGACTGCTAACATAAAATGCATATATAAGTTGTCATGTTATATCTTGAGTAAGGTGATATTTAAATGCTTTGTTTTACTATTTTTGGGGGACAAACATACTGCAGTGAAATACAATGATTGAGAAATGTACAAATAAACATTCTTCAAAAGCATGTTGTATCATATTTGCAAACCTAAGTTGCTTCAGCCCAGTAAATGTTCATCTTAAAATATTACTAAGAATAAAAAAGTTATTCTTACATTATAAAAGTCATTCAAATTTCACAGCAAAACTATAAGGCTGAAGTCATGCAGATAGTTGTGTACAGCAGGTTTATCAAATATGATACAGTAGGCTTTATAGGCTTTAAATGATATTTGTAATACATCATGTTTTTCTTTCTTTCTTTCAATTTCAGTCCTTTTTGTTAAGCTTTTTTGCATTTTAATTTTTTTCAGTTTGTTGATAAAATTGTTTAAAGTTTTAAACAATATCTGTTATGCTCATCAAGTCTTCATTTCTTTGAAAAAAAATTCTAAAAATCATAAAACTATCAGGCTGAAGGCATGCAAATGGTTGTGTACAGCAGGTTTATGAAATACGATACAGTAGGCTTTACAGGGTTAATACGTGTGAGTGCCAATGTCTTCTCTTTCTCATTTTGCAGAGAATTTTCTAAGAGCATGACATTGTCTCAACCAAAGCCATCAACCTTTTACCCTAATTCACAAGCAGTCATTGTCAATAAAGTTTTATGAATCCCTATGATACTCTGCTAAACGTATGATAGTAATGTAGCTTAAATAAAGAGGAGGACTTTCTCTGGTCTGTGTGCTGAGACCACATAGTATCACTAGCAGGGTGCGGAGGGGGTCCGAGACCGCCGCATGACCCCGTGCTGTTAGCTGAAGGAGAGCGTCAGGGCTTGATTTCATTTGGTATGATAACAGTCATTTCCTCCTGTCAGACAGCACACAAACAGCCTGTCCCTCTCCAGCCAGCAGGCTTCAGTTAAGGCCACAGAGAGAGGATTCACCCTGTCATCGTGTTTACTTGATCTGTTTCCCTTTTAATTAGTCACTTTCATTCATTCGTTTCTGTGTGGTAGAGAAACATTTACTGGCTAGCATGATGATACATAGCATGATGTTAACAATGAGTGACTATACCATTACAAAAACATTTTTTTCCTGTGATGGCAAAGCTGAATTTTCAACAGTCATTTCTCCAGTCAGTTCAGTGTCCCATGATCCTTCCATTCTGATATGCTGATTTGGAGCTTTTCAGTTATGAAAACAGTTGTGCTGCTTCATATTTCATATCAAGGCTATAAACCAATGTTATCTTATTTAAAAAACATGCTTTGAAACGTCAGCGGTGTGTCTGTAAGATATGTCCTACACCGCTGAGATGTTGTAGATGAGAAATGAAAGCTTGCAGATCACCACTTAAGTTATAAGTCTGGACAAAACGTTTGTTTCGGGGGTCTCAGATCAGTTCACATGTGTATTATGGGTTTTATGTAAGGCTCATATGCCAAACAAACAAATTCTGGTTCTTTCAAAGGTTCCTCAAACATATTCTTGCCACTTTAGCAAGATCAGTTACAAAATTTCAGTTTTGCCACACAAATGTTAAAACCTGTAGTTTGGTACCCGTTGTAGCACTGCAGAATTAACACTTCCACATCTCCAGTTTGTAATTTCAGAAAGCATTTAAAGGCCCCTGAGAGAAATGGAGAGAAAAGGAGAGAGTGTGGGGCTAGAGAGAGGTGTCAGACTGATCCTGTACTCTTGTCTTTCAAACTCTCATTGAGAGTTCTGCATCTCACTCTTTCATTGTACTTTTTATTCTCTTTACCCCCTGCTCTCTTTGCCCTCCCAATTCTTCTCTTGCCATGGTTAAAGAATGACAAGAGCGAATGATCAAAACCTCCAGCTCTTTTTACCCTTGTCCATCACTCTGCATTGTGTGCCTCTCTTTCTGTCTCACTGTCTATTCCTTCCTCTCTCTCAGCTGACAGGCTTTAGCTTCAGAATGAATCAAGTTCTCTTCTCTTCTCCTCCACGTGACCTCATTCCTTCTGCAAACACTCTACAATTAACAATCAGATGACGAGGAGTGAATGTAAATTATAATATATTCCTCTTGTGTATTGAAATTAATACATCATACTTTCCTCTTTCTTTCTTTCTTTCTTTCTTTCTTTCTTTCTTTCTTTCTTTCTTTCTTTCTTTTTTTTTTATTTTTTTATTTTTATTGTACTCATTGTTCTTTTTCTTTCTTTCTTTCTTTCTTTCTTTCTTTCTTTCTTTCTTTCTTTCTTTCTTTCTTTCTCAATTTCAGTTTTGTCAGTTTTTTTGTTTATTTTTATTTATTTTATTAACTCAATTTTTTCATTTCTTTCTTTCTTTCTTTCTTTCTTTCTTTCTTTCTCTCTTTCTCAATTTTAGTTTTGTCAGGTTTTTTCTGTTTATTTGTATTTATTTTATTAACCCATTCTTTCTTTCTTTCTTTCTTTTCTTTCTTTCTTTCTTTCTTTCTTTCTTTCTTTCTTTCTTTCTTTCTTTCTTTCTCAATTTTAGTTTTGTCAGGTTTTTTCCGTTTATTTGTATTTATTTTATTAACCCATTCTTTCTTTTCTTTCTTTCTTTCTTTCTTTCTTTCTTTCTTTCTTTCTCAGTTTCATTTTTGTCATTTTTTATTTTATTTATTTTTATTGACTCATTTATCTTTTTCTTCCTTTTTCTTTTTCTTTCTTTCTTTTTCTTTCTTTCTTTCTTTCTTTCTTAATTTTTTTCTCAATTTCAGTTTTGATTTGATTTTCTTTTTTGACTCATTTTTTTGTTTATTCTTATTTATTTTATTAACTAATTTTTTCATTTCTTTCTTTCTTTCTTTCTTTCTTTCTTTCTTTCTTTCTTTCTTTCTTTCTTTCTTTCTCAGTTTCATTTTTTTGTAATTTTTTGTTTATTTTTTATTTTTATTGACTCATTGTTCTTTTTCTTTCTTTCTTTCTTTCTTTCTTTCTTTCTTTCTTTCTTTCTTTCTTTCTTTCTTTCTTTCTTTCTTTCTCAATTTCAGTTTTGTCAGGTTTTTTTGTTTATTTTTATTTTATTAACTCATTTTTTCCATTTCATTTCATTTCTTTCTTTCTTTCTTTCTTTCTTTCTTTCTTTCTTTCTTTCTTTCTTTCTTTCTTTCTCTCTTTGTGTTTCATTTTTTGTCATTATTTGTTTATTTTATTTTTATTGACTCGTTGTTCTGTTTCTTTTCTTTCTTTCTTTCTTTCTTTCTTTCTTTCTTTCTTTCTTTCTTTCTTTCTTTCTTTCTTTTGTTCAATTCTCTCTCAGTTTCTCTCTTCATGTTTTTTTTTTTTTTTTTTATATTTTTATTTTTTATTTTATTTACTTATTTTGTTGTCGTACTCATCAAGACTTCATTTCTTTGATTAAAAATGCAGCAAAAAACAGTAATGTTCTTAAATATTGCATTTTAAAATAAATGTTTTCTATTTGAATTCATTTTAAAATATAATTTATTCCTGTGATGCAAAGCTGAATTTTCAGCAGCCGTTACTCAAGTCTTCAATGTCACATGATCCTTCAGATCTGATTTTGTGCATATTTATTCTATTCTTTGATGAACAGAAAGCTTAACAGAACTGCATTCATGTGAATTAGAAATCTTTTGTAACATTATAAAGGTCACTTCTGATCAATTTAATCTGCCCTTGCTGAATAAAACAATTTCTCTAACATTCATTTTAAAAAAAAGAAAGAATTGCGGTATACTCTACAAGAGAGTTAGATTAGATTAGAGAGACTTTATTCCAGTCATACACTAAAAATTAAATGTTGTTGTTAAATGTCAATGTGTGTAATACAGTAACATTGTAAGGACACACAGTGAGTAATAGAGAGAGGGAAAAAAAGGGTCTTAAGGCTGCACTGTTGTACACTCTGGCCCTCATCTTACATAAAAATGCATGCACACTCTCTGCTAAGGGTTCTTTCCATCAGACAGCGCTCTTTTCCTTTAACTACGGTCCATGGCAGGGCTGAGGAGAGAATAGCAATGCATATGTCACCCGGTATCTGCACAGGGCCTGTGAGAGATACAGTATTGCTGCCGTCGCCCCAGCACCACTAGCACGCAGCAGTGCAGCCATGCTTATCTGCGCTACACCGCCGGTGCATTACCTGTCTGCGGGCCGCGGATCACTTCGGACAGTATCATTAAATGCCATGTCATTACCCGTTATGGAGCGATGCCCCTCGCCTCGCGGAGAGGCGGTTGTCGAGCGCTCGCGAGGCCATGTGTTTTGAAGGAACGCTGAAAAGGTGGTCGAAGGCAGGGACGGACAGCGCGAAAGACAGAATTGGCATTAAATTGTTGAGGGGAGCCGTATTGACTTTGACTGCTGCAGGAGAGGGCTGTTAGTGCGTGCGCTAGACGATGTTTGTCACTGGAGTGAGGGCAGGCTGAGCAGACGTGCCGGGCTCAGGGAGAGAAGGCGCGGGCTGAGCGATATGGATAGGTGAAGTCTCCCGGTGGGACGTGCTGCCGGGCTGCACCGAGCTGGGAGGAGAGAGGCTAAATTGAAGGTTTATTTATCCAATTCGCTGTCAAGGTCGGCTTGTCGGGAAGCTGTCCTGTGTGTGCTCACCAAATGCCAAAATCCCGACGAATTGTTAAGAGAAAGCTGAGGGCCCTGGAATCAATGACCTTTGTGCATCAGGCATCAACATGCCAGAGTCTCTTAAGGCCATTCTTTACTGGCTATTACACGTGCCTTTTAAAACGAGAGGGAGGCGAGGAGCTGTCTAAAAACGCAGGCGCACATATATACAGACACGCACACATGCGGCCGAATGCCGCGGAGCTGACAGACTACAACACGTGCCACATTGATGGCACACGTTTGACTGAAAGAATATAGCATGAAGATCCTGATTGCAGCGAATGCCATCGTGGCAGCGCCGTTGAAATTCCTTGACTGCTGCGTTGCATTTCGCAAAGCTCACAAATGTCACATTTAATTTAATAAAGGAAGTGCATTTCATGATTATCACTGAGTTTAAATTAAACAAGGTGGGTTGAAAAGGGTCAGGCATTTCACTTTCAATTAAGATAACTCTCTATTGTTTATCACGCAGTGTAAGATTAAGCACAGATGGCTACGATGATGACGTCTATGTAGATCCTGTTTTCTTGTATTGATTCCCACACTGAACAGAGAGCAGATTTTCTCAGGTTTGTATACATAATACGTTCTTATATGAAGACAACAAAACATCATTTCTTTTTTAGATTTGAACTAGCAAACATGTCATGACAAAAGATCTTTTTAGTGTTTTCTCACCTAAGAATAAATATATATATATATATATATATGTAGACTAGCCCATTATTAGCGGTTCATGATTTAAAAGCGTGATCAGTTTATTTTACATGTACTGGACTATACCTGTATTCTTATTAACATGTTAAACATTTCATAGACATGTATAAAATTGTGTGTATGAATAAAAATAAGTTACTATCCAGAAACCCACCTCCCTACGTATGATATAAAAAATTAAAACTGTATGTTACTGTTTAGATTCAATTTGAAATGTTGTTAAACTACTGTGCTGCTGGTTTCCTAATGATATATCATCTATTAATCATGTTGTGGAAAAATATGTAAATTGCTGACTATTTGAGATGAGTGGGGGTGAAGAGGCTGTCTACAAGTTCACTGATCTCTTAATGAGGTTATTGCAATGTTTGCAAAACTTACACAGCACACTTTCCTGTCGATGACTGTACTGTTTTCATTCGCAGTGTGTCTGCTTTGGCTGTTGAGTTGTGGTTCCAGTATTTTCATTCAGTTACTTGGTTTTCTAATCACTGCACATGAGTGAGCTGACAAAGGTTTGATAGGAAGCTTAATTCCTTTATAGCATGTGGACAGACGGAGTGCTTCTACAGAGGGACCGCCTCGTCAAAGTTTCAGAAGGCCCTGTCAACATGAAAAGAACATGACCTTTAAGTTGTATCAGCATGTTTGCTGATGCATACAGGGGAGTAGAAAAGGTTCCACGGCCATAAAAGGAAAAAAAAAATACTACATATATATATATATATATATATATATATATATATATATATATATATATATTATATTATATTTTTTTTTTTTTTTTTTTTTTTTTGATCCACCCCAAAAAGTATATAACTAAGTACTTACCCTTATGCCATTCCATAAGACCTCATCATGTTCATCTTCGGAACACAAATTAAGATATTTTTGATTAAATCTGAGAGCTTTCTGACCCTGCATAGACAGCAATGCAACTGACATGCTTCAGGCCCAAAAAGGTAGTAAGTATATCGTTAAAATAGTCCACGTGACATCAGTGATTCAACAGTAATTTTATGCAGCTAAGAGAAAAGTTTTTGTGCACAAAAGAAATAAAAACGATTTTATTCAACAATTTCTTCTCTTCCCTGTCAGTCTTTGATGTGCATTCAGGAGAATAGCGTGATGCATGCATGTGGTGCTGTTGACGCAGGAACCAGGTTCTGACGTACAACCCGGATGTGCTGCAAGTTTGCAAGCAGAGGAATGTACTGGCAAGTGTTGTGGTACTCTTGTGAACACATGTCAAAGAATTGCTGAATAGAGTCATTAGGGGCGAAGGCACCTCTTGTATCTGTTAGATTTCTTCTTCTTCTTCTTTTTCTCCTTCTTCCTCTCTTCGTGCCATAGGGCAGCCCATAGAACAGCTCAGTCTCTAGCTCAAACTCTCGCGTAACCACTTGTCCAAAGTTTCACTCATGTTTATGCTAATAACTTTTGAACTGTAAGGTTCTTTTTTCCTCTGAATCCTTGGCTCATGCCAAGTTGAATGAACACCAAACTTAAAAAAAAATCATAAGGTTAGTTTTCTCGCTATTTTTAATAGTTTCAATAAACCTGCTTTTTCGAACCCATCCTAGATGGTTTGTCTGATTTTCACCAAAACTGGCTCAGATCATCTTCAGACCATGCTGGCAAAAAGTTATGGAATTCAAGTTGATTAGTCAAACCGTAGTTGAATAACGCGTGAACGAATTCTACGAAGAGCACGCAAAAATAGATGTGAGACTATATCTCCACAACGGTTTGGCGTACTGAGACCAAACTTGGTGTGTGTTATAATGAGCATGACCAGAGTTCCAAAATCTGGTTTCTATAGATTCAGTGGAGCATGCTGAGTCCAACCATACCAAATTTTGTCATGAGATGCTATATTTTACGAGCACATTGCCGTATCATTAAGAAACTCACTATGTGTCTTTGGCATCATGCCCTGATGGTACTCAAAAAGTTTTGTGGCAGCGTTTCCTTGTGGTCAAAAGTTATAAAGAAGTTTGCAAAAATGCTAATAACTTTTGAATTTATTAACCTATGCAGTGGAACTTGTCTCAGTATATTCTTTGGGTCATGCCGAGAACATAGATAGCAATTTTGCCATAGTCAACTGAACTTCCTGTTCGCCATTTTGATTTATGTTGAAACCTACTTTTTTAAACTCCTCCTAGACTGTTGGTCCAATTTTCACCAAATTTGGCTCAGACCATCTTCAGACCATGCTGGCAAAAATTCTGGATTTAGTGTCTATATACGGTCTATAACGGTTAGCGTTTAACACATCATGGAATTTGCTGGAATCATGCCAAACTGGATCTGAGGCTGTATCTCTGCAGAACTTTGACATATTGACACCAAACTTTGTGTGTGTCATTGTCACCTCACACTGACCACACCACATCAAGTTGGTAACCACCTATTTGTCAAAAGTAATAAAAAAATTCATTAACCATTAATAATAAAATTTCCAGAAATGCTAATAACTTTTGTTTGCATTAACCTATAGTAATTAAACTGGTCTCAAAATATTCCTTGGGTCATGCTGAGAACATAGATACAAATTTTTCTATAGTCAGTTGAACTTCCTGTATTTTTTTTTAAGTCGTCCTAGACTGTTCTTCCAATTTTCACCAAAATCGAGTCAGTTCACATTCAAAAAATGCTGGCAAAAGTTATAGATTTCATGTTGATAGATGAAACTGTATTTGTAAACATGAGGCATGATGCCAAAATGACTGTATCTGCAAAGCTTTGACATATTGACACCAAACTTCCACCTCAAACTGACCACACCACAAATTTTCATAACAGCAACACCTACTGGTCAACAGTGATAAATCTTTCAATCATATTAATAGTGATTGTATTTTTCAGCCGCTTTGCTTAAAATAATAAACACATATTTAATTGCTCATTGATGAAGTTCTTGATGAAGGTCTGATGCTGCCGGACATGCTGACATGATTTATCTTGCCTTCTTTGTGCTTGGCCCCTTAATTGCAGCTTGAAGCTATATTTATTTTATGTTTTCTTTGTGCACAAAAATAATTCTCATAGCTTTATAGCATTATGGTTGAACCACTGATGTCACATTGACTATTTTATCAATGTCCTTCCTAACCTTCTGGCCCTTGAACATGTCATTTGCATTGCTGTTTATGTAGGGTCAGATGAACGAAGGTCTTACGAGTTTAGAACGACAGGAGAGTGAGTAATTAATGACAGAATATTCATTTTTATGTGAACTATCCCTGTAATACTTTTATTCAGCAAGGATCCAATTGATCAGTAAAAGATACTTATAATTTCTTACAAAATATTTATATTTTAAACAAATGATGTTTTTGAACTATTTGTGACCCTGGACAACAAAACCAGTTGTAAGTGTCAATTTTTCAAAATTGAGATTTATGTATAATCTGAAAGCTGAATAAATAAG
This sequence comes from Cirrhinus mrigala, assembly GCA_036247105.1. Classification (NCBI taxonomy): domain Eukaryota; kingdom Metazoa; phylum Chordata; class Actinopteri; order Cypriniformes; family Cyprinidae; genus Cirrhinus; species Cirrhinus mrigala. The sequence continues at coordinate 24,627,689 of CM070013.1, forward strand.
CTTTCTGTTGGTCCATGGTTTGTTAGGATAGGACTATATTTGTGGCTATTTGAAAAGCTGGAATCTGAGGGTGCAAAAAAATCTAAATATTGAGAAAATCGCCTTTAAAGTTGTCCAAATGAAGTTCTTAGCAATGCATATTACTAATCAAAAATTATGTTTTCATATATTTACTGTAGGAAATTCACAAAACATCTTCATGGATCAAATGAATGGATAATTTTGACCCATACAATGTAATTTTGGCTATTGCTACAAATATACCCGTGCTACTTCAGACTGGTTTTGTGGTCCAGGGTCACATTTATTAAAGAATCCTGAAGAAAAATTAATCACATGTTCCACAAAAATATTAAGCAGCAACTCTTTTCAACACTGATGTTAGTAGAAATGTTGCTTGAGTGCCATATAATAGAATTTAATGAACATCATTTCAGAATGATTTCTTTGTTAGGTATTTTTGGCCTGTTTTAGACAGGGCAGAATAATTGATACAGGAAATAATGGGCAAAGATGCTTTTAGTAGAGTACAGCACATACATATCAAAAGTTTAGGTCTGTGTGATTTTTTTAATGTTTTATAAAGGCAAAAGTTTTGATTGGTAGTGTATGTATTATACTGTACTGTACAGAGAGCATATAAATATCCACATAGAAAAACAAACTTAAATGACCCAAATGAATAAACCGTACCTAGTATCTCAAAACTCTTTGAACTCTTCCTTATCCGAGACATCCAATGCCGGTCCATTGGTTTTAATGCAGGACTCCAGTGAAAGGACCACATTGAGAAGCAGACCACAGCGCTCAGATGAATTAGTCTGAGTTTTTTTCCCAGCTGGCCGGATAAAATCCTTGTGCTCGTTTCAGTCATGCAATCGGCATTTCTCACACACAACTCCAGGGTGCCGGGGAATGGCTTGACTGACAGGGGCTTTCAATCACAGCTTGTATGTTTCTCTCCTGTAGGCCTGATGGGAAACACAGGCTCAAGGATCAGAGACAGCAACCTACAGTGTGCCCTGTTCTAATACCGTATTCATATCATTTATTCCATCTCATGGAATCACACATACCTAAAAATTTCCGTTATCGAAATGAAACCGAGGCTAACTGGTAATGTATGCCAACAAAACCTTAGGGGACGTGTTCTCATTGGACTTCTGGCGTAGAGGAAGTGATATATAACAACGTGATATATGAACCTTCAGTGATTATTATTCAAATGCCCATTATCACCACGAACAGTGAATAATCCCTATTGAGCATGTACATGTATACACTCAGTTTAGTTTCATTTGCATTGTGAGGCTGCATTAGCATACAATGCCCTGTAGTGTATCTGTTTCTGTGGCTCGTGGATTAGCACACGGTGCACTTTTATCAGCGGTTTGAGCTGCAGCTCAGTTTTGCTCTTTACTTCTTAACTTTTTTCCTTTTCTGTTTTTTTCTTTCTTTTTTTTGTACATGAATGCGCAAGGCAACGTGATACATATGTTGATTTGGAGGAACAGAGACTTGCAACTGAGCTCTGCGCCTGCATTTATTTTTTTCAAACATGCTGGCCACTGCACATTTCAGATAGGCCCAGCCTTGGGATATTCATCCTTGAGAACACAAAGATATGCTGTACCACTTTCCTTTGGCTTTGAAACGCTGGGGTAAATTGCAATCACTGTTGGCTTAAGGGAGAAACAAGACTTATTATTATGGGTCTCAACTGATTTTACACTTAACAATATGAAAAACGAAATGGTTGCTCGTGCAACGCTTTGTTTTTGACGGTACAAAGAAACAGTATACCGTAAATTAATCTGCTTTTTTGCAGTGTGTGGACATACAAAGACGCACACGTTCACAAAAACACACACGGTCTGTGGGTGGAGGCGGTGTGTGTCCAGCTAGAGATGAGACACAGACGCTCGGTGGACACAATGTGGGCGGTGACTGATGACCAAACCCTAGCAGAGTATCAACTCACCATGGGACTCAATAAACTGCACGAGGACTCAGGGGCATAGGCCACCTGAACCCGTGCCAATTTGTGTGTTTGTGTATGTGTGTTTGAGCACACAGGCAGAACGAAAGCCCTTATCACATAAATAATACACTTCCAACACATGTTCATCACTTTGAGGGTGATGACCTTTGGTCCTGGAGCAGCTTGACTATTGGAACATACGAGGTTAAAACCCTGCTGGGGAATCGAGTAATCGCTGGTGCGCTTTAGATACTTTAGGGTCAGAGTGTGTTCATCTGAATATGCGCTTTAACCTTTTACAGTGTGTGTAATATGTTAATTTAGCACTTGAGTGTGAAAGGAAAAAGCAGATGGATAGAAAGCGTTTAAGTGTATTATTCAAATCAAAACTGTCTGGGTCATTCCTTTTATGCTGGACTCTTTGAACTTTTGGAGAAAGGGGGAAAAAAAAGTTAATTGTTGAAAGTTAATAAAGTATTCATAAAAAAAGGTAGCCTTTCAAAATTTTCAGAAAACATAAAAGATTTCAGAATTATACAATGGGGTAATTCAGCCTATGAAATTATTTTATAACATCAAAATTTTCACAGTGGCAAGAACCTTTAAGATATGTAATAGAATGGTTATAAAGAGGTAAAGTTAGCATTTCCTTAGTATGCGTCAAACGATTAATCACGATTAATCGCAACCAAAATACAAAAAAGTGTGTGTACTGTGTATATTTATTATGTTTGTCTAAATACACACACATATATTTTGAAAATATATACATGTATTTACATGTATACAGTTGAGGTCAAAAGTTTACATCCCCCTTTCAGAATCATCAAAAATGTTAATTATTTTACCAAAATGGAGGGATCATACAAAATGCATGTTATTGTTTAATTAGTACTGACCTGAATAAGATATTTCACATAAAAGATGTTTATATATGGTCCACAATATAGTTAATCTATTCAAATAATAGATGAATTTATAAAAAATGACCCCGTTCAAAAGTTTACATCCCCTTGATTCTTAATACTGTGTTGTTACCTGAATGATCCACAGCTGTGTTGTGTTGTTTTTTTTTTTTTGTTTTTTTTTAAGTAATAGTTGTTTATGAGTCCTTTGTTTGTCCTGAACAGTTAAACTGCCTCCCGTTCTTCAGAAAAATCCTTCAGGTCCCACAAATTCTTTGGTTTTTCAGCATTTTTTGTGTATTTGAACCCTTTCCAACAATGACTGTATGATTTTGAGATCCATCTTTTCACACTGAGGACAACTGAGGGACTCATATGCAACTATTACAGAAGGTTCAAACACTCACTGATGCTTCAGAAGGAAAAACGATGCATTAAGAGCTGGGGGGTGAAAACTTTTGAACAGTTTGGAGTTTGTTGTACATTTTTCTTATTTTGCCTAAATATCATATTTTTTCATTTAGTAGTGCCCTTCAGAGGCTACAGAAGATACAAAAATGCTGGAAAACCTAAGAATTTGTGGGACCTGAAAGATTTTTTTGAACAACAGCGGGGGCAGTTTCAGGACAAGCAAGGGACTCAAAAAAAATGTGAATCATGCAGGTAACAACACAGTATCAAGAATCAAGCATATGTAAACTTTTGAACTATTATTGTCTCTTGTGGACTATATGTATACATCTTTTATGTAAAGTATCTTATTCAGGTCAGTAGTAAATAAACAATAACATGCATTTTGTATGATCCCTCTTTTCTATAATATCCTATTTTGGTCAAATTGTTAACATTTAGCAGATTCTGAAAGGGGGATGTAAACTTTTGACCTCAACTGTATATATTTATATTCATATAATTTATATTATATATAAATATATTTAATATATAAACAACATTTTTCTTAAATATATACATGCATATGTGTGTATTTATATATACATAATAAATACACATAAATACACATACGTACAGTTCACTTACATATATTATGTAAACAAAAACCTTTATTTTGGAACAATTAATCGTGATTAATCATTTGACAGCTCTAGTTTTAAGCTAACTGCAATGCAGGTTTACTGGAAAACTGTGCTTGTGTCTGCATTTCTGAAAAATGATATTTGATTGCTCCATACACATTTCATGACAATTTTGTGAAATGAAGTCCAGTTAGCAGTGCCAAAAGCACACTTAGTTTTACCAAAAACAGACAAATGTAGATGTGGCAATGCTGGTTGTTGTACATATTGTGGTAGTTCAGAAATGAAATGTCCAGTGAGTGGTGCTAAAAGATTAATGCTAAGGTGATATTAAAGGGGTAGTTCACCCAAAAATTAAAATTATGTCATTAATTACTCACCCTCATGTCGTTCCAAACCTTTAAGACCGTCGTTCATCTTCAGAACACAAATTAAGATATTTTTGATGAAGTCCAAGTGCTTTCTGACCCTGCATATACGGTACTACCATGTTCAAGGCCTAGAAAGGTAGTAAGGACATTGATAAAATAGTCCATGTGACATCAGTGGTTCAAACTTAATTTTATGAAACTACGAGAATACTTTTTGTGCGCAAAGAAAACAAAAATAATGTCTTTATTCAACAATTTCTTCTCTTCTGTGTCAGTTTTTGACGTGCATTTACAAAAGTACCACCATGTGTAGTGCATGCGTCATCGTCTATATATTCTGGTTCAAAGAAGTAAGGCTGGGCAAAAAATTGCAAGTTGTCCTCTCTGTCAAAATCTTCAGATATGTTTATGAAGACTGTTTATGTACAGCATACATCTTCCTCTGCTTGTAAACAAGGAACAGCACAATCCTGGTTCTACGTCAGAACGCCTGTTCCTGCCTCAGTAGCACCACTTGCATGTGCCGTGGTACTCTTGTGAACGCAGAGCAGAGACTGACATAGAAGAGAAGGAATTGTTGAATAAAGTAGTTATTTTTGTTTTAGCTACATAACATAGTATTGTGCAAGAAACAAGTCTTCATTAATCAGTAATCTGTGCTTTTAGTAATAATTTGTGTGGAAAGTATTTAATTTCAGCAGTTTTGCAGAAATGTAGGTAGAGGCATATTTTTCCAATAAGCCTGTTAGTTAGTTTTGATTATCTGTTGACATTGTAATAAAACAGGATGTAATGTTTTAAATTAAGTCCAAACAACAAATGCCATTAAACATTATGTACTGTGCTTTGAGAGATGTGTTGTGAACTGGCCAGGTCATGGTGTCCAAGACAAATTTTCCAGGAATGGGAAAATAAAGTCTATTCTATTCTGAAATATATTCATATTTCAATATATTGAAGTTGTATTTGCATTTAATTGTGTAATATACATTTCTTAGTTAGGAAAGATATGGTAGAAGGCTGAAACATCCATTCAAACAGAATGGTAAAATGATTTAGAATTGTGATTGTTGTGATAAAAGAAAGTAAATAACTTGATTTACTTCTTCAACAATTATGAGCTTAATATTTTATCCAGTATATTAAGACACATATGATGGGGGCATGAAAATGTACTGCATAAAAGCAATGACCCACCTGACAAATTGAAGTGCTTTTCTTTAATCTAATCATGCTCTGAAGTAGATAACTTCTCAGCAATCTCATTGCCTTTCTCTTAGATAAATAGAAAGCAAAGGTGCAGGCGAAGTTCTCTTGAAACTCTCTTGAAAAAGTGTTCTTCATTAAGCACTCGAAGCACACACAAGCACACACTTTTGTGCCGTGAGAGCTGAAATATTACACTGGCATATTACATTGATGTTGTGGTGCTAACACAGTATATCTATAGGTTTTTAAGCACAAGGCTAGTTTACTCACCGCTTTGACAGATCGAGAGTAAATCAGAAGGCCTGTGACTGCGAGTGCCAGGGTTTTTTTAATCTAATTCCAGGGCCTTGAAACAACTTGCTTATTTTCGTCTCAGTTTTGGCTCTCCGCTAAAATAAAACATTGAGCGATGAATGCGCTGACAGGTCATTGTGTGTCAAGCTGTCACTCTGTAATGGGTACATCTTTCAGCTGCAGAGCTGATGGCAAGAGAACAGGAGGGGAGAGAAACCGGGAGGAAGAGGTGGAGATGGAGAGACCGAGAAACACACACAAACAGAGAAAGTACAGTAAAGAAAAGAAAAAAACAAAACAAAGAAATAAAACTGAAAAAGAAAAACTTTTTTTTTTCTTCTGAGTTCACAATGCATCTTCTCTGTGACCAAACACTTGTCATGAGGAGGGAGAAGTTGAATAAATTTTTAATGATGCTGGGTACAAGTGCCGCTTTGAAAATCTGCTGCACCTAATTTTTTTTTTCTTCGTTAGCCAAGGCTCGCTAATGCATCAGAAACGCTAGCAGCGTGTCCTGAGGAAAAGCGCTATAATTGTGTTGTTCTAATATCATGCCTCCCTCTAATGTTCTCCCGGTAATCAAGCTGGGATTTATTTATTTATTTATTGAGGTATTCTATTTAATATATTCTCTTATTGCATCATATCTCATACAAATCTTGTCAATTACAATCGCTTGTGGATGACAGTCCAAATAATTATACACATTTCCTTAAATTCTCTTTGTGAGCTTGGTTAATCAAGCCTTGAATGAATGATTGCGCTGTTTATATAAATTCTGTCTGTTCACTCTCAAGTCCCTCATGCCAGTTTTCACCTCTCATTTTCAAACCTAATAAGAAAAACGAATACATTAAGCTCTAGTCAGAGGCTCCTGATGCAATCAAACTAAATGTATTCACAGCAAAAGCTAGAATACAAAGCTCCGCGGCCATGTTGATAATGCCGATGCTTCTCCGACTCTGTACCGAACGAGAGTGCGTGTCTGTTTGCAGAACTCCACCGAAATTGAAACGAGCGCCGGAGAAAAGAGAGAGACAAGCAATATTTTCAGGCCTTATAAGTGTGAGTTTATGGGCCTTTTATTTGAATAAATGAATTGGAAGCATTTGATGTGATTGAAAGGAGCTTAGTATTCAAATAGGTGGCCTAAGGCCTTGGTGTGCGCCTTTCACTCCAAATCTCTTTAATGCCAGCAAACCCGGCTCCGCCATATGCCGAGCGTTGTTTGGGCTGGTGAGGGAAACCGAGGGAGGCTGTTACAGCCGATCCATGCATTATTTATTGAGAGATATTAACTACTTCAGCTCTGTTATTAAAACAAGAGGGTTTGGCCTTGAATAGCGAAGACGAATGTTAACAATTCTCGCAATTGAATTCAACAGCCTTCCCTACTCGGCGCTTTAGAAAAACTGCAAGCGTTGTGCATGTTTTACCAGTTCGCTCTGATCTTGTTGCTGTGTTTTAAGCAGGATCCGTTTCACTAGTCAGCTGAAATTGTTCATTAATTTTTACTTTTGTGCAGTTGAAGTGGAGGTTATGGTGAGTACATGTAGTACAAGATTATGATTTTCTAGCGAGTTCTAGATGATAGAACTTCCCTTTGAGGATGTTAAATAAATATTGGTAACACTTTACAGTAAGGTGTCATTTGCTAACAGTTGACATGTTAACTAACATGAACGAACAATGAACAATACATTACGCTATTTATTACTTTTTGTTAATGTTAGTTAATAAAAATACAAATGTTCATCGTTTGTTCATGTAAGTTTACAGTGCAAATAACTAATATTAACAAACGCATCTTGCGATTTTAATAATGAATTAGCAAATGCTGAAATTAACTAACTAGTATTAATAAATGCTGTAGAATTGTTTATTCTTAGTTTATGTTATCTAATGTAGTTAAATAATGAACCTAATTGTGAAGTGTTACCAAAATATTCTGTGTTCTGTACTAAATTAATGTTGTAAGTTGTAATTTATGCCACAAGTGCTTTCAATTTCTACTCGTCCCTCCTGAAATGAATGAATGAATGATTGAATGAATTATTAATGAGGTTATACTGAGGCATTTACAATGGAAGTAAATGGGACCAATTTTTGAAAAATTTAAAAGCAGAAATGTGAAGCTTATAATATTATAAAAGCACTTAAATATTTTCAGAATTGCATAAAATATTGTTTACAGATACAGTATTTTGACATTTACAGATTGGCCTTATTGCCTTTCCAATGTACTGTAAGTATCTCATATTAACAAAGATTTTGTTCTAAAAAGTACAAACGGGACAAGTGGAAATTAAATTTTGTGGTAATCAAAATTTGGCCAAAAGTGCTGTTAATAAAGCTCAGCTTGTACTAAACAAGTGTTGTTGTTGTTTTTTAAAGGAAGGACAGAAAATGAGAAAGCGATGGAGAGACAGAGCGAGCTCTTAGATGGATGATAAAGCATTTAAGGGAATTATTGAATTTATTTTGCTAAGTGAGCGCAGCCAATTTTGGCTGAAGTGCAACCCACAGACTCTTCTGTGGTGGGAATAAGGAACCCTTGACCTCTGTGGTCAGAGAGGTCAAGCTATTTCAAAGACTCTGAGATGTTAGACCATCCCTCACCTCTCGTCCATGTGAAACAAGCCCAGCACCAATCATGTCTTGCAGGTGTGTGTGTGCGTGCGAGCGTATGTGTGTATATGAGCTTAAATCTCAACCTCTAGCCCTTAGGTAAGAAGGGCGGGAGGTGGAAAATTCGGCCGGGCCCGGCGAGTCTTGCTGCCCATAGAGAATGAATGGCTTTAGCACTGCGCCCAGACAGAAAAATCAATGCCTCATATGAGGAGACTGCGGGGGTTAGGCTCCCATGTTCATGTCAACAAGGCTATTGGTTTTCTTAATACTCCAAAGTTGGCGTTTCCCTTGCTGCGGGAGGGCCGATGCTGTGACTTGTGTGGTCAAAGCTTAACAAAGGGATTCTGCCTCCAACCTCCAACACTCAAATGCTGAGTCTGGCCGGGGCAAGGCAGAATTAATTCTACAGCATGGCACATGGCCATTAGTTTCAGTCCTGTATGTTTGTGTTTGCAGCGCTGAGCTGGACCGCAGTACTGGATGAGCAGGTACAGGACTGACAGCGCCTCTGAAGGGCTTGTTTCGTTAACTACCATGTGTTGGTGCTTTTAAGAGCTGATCAGTGGTTTTGGGTTTCCAGTTTGAGGGAGAGTGCAACCTCATTGCCACATTCCTGCAGTGCTAGGATTGTCAGGATGTTGTCAAGATTTAAATGTAATGAGCTTGCAAATTTGTTCTTTGATAACGAATGAATGAATAAATGAGGTTATGGTGAAGCATTTACAATGGAAGAAAATGGGACCAATTTTTGGAGAATTTAAATAAAAGCACTTACATTCATTTTTGTCAAATCTTGTGCATTATTTGAACTAAAATTCTCTAAATCAGCATTTTTACAGTGGGTTTAGTGTTTATAGTACTGCATTGTCATTGCGACAAAAGTAAAATTGGATACTGTGAACTCTACACAGAAAATATTGTTTACATCTTGTGGCTGTAGTATTGCAACAGTGCATATTTCAATATTTACAGATTGGCACTGTTGCCTTTGCAATCAAAATACCTTATTTTAATAAAGATTTTGTTCTGAAAAATAAGAGTTAAAAACACAAAGCTAAAGGTGTGGATTTGGTGGGAGAAAAAGAAAAGTAAGAGAAATTAAAATAGACTTTCTGGCATGTAGAAAATAGACAGTGAATGGACCTGATAAATTGTCCTTCTTTTTTTATTTATTTAATTAATTATTTATTTATTTATTTATTTTTAATAAAATCAACATTAAAAAAATTTAGTAGGAGATAGCATTACAGATGTCCTGAGGGCTAGCAAATCTTGCAGATGATGTTAAATTTGACATCAAAGCATTATAGCATTAATAGTGAACAATTAGAATGTTTCTGAAATAAATAATCAGAATATATTATATAAATTATATGTTTAGGTTCAGTTTTCTATTTTATGCTGTTCTTCTATTAATCAAAGAACCCTGGAGAAAAAATAAAAAAAATAAATAAATAATCACAGTTTCAACAAAAATTTTAACCAGCTGTTTTCAACATTGATAGTAATAAGAAATTATTCCTAAGCACCACGTCAGCGTATTATAATGATTTCTGAAGGATTATGAGGCACTGAAGATTGGAATAATGGCTGCTGAAAATCCATCACAAATTTATCACAACATTTGCCAACACAGGAATTAATTACTTTTCAAAAAACAAACAAACAAACAAACAAATAAATAAATAAATGAAATTAAAACAAACGTTTATTTTACATTTATTTAAAATGTGTAATATTTAACAGTATTATTGCGATCAAATAAATGCAGCCTTGGTTCAGCATATGAGAATTCAGAATAAAAAATAAAATAAAATAAAATAATAAATGCATACATAAATCTTACTGAAGCTAAACTTCTGAACAGCAGTGTATGTACTCAGTACAGCAACTAAGCCACTGCATTATATCACAGCTTGTCAATAAGCATTGGATTGAATATTACCTTACAGATATCCACTCTGTTATCACCTTACAAGAAACGTTAATGTGATTTAACATTTTGCGTTATTACACAGAGCACTAAATGTTCTAGCAATAGTGCAAGAACAACAAAGTTAATTTTTCAATCATACACCATCCTCACTTGAACATAAATATCAAGATGTAATAAAAATGACACCAAAAATAAGCAAGATTCATGTTCAACTAGTCAGTTTCACACAATTATGCCTGTATATACCGTACACCTCTCTCTGACTGTACCGCTCTTAAAAAATTTGAAACAGCTGGTATTATAACTATAACTTTTTATATCTTTTTAACACTTCAGTGTTGAGAAGCTCAGAAAATTAGTTTGTAATATGTAGTGTTTTTTTGTTCATTTCAAACCCGCAAAAATTGAAAGTAAATAGTCGGAAAGTTTTATTTAAAAACATCAGTACATCATTTGCATACTCAGACCTGTACAGATAACAGGTACACTATCAGATTTGTCAGTATGTTAAATAAGATGTTTAATTGACGTGATATATTTAAAATAGCAAATCGAATCACGTATTAGCGTTACATTTAACAAACGGGCCTGATTAAATGCATTTGTATGCACACAATCACACAGATACTCTTTCTCCCTCTCTTTAAGTGTACTTGATTCTCTATTATACAAAGGAAACGAAAAAAACATAAGAGGAATCGGTGCACAGGAATAATTCCATTAGGGCTCCCTGGCTGTTTGATACACCATGCACTGATATATTTTCTAATAGGAGAAAGAGGAAACCAGCCAGGTAATTACTGCCGTAGCGCATAGATGTACATCGAAACTCACCCTATACACACAGAGCAGACCCTTTTCTAATCACTGCCCCCCTCGAAGGAAAAAAAAAAAAATATTAATGTTATACTGTTGTTTGGTTGCACAGGTCCCCTCTCTGGTGTGTCGCTAATTTAGGCTTTTGTTTTTCTTAAGTAGCTTTCTCCTTAACCGCCGTCATGTGGCGCGAACCCCCCCTCCGGACACACTATCGTTTGTTGGGGTGGGGGCAGCAGGAAAAGGGGAGTGAGCATTGCTCACCCAGAGCAATCGGATGAAAACGCAGTGCAGATGTAATTTGTTTTCAATGGCTGTTTCAAAAGAATAATTGTGGTGACACTGGCCGATCGATAGTATGGATTTTTGTTTTGGAGTGCCCTGTGTGTGTGATGCTAAGAGGAGCCAGGAAATACAGCACTGCAGCCTGAATACAATAAAAATGGATGGCGGGGGTCTGTGGGTATTTGTGGGGCTGCTCGCCTTCAGTGGGGCGGCAGACATCATTGGTGGGATTACTGAACGTGTCCTCTGGGCTACCAGAGCTAGTCTGGTTGTGTGGCCATAGAAACTGCTGTTCCTGTCCCTCTTCCTCCCCCTCTCGCCTCTGCTACTCTTTCAGGGGGAAAAAACATTGACTACACTTGAATAAACTCACTTAAGATGAAACGCAGCAATGGCACGCGAGAGAAAGAGAAAGCGAAGAGAAATAGAAATAGACCTCCTGCACAACAGAAGTGAGTTTTGAGAAATAGATCTGTACACAATGAATGGACCTGATTGAATAAAGCTGAAACACACCAGCTGACTTTGCTGTGCATATAAAACCCAATCCAAACTGATGCAATGAGGCCGCGTTTGAAGAAGTAACTAGCCGATGATGAATGACAGTAAACGCTAAGCTTTACAATGTATTCAAAATAAAGCATATTCAGCATGTCAGCCGATATGATGCTTAGTACAGGCTCTTACAGCTGTAGTGACAATCATGTGTGATATTTGTTTTTCCAGATGGATCTTTGTAGGCGACTGTATATTTACGATTCAGATTATTTATTTTGTGGACTAGGCCCACATGAGCTTCATGCAAAAACTCTTCCTCGTAATCTTGCGAGAAGTGTCTTCATTGTAGGTCCATGTTTAAAGGATTAGTTCACTTCCAGAATAAAAATTTCCTTATATTTTACTTACCCCTATGTCATCCGAGATGTTCATGTTTTTCTTTCTTCAGTCAAAAACAAATTAAGGTTTTTGAGGAAAACATTTCAGGATTTTTCTCCATATAGTGGGCTTCAGTGGGAGCCAGTGGGTTGAAGGTCCAAATTGCAGTTTCAGTGCAGCTTCTACATGAGGGTCTCATCTAGTAAAACGAGCTTGACTTCACGCATTACGCAGTCACGTTAGAAAGGTCAAGCGTAACATTGGTGGAAGTGTAACATTGGTAACCCAGTGTTTACAAAGTGAACGTGCACGAGACCTTTCCAACGTGATTACGTAATGCGTCAATGTGCATCACAGAGCTAGAGCAAGACAAGCATTTGTGGTTACAATTTTTTTCATTTCACTAGACAAGACCGATATATCTCAGCTGGGAAACTGCATTGAAACTGCAATTTGGACCTCCAGCCCATTGCCCAACATTGAAGTTCAATACAATTTAAATACAATGTTTTCCTCAAAAACTTCAATTTCTTTTTGACTTAAGAAAGAAAGACATGAACGCTTGAATGACATGGGGGTGAGTAAATTATCTGGAATTAACTTTAATTCTGGAAGTGAACTAATCCTTTTATATAAGAGGTGTTTGTTTTTTTGTTTTTTTTTACGTTTTTAAAGGGGTCATATGATGTTGCTAAAAAAGAACATCATTTTGTGTAATTGGTGTAATGCAATGTGTTTATGCAGTTCCACATACTGTACAGTATTGTTGCTCCTCTCTGCCCTGCCTTTCTAAAACACTTTGATTTTTACAAAGCTCATCGTTCTGAAAACTGAGGTGTTTTCTGATTGGCCAACTATCTGGTGCGTTGTGATTGGCTGAATACCTCAAGCATGTGATGGAAATGTTACGCCCCTCACGCCCCTGGTGTGATGCCCGGCGTGACGAGACAAAAACAATAAAACCCATTATAAACAAGACTTTAAATGTGAAAACGTACTTACAGGCTGTGAGTCAGAAGTGCCAGACTGTCCTTGCAACATTGGAATTGCCCCACTTTATAGCCTTAACCGTTTGTGTATAGCTGGCATTGTAGGCTACTCTCCCAGGTTTGGGAAACAGTCCTCTGTAAAATCTGCAGCACCCACTTGAATATTTGCATTGTACTGTTCCGGAACAGAGCTGTAAATATAACTTAACCACTGAGTACACACTGAGTTGTGTACTCATTTGGAAGGCTAAACAAAGTAGATTCGCTTTCACAGTGAGAAACACAACGTCAACCACAACATGGCAGCGGCGACAACAATACTGCAGCCGGTATAAAAAGTTATGCCTTCTTTCTTTGTGTATACATTTGGGCGATGTTATGCAAATCTTACCACATTATAACGTAGACGTGGGGGCGTGTTTGAATGAGTCGTTTTAGGAAGGCGTGGCTGAGTCTTAACTTTGATAATAAATATCTCTTTGGGTCTGAGACTTCAAGTTTTGCAACTTTACAGATCTTATATATGCACAAACTGCTTGTAACACTCCAAAGACGAAGGAAAACAAGAACCGCATCATATGCCCCCTTTAATATAACAGATATGATGACCCATAATTGTTCACTCACTCAATCATATTTATTTATTTATAAACTAAAGAAAAAAGTAGTCTGGATTTGTTTTGGGTTTTTGAATTTTATGCTGTACTGTAGTATTTTTTTTTTCTTTCTTTCTGTGAAGGAATTTGTGCTATGTAGCTCTAACAAAGTTTGTTTATTGATTGATAGATTTATATTTTTTAAAATAATTTATATGATTGAACTAGTATTTGTAGCTGTAGAAACAAGCTAGATCTCAACTAAACGCAGATTGAAAATCTCTATTTATATTTAAATTATTGTTTGTGTTTAGCTCCAGGAGAATGTCTTATGAGTACAAAAGAAAAGCAGACAAATGAACCAATGACCATTTGTCTCTTGAATATAATTTCATTTGTGCTCTTTTATATTTGGGGTTTTAATAGGATATTTTCCCCAGGGTAGATAGTCATTGTGTTGACTGAGGATGGAGTCCATTTTTTTAGGTTCTTTCTCTCTCTGTGACTCACACTCGTATCCTTAGGCCCTTTCCCAAATAGCCCCACTGTGTGCCAAATAATAGGCCGTTTGGAAAATCAGACTTTGTTTTTCCAGTAGTAAGTGTCGAGGGTTCCTTTAATTTGTCTGGGAAAATGTGAGGGCGAAGAGGTGGAGATATCAGTGATATGTTACACATATTTGCTTCCCTGTGTTGGGTGTGTGTGTGTTTCTATGTGTGTCCAGTGGTACAGGGCTATTTAAGAGAGTATCATTTCTCTCTTAGGCCTCACGTCCATGATCTCTCTCTCTTCCTCTTCAGTATTCCCAAGTGATCAGTTGCCACCAGAGGCTCAGGGGCTGATTTATTAGCATGGCCTGAGCTCCTGTCCTCTGCCTGAGTGCATCTGCAATGGAAAAATTTCCTCTTTTTTTTAAAACAGCAAACTGGGAGAATAAGGCTACTCCATGGGTTGACTGCCTAATACACAGTTCTTTCCCCTTTCAGTTTCCTCAATCTTTTTGCCTCACAGCTTGTTTCCATAGCAGATTTTGTCCTCTCTCAAACAGTCTGTCACTTAACAGGATAAAAAAGAAAAAAGAAATTAGGCCATATATTGTATGAAGTACTTGTTTGTAAGGGTGGTGACATTTCTTTACATGTAGAAAAGGGTTAAACTTGGTGAGTATGGACAGCTAAGGGTTAATGCAGCTCATATAATTGAGAGACAAGTGCCTGAGCATATTAGCTATTTTCCAATGAGAGGCCCCTGGCATATAATCAAAATGCACAGGACCAGCAAATCTAGATTACCTCAGATATTAATCCAGTTATTGGTAGCTTCTCTGAACATTGACATTAAAAAATCATTGAGGGTGTCATAAAGGCAGCAGGATAATAATCATTAACGAATGGATGGTCCGATCCACATCCGAGAGCAGGGGACCTATTTAAAGCCTCACAGATCTGCCACCTGCAAGTGGAAACGGGGTGAGATCTCCCACCCACAATGATATGAATTACATGGAAAATATGTGTGTGGTTAATGACTGTCTTTATTATATATGATGGCATGTCTTGTGGTAAGTGCCTGCCCTTATCATTCCATTATAAGCTCAAGAAAATGACTACATATGTGACTAAAAAGTGTTTCCACAACAAACACAGACCCAGGCCTCCTGTTTTTTAGCAATATGATTGTTCTAGTATTATAATCCATAGTATTGCACATCAAACTGTACAGTAATCTGCAATTTGGGGATGCTTTCCGCTCTGCGCGCTTATTCTCACCCTTTAACACGGCCTTGCTTCTGCCCGGCAGCTGTTGACATTTCTGCAACATAGCTGCAGCATTGCGGAAACGTCTGCTAATGGATGTCTCTGGCTCAGTAACAGGCAAAGTGTATAGCCAGCACGGTTACGACTTCATCAGACTTCTGTGGATGGCTCTGCATAATTGCCAGAGATAGAATGATCCTGTGCTTGCTGACAGGTGAGAAACAGTTGTGTTGTGATCAGAGAGAGATTTCTCCTGGGGCCACTCAGGGTCCCCTTACAAGCACACACATAGACTTCACACATAGGTTCTTTATTGGCATCTGTGGTTCTACGTAGAACCATTAACATCTGTGGAACCTTTTAGTTCCAGAAAACATTCTTTGTAGTGGAAAAAGGTTCCATAGACTTTAAAATGTTCACTAAGAAAAAAAAAAAGGTTAATTTTTTTCCGTTTCCGCCACAGAATAAATTTTTTAAAAAAAGGTAATTGTGACTTTTTATCTCACAATTCAGACATTTGTTGTCGCAATTGCGAGTTTACATCTTACAATTCTGACTGATATATAAACTCGCAATTCTGAGATTCAAACTCAGTTCACACAATCTGACTTTTTTCGCAGGATTTCTAGTTTGTATCACAATTCTGACCATGTTTTTATCAGAAACGCAATTCTGACTTTATAGCATGCATTTGGGAGTTATTAAGTCAGAATTGTGAACTTGGAATTCTGAAAGCATATCAATATTTTTCCCCTCAAAATTGGACTTTATAACTTGCAATTGCAGTTCCAAGAAAAATACCATCCAATATGTAGATTAGACTGTTTCTTCATTTGATCAATTTGTGAGCAAGTGATGTAACACAAAATTTTTTTAAATCTGTTCTGATGAAGAAACAAACTTATCTACATCTTGGATGACCTGAGGGTGAGTACATTTTCAGCAAATTTTCACGTTTGGGTCTAATAATAATTTAAAGAGAGTTCACCCAAAAATTTAAAAAATTCTATCGTTGATTACTTACCCTCATGTTGTTTCAAAAACATAAGACCTTCGTTCGTCTTCAGGACAAATATTAGGATATTTTTGATGAAATCCAAGAGCTTTCTGACCCTGCATAGACAGCAACGCAATTGACACGTTCAAGGCCTAGAAAGGTAGTACATCATTAAAATAGTCCATGTGACTTCAGTGGTTAACCCGTAATGTTATGAAGCTACAAGAATACTTTTGTGTGCAGAAAAAGCATAAATAACTTTATTCAACAGTTTCTTCTCTTCCGTGTTAGTTTTCAACAACAGTACCACATGCATGCATTGTGGTACCCTCGTGAACTCGAGTCGTATGCGCGTCACATGGACTATTTTAATGATGTCCTTGCTACTTTTCTTGGCCATAAAACATTTCAGTTGTGTTGCTGTCTATCCAGAGTCAGAAAGCTCTCAGATTTCATCAAAAACATCTTAATTTGTGTTCTGGAGTAATTAATGGCAGAATTTTCATTTTTCGGTGAACTGTTCCTTTAAGAGTGTACATAAACAGAATAGTGTGAATATACATTTAGATCAATACCACAGAAAGACATATATGTGTGTTATATGGTCAGGAGGCCAATTAGGCCTTCACTCTAGTCAGAAACCCACAGGACCCAGGAGCTTCCTTCCTCGTTTCCTCGATTCATCCTCCCCTTTCCTTCCCACCCCTCCGCATGGACTCAGGGCACTTCTCCGTTGTAAAACGCTGGCACACATAGTATTGATTTTCATTTAGATAACTTAATGCTCGCAAACAATCCACGCACCCCGACACCGGAGCTCAGCTTAGATCTACGATTGTGCCTCGCTGTAATCTGGGGCCATTTCTCTTCCGGCTTGCTTTTTTCGGATTCATTTTTCCTAAACTTAACCGATTCGCAACGGAAGGGGCGAGAGAGATATAAATGAAAAGCGAGGTGGCCGTCGATCAATCACCCGGAGCGCAAACATTCCCCCACTGGCCTTTTCCCAACATTCTATTACCACCGGGTAGTTGGCCAGTCAAACGGGAATAAAAATTACACAGAAAACATCATAAGTTAGGCTTGATTTGTCGAGCGCGAAGCCTGACAATTCCGCAGGACTTATACACTGGGGCCGGTGCTGAAAATCAGCCTTGTTATGGCTCGGGCACGTCTATAAAGATTGTTCATTTCATATAAAACAGCTACCTGTGCTGTGGGCCCGGGGAGCAAGAGTGATGTTGGGTATAAATACAGGAGGAAATCTATTAGTCTAGCCCCGGCTGTTGAAACAAGCCTGGACCGGGCCCGCTGTTGTTACTAGGCAGCGCTCGCCCGTGCGGATGTGTGTTGGTGGGGGTGGGGGGTTAGTTACTGAGGCGACGGCCATCATCTCTCTGTGTTAGATGAGATGAGATAACGCGCTGATGTGTGACCGCTGGCATGCCGACCGTGGCAGCTGCCCACTGCTGGCCGTGGCGCTGTAACGAGGGAGCGGCAAGGGAAGCGAACGAGGGTCTCGGCGTGGCATAACACCCTCACAGCCCCGGTGTTAAGTGCTGCCTGCCCCCTCCACCCCATCACCACCGCCTCCCGAGCGCTCGTACGGTAGCGGCTAATTATGCCGAAGAGCTATTGCGTGTTGTTTTATGCTTTATTGTCCATTTACTCACAGCACAAAAGCTAGCGGGCTCGCTAATGCACATTTTGCTGCTGCGCAGGATGCAAAATCAATTTGTCAGGTCATACTGATTATTGTCATTCTGTAGAGAACACGACCCTTTGACCTTTCCGTGACCCTCCGCTGTGAGTCTGGATTTTAGCCAGCCATAAACGGCCAAATGATCATAACTCATTTTTTCACGAACCATTAAATTTAATGAAAATGCTATAAAATAAATGTAATGCCGTTCTTTGAGGCTATTTTCAAAACACGACTCTTTTGCTGTATAAGGACTTTACCTTACAGTGCGCTACGCTATCTGGAGCACATTTATGGCTGTGTTATCATAAAATCCAAAGGGAACGGAGCAAGTCTGAACTGTATTCCCTTACAAATAATTGTGCCCCAGAGACTCGCCGTTCAAGAGATATTTGCAGTCGTGTGATATGGTAAATGTGGAGTTGCCGTAGAACGTTCTGAAGTCCTCTATCCCCTCCCCCTTTCTTGTCAGGGTATGACATGTGGGCCATGTGTGGACAGCTATGACACGTGTAAGTAATGCTGGTAGAACCGTGCCACTGTTCGTTTCCCCCGGAGATTTATATGGCCACAGGGGCTGGTCCTGTGCTCCTGTACTTCCACGACACTAGTCGGGTGTGACTGTCATTATGTGACAATCGTAAAAGAGCTGAGATATGAGCTGCTCACGGTTTCTGCAGTGTTTAATGTGAATTTTAACATGTCCCTGTTCTGTTTCACAGCCTATGAGGAAGACATGATGGCACTGTTTGGATTTGAAGAGTGGTGCGTGAAGGATTTTATTGGTTTAGAGCAAGGATTTTGATTGCTGAGAGAACTCCAGACTACATTGTGATGATTCTGAATGTTTATGGCATTATTTTAGTTTAATGTGCGTTACCCTGATGGTGTTTTGTCTTTGTGTGTGTGACCCTGTGCACTGTCTACATATGAATATTGCCCTTGTTTTATGGACAAGCCACATGATGGATCAGTTTATCATACAGTAAGTGTCCTTCCATTGTACCTGTATTATTATGGTGGTTATAAGTGTGGTTTAGTTCGTGTAGATTGGTATATTAACATTATATGACTTAATGAAATATACAGTTGTAAGTTGTAAAATATACAGGTGCAAATATGTAGTACCGGAAACATTTTCACAGTATTTTGTACAGTTACATTTCTGGCAACCACAGCTGCCAGCTTTTACTGTAAATTTAACAGGATATATTTTTTTAAGTGTAGTGTATGTAAAGTTGAGGTCAAAAGTTTACATACACCTTGCAGAATATGCAAAAAGTTAATTATTTTACCGAAATAAGAGGGATCATACAAAATGCATGTTATTTTTTTTATTTAGTACTGACCTGAATAACATATTTCACATGAAAGACTAACATATACATCCAAGAGAAAATAATAGTTGAATTTATAAAAATGACCCTGTTCAAAAGTTTACATACACTTAATTCTTAATACTGTGTTGTCACCTGAATGATCCACAGCTGTTTTTTTTTTTTTTTTTCTCTTTTGTTTAGTCATAGTTGTTCATGAGTCCCTTGTTTGCCCTGAACAGTTAAAATGGCTGCTGTTCTTCAGAAAAAATCCTTCAGGTACCACAAATTCTTTGGTTTTTCAGCATTTTTGTGTATTTGAACCCTTTCCGACAATGACTGTATGATTTTGAGATCCATCTTTTCACACTGAGGACAACTGAGGGACTCATATACAACTATTACAGAAGGTTCAAACGCTCAAGAGTTGGGGGTGAAAACTTTTTGAATTTGACAATCAGGGTAAATTTAACTTATTTTGCCTTCTGGGAAACGTAAGTATCTTCTGTAGCTTCTGAAGGGCAGTACTAAATGAAAAAAAAAAACGAAAAAAAAAAAAAATACCACATCTTCATTCTGTTCAAAAGTTTATACCCCTGGCTCTTAATACATCGTTTTTCCTTCTGGAGCATCAGTGAGTGTTTAAAACTTTAGTAATAGTTGTATATGAGTTCCTCAGTTGTCCACAGTGTGAAAAGATGGATCTCAAAATCATTGTTGGAAAGTCATTGTTGGAAAGTCAAAGTCATTGTTGGAAAGAATTCAAATGCACACAAATGCTGAAAAATCAAAGAATTTGTCGGACCTGAAAGATTTTTCTGAAGAACAGCAGGCAGTTTAACTGTTCAGGACAAACAAGGGACTCATGAACAACTATCACAAAACAGAAAAACACAGCTGTGGATCATTCAGGTAACAACATAGTATTAAGAATCAAGCGTATGTAAACTTTTGAACAGAGTAATTTTTATAAATTCAATTATTGTTTTTTTCTTGTGGACTACATGTAAACGTCTTATGTGAAATATGTTATTCAGGTCAGTACTAAATAAAAAAATAACATGCATTTTGTATAATCCCTCTATTTTGGTAAAATAATTAGCATTTCTGCAGATTCTGCAAGGTGTATGTAAACTTTTGACCTCAACTGTATACAGTGCTTGAAGTGGAAAAAAAGAAGTGCCAGTACTCCACTCCACTCCACTCTTTTCATAATTCACAATGTATGTATAGTGCCACAATCAATACATCAATAATTAAATATGTGTTTTCAATACAAATAAGCAAGTCCTGACTGTTAATATATATGGATCCATTCAGAATCACTATACCTCTGACCACCACATAATCTAAAACTCCTTCAGCCAGCATTCACTATGGAATACTCCTGCTTTTAAGCCAGATACACACTGAAAATAATAATTTACCAGCAACTGGATGCAAGTCACTATTATCTGTATTAGCGCTATTTTGAGCTTTCAGTTTGAATGCTTTCACTTACTGAACCCTTGGACTTTCCAGGAGTTTACCGGTTTAAAATTATGTGATCGCAAAAATCTGCTTCTTTTGATTTTAAGGTATTGTTTTCGTTATTATGCACTGATTCGAGAGCCCAGTTCTCATGAAAATGCGTATAAATAACACGATTTTCTGTTTCTATTTGGCATGTTATTCATACGCTGAAATTGACTTTGGTGTGCATATGATATGCGTTTGTCATGCATATAATACTCAGTTTTCGCGTGCATATTACACACATCTACCCCAGGCACTTTAATGAGATCGGGTGACAACCCCTGAGGTAGACCAACTCCACTTTCATCGATTCACGTGAATTGTCGAGATGAGACGACTCCTCCTGGTAGTGTGATTTATATAGGGCCATTTCTAATCACCCAAACACTGACACTTTGACACCGAGTACCGTCAACATGTCAGAAGTGACGGTACGCACGAAAAAGTGCCAGTACGCAAAAGGCTAAAATACAGGCTGCGTACCGGCCCATTTCAAGCACTGACTGTATATGTATAAATTGAAACTGTTTACTAAAAAAATTATATCACTGAATGTAATATGACTTGATATTGATTAAATGAGCATCTTCATTTAAAGTTTAAATACAGCAACTAACTAAATGAATTTGTGAGTCTTTGGATAATTAGTTAAAATAATCAACTCATAATGATCAGATCAATTCATTCATGAATCATACTACACTGGTTGCACTGTATGCACTGTAGTACAGCTCAATGGAAAGACATGTTTCCTTGCTATTATTTAAAGATTGTGATTAATTGGACAATCTACATTGTAACCCTGCCCTCGGAGAGGCATTCATTTCAAGTAAAATAGCATATAGTATGCATATGTATAAATCAAAACATTGTAAAATGTTTAGGTGAATTATGTGCTGCGTTATGCACCATATGTATTAATCTAATGTTTTTTATTAAAATATTCCATCACTGAAAATAATGTGACCTGATGTTGATTCAGTAATCACTCACATGGATTCAGTGAGTTCATTCATTTAAAGATTCAAACAGCAGTAACTGAAATTGAATGATTCATTAAAATGATCACCTCATAAGAGTCATTCATGAACCAGACTACATTGGTTGCACTGTATGCGCTGTATTACTGCTCCATATAATGACATGTCTTCTTGCTATCATTTAAAGATTAATTAGAAAATCAATATTGTACCCATCCCTTGGAGAGAGATTTATTTTAAGGTGTTTATTAGTAAAATAAACAAAGTATTAAAAAGGGGGTTAATAAATTGGTGTCCTCCATATGCATCGTGAAGGTTGGCTAGTGAAAAGGTTTCACACACATTCCCATCATCCACAATTCTTGCTTCTTCCTCTTTCTTTTCAGCTTTATCCTCATCCTGGTCTCCTCTGGAGATCCTACTCCTTTCGTATTTCCCTCAAGGTGCCTGCAGGTGCCCTGTTTACAAGACAACTCATCCTACAACACCTCTAACTCTGCTCAACCCCCGTGCTGGCCGTAGCCGTGGCTCTTCTCTCCTCCGTCACCTTGCGTCACGTCACTGTGCGCTTCCACTTGTTTGCATTAGGCCAAGTCAAAAGAGAGACGTGGAACAAAAGGGTCCTGTTGACATGGCACAGAGTGAAGATGACTCAATGAGCACTGGCACTCTGACAGCAAGGAGAGGTCGTTCAGCTCGTCCACAAAAACGCGTGAGAGCGAGAGACTTGGCGGCTTGACTGACAGATGGTCTAAACGTCGCCTTCTGGGCGCCAGGCCTCACGCTGAGAGGTGTACGTTTGAGTCTAATGTCTCAGAGCAATGGTGTTTTGGACCCTGTTGAGTCACTTAGGATCCTGGTGGACAATTGAGCTCTTGTGACAGAAGAATAAAACGAGAGGAGAGAAAGTCTTAAGGATAATAGGACGAAGAAGCTACATTATTTTAATTAAGCTAAGGTTGGTCTCCGTAGGGCCGTTAGCCACTGGAATCTGTCACAGCTAGACATTTCAGTGAGAGAACGGAGGTATTTTGGGGGCTTTGCAGAAGGTTAGGACAGTGACTGTTTATGGCTAGCAGGCAGGGAGACATTAGAGCGAGAATATGAGGAGGCCTATGTATGTGTGTGCACATGTGTCGGTCCACCAGGCCCAGAAGGGTCCCGAGAGAGCCGTTATTAGAGTCTTCTCTTGCTGTGTGACATCCGTTTGGATCGGCGAGACCCAGAGGCTACCCCTCCCTTCCGCGGCCCACACGGATCAACTCTCTCTCACAGTCAATAAAAACCCATTGCACATGTAGGAGGTCCAACCTACAGGGGACGTCTTTATCCTGCAGGGAGTACAGGGCCCAACATTTAAGAGCAGAGAGTAAATTAAGACAAATAATAGCCATAATCTCCTGTAGTAGATTCCCACTCTTAGGCGTTTCCACTGTGAAACCATTGCTCAATTCTTCAAAGCCTCATGGGCTCTTTCTGGTGCTACCGGAAATCTTTTCCCGCCTTTTTTGGGCTTTGCCATTTTTTTTCTTTCTTTAGCTTTCGTTTTTTACTTCTCATTTACCCCTCCTCGCACAGGTCACGAACATGTCGTGTGTCAGCACGGGGAGCCTTTTGAAAGCTCTGCAGTTGATTTGAGGAGATTGAGTCGGACCAGAGACCTGAATAAGCTTTTAAGCTCCCGTGTACAGCAGTGTACAGGTGCGGTGGCGCTGTCATGTCCTTGCTCGCACACCTCCTTTATTTACATATCCAGATGGATTTTCACACCCTGGTTTAGGGGGACGAGGTGTCGCTGGTGCGAACACGTTCTTGGCATGATGTGTCACAGAGGGGGTTTGTGATCTGGTCTCCCACGAGGCAGCTTCCATCAACACCAGCGTCATTATTCTCTTTTCTTTCCAACTCAGCTAAGCTTATTAAGTGTAGTTGGAGTATTATGAGTAGTGTGAGTAGACTTGACTTCCCACCATATACATTATGCTATACCAATGCCCAGTATTTATAGTTTTCACAGTAGTGTGCATTATTACTGGAGAAATTAAAGGAGAAGTGTGTAGTTTCTGTACAACTAGATTGCTAAACAATGATATTTGAGTATAGTCAGTCTGTTTGGATTGGAGTAGCCTGCACACTTTACTTTTTTAGTTTATTAGTAAACTTTCTCTGAGAGGTATTTTAAAAAAGTGAAGTTCATGCAAAAATGAAAATTCTGGCATTAATTACTCACCCACATGTCGTTCCAAATCTGTAAGAGCTTTGTTCATCTTGGCAACACAAATTAAGATATTTTTGATAAAGTCTGACTCTGACCGCTTTCTGACTCTGCATAGACAGCAGTGCAGCTACTATGTTCAAGGCCCTGAAAGGTAGTAAGGACATCATTAAAATAGTCCATGTGACATCAGTGGTTCAACCGTAATTTTATGAAGCTATGAGAATACTTTCTTTGCAAAAAGAAAACAAAAATGACTGTATTCAACAGTTTCTTCTCTTCCGACTGAATCTTTGGAACACAATGTGTTGTGGTACTCTCAAAGACTGACAATCAAGAGAAGTTTTAAATAAAGTTGTTATTTTTGTTTTCATTGCTCACAAAAAGTACTCTCGTAACTTCATAACATTAAGGTTGAACCACTGATGTCACATGTTATCGATGTCCTTACTTTTTTTTCATGGCCTTGAAATTGTGTCAGTTACTTGGCTGTCAGTGCAGGGTCAGAAAGCTCTCGGATTTCATAAAAAAAATAAAAAAATATACACTACCGTTCAAAAGTTTGGGGTCAATAAGACTTGTAATAGTCTTTAAAGTAGTCTCTTATGCTCACCAAGGCTGCATTTATTTGATTAAAAATATAGAAAAAAAAAAACAGTAATAATGCAAAACGTTTTTACAATATAAAATAATGTTTTTTATTTTAACATACTTTAAAATAGAATTTATTCCTGTGATGAAAAGCTGAATTTTTATCAGCTGTTACTCCAGTCTTAAGTGTCACATGATCCTTCAGAAATCATTCTAATATGCAGATTTATTATTAGAATGATTAATGTTGGATAATATCAACAGTTGTGCTGCCAAATATTTTTGGAACCTGTAATTTTTTTTTTCAGGATTCTTTCATGAATAACAAGTTTAAAAAGTACAGTGTTTATTCAAAATATAAATATTTTATAACAATGTAAATTATTTATTATTAACTTTTATTAAACTTTTAATTATTAACTTAATACATCCTTGGTGAATAAAAATATTAATTTCTTAAAAAAAAAAAAAAAAAAAAAGAAACAATAAAAATGTACTGACCCCAAACTTTTGAACGGTAGTGTATATATATATATATATATAGAGAGAGAGAGAGAGAGAACGGAGAGTTGAATAAATAAGCTTTCCATTGATGTATGGAGATTTAAAAATCTGGAATCTGAGGGTGCAAAAAAATCAAAATATTGAGAAAATTGCCTTTAAAGTTGTCCAAATGAAGTGCTTAGCAATGCATATTATTAATTAAAAATTAAGTTAACTTAATATCCTAATGATTTTTGGCATAAAAGTAAAATTGTTGCAACAAATATACCCGTGCTAGTTAAGACTAGTTTTATCGTCCAGGGTCACAAATAGTACATATTTAGAGAGAAACTATAGCAATTTCAAAAGTGAAGGTTAATTACATTAATAACAAAATTCAGTTAGAGTATTAGAGCTAAATATTAACACAATCACTAGCTAAATTAATTAACACAAAGTAATGTAGAAATAACCATAATTAAAACAACATTTTATATATATATATATATATATATATACATATTAGAATATCATAAAAAAGTACATTTTTCTATTGCAGCGTATTTTAAAAACTGAAACTTTCATATATTCTAAATTCATTACATGTAAAGTAAAATATTTCTAAAGTTTTTTTTGTTTTAATTTTGATGATTAGAACTTACAGCTCATGAAAGTCAAAAATCCAGTATCTTAAAATATTAGAATATTTCCTATGATCAATCAAAAAATTTATTTGCACAAAAGAAAAGTTTTTTAAAGTATGTTCATTTATGCACTCAATACTTGGTCGGCAGCACATATTATAGCAAATGACTTGCTCCTAGCACAAATGACAGCATCAGTGAAGTGCGGCATGGAAGTGATCAGCCTGTGGCACTGCTGAGGCACTATTGAGCCTTCAGATTATCTGTATATTGTTGGATCGACTGTTTCTCATCTTTCTCTTGAAAATATCCCATAGATTCTCAGTGCGGTTCAGGTCAGGCATGTTGGCTGGCCAATCAAGCACAGTAATATCATGGTCAGCAAACCACTGGGAAGTGGTTTTTGCACTGTGGGCAGGTGCTAGAGTCCCGCTGGGAAAGGAAATCAGCATCTCCATAAAGCTTGTCAGCAAATGGAAGCATAAAGTGCTCCAAAATCTCCCAGTAGACGGCTGCATTGACTTTGCACTGGATAAAACACAATGGACCAACACCAGCAGATGTTACGGCACCCATATCATTATTGACTTCAGAAACTTCACATTGGACTTCAAGCAGCTTGGATTCTGTGCCTCTCCAGTCTTCCTCCAGACTCTGGGACCATGACTTCAACATGAAATGCAAAATTTACTTTTATCTGAAAAGAGGACTTTGGACCACTGAGCAACAGTCCAATTAATTTCCTCCTTAGCCCAGGTAAGATGCTTATGACGTTGTTTCAGTTTCAGAAGTGGCTTGGTAGCCCTTTTCCTGAAGATGTCTGAGCGTGGTGACTCTTGATGCGCTAACCCCGGCCTCATTCCAATCCTTGGGAAGCTCTCCCAAGTGTTTGAATCGACTTTACTTGACAGTAATCTCAAGCTTGCAGTCATCCCTGTTGCTTGTGCACCTTTGCCTACCCAATTTCTTCCTTCCAGTCAACTTTGCGTTTAATATGCTTTGATACAGCACTCTGTAAACAGCCACCCCTTTCAGTAATGACCTTCTGTGACTTATCCTCTTTGTGGAGGGTGTCAGTGATTGTCTTCTGGACTATTGCCAAGTCAGCAGTCTTCCCCATTATTGTGGTTTCAAATAACAGGAGATACCTGAGATTTATACTGTAGGGATGGACATTTAATGAAACTCAAATGTAAATATTCTAATAGTTTGAGATAATGGATTTTTGACATTCATGAGCTGTACACTCTAATCATCAAAAAAAAAAAACTTTAAAAATGTTTTACTTTACATGTAATGAATCTAGAATATATGAAAGTTTTATTTTTAAAAATAAGTTACAATAAAAAATGAACTTTTTCATGATATTCTAATTTTTTGAGATGCACCTGTATGTGTGTGTGTGTGTGTGTGTGTGTTGGAAAAGTCATCAGTCCCTTGATTTAATACTTGAAGAGTTTATTTGCAAAAACAGATATCTCAGTTTTTGTTTTTTGTTTTTTTTTTATTTTCATGTTATCATGTTTTTTAGTTATTTTTTTACCTAATTAAAAAAACACAACTGCAGTTAGATTGAGATTAATTGAAATGCACAATAAAATAACATGATTTTTGAAAATTGTTAAAAACTGAATTATCTGTTTTTGCAAATGAACTTTTCGCTTCGTAGAGCCTCCTTTTGCTTTAATTACAGCCATCAGTCTTTTTGGATGTCTGTACTAGCTTTGCACACTTTGATTGCAAAGCAATGGACTGCTTTCTTCAAATCCATCCACAGATTTTCGATTGGATTTAAGTCAGGGCTCTGAGATGAGCCCCAGAGACGGATCCCCAGTGAAGACCTCGTCACCTAGACGGCTGTTGGCACAAGACCACAGGAACCTGGTGAGTTCACCTTCTTATCCTTAAGCCATTTCATTGTTGGTTAGAGCATTTCATAGTGCAAACAAAACTGAGTGTGACACTTTTTTTAGGAAAGGCCTCTTTCATTTTGTGTAAAGCTTGGGAGATAGTTGTCACATGCACAGACTGATCAGAAGCAGCCATAAAGTCTTATAAGTCCTTGAAAGTTGCCTTTGGCCTCCTGGTGTCAATGACCAGGAGGCCTCATCCACTTTGGATGGACGGACTGATCTAGGCAATATGCTGGTGGTGCCATACGCTTTCCACTTCTTAATGTTGCTCTGAACAGTTCTCCAAGGGATAGCTAAAGCCTTTGAAATGTTTTTGTAGCCTCCTCCTAACTTGTGTCTTTCTACAACTCTATCCCGGAGGTCTTGTGCAACTTACATTGCATTCAAGGTTCTTGCTTTCCCTGTGAATTGAACCAGTGACCTTGGCATTGATACTATTTCAGTTACAGGAAAGCAATAGGAAGGCATCTTAAAATCAATGATGTTAAAAAAAATAATAAGGTTACAAGTCATTCAGACTTCGTCTCTTTGTTCTTTTTTATTATTTATTTTATTTTAATTTATTTTATTTTATTTTATTATTTTTTAACTTAATAAATTACCTTTATACAGAGAGAGGACAAGATGACGGTGAGTGAGAACTAGGAGGTTGTATGGAAGCTATAGTAGTTTATTCAGTCTGTTTTGCACACACACACACACACACACATGTCTGGTTTATTATCCTTGTGGGGACTCTCCATAGGTGCAATGGTTTTTATACTCTCCACACTGTATTTTCTATCCCCTTACCCTAACCCTACCCCTAAACCTAACCCTTACAGAAAACTTTCTGCATTTTTACTTTCTCAAAAAAACTCATTCTGTATGATTTATAAGCTTTTATACCCATGGGGACCTCAATTTAGGTCCCCACGGTGACACTAGTCCCCATGAGTCTGTGTGTATTCAGGTTTAGGTCCCCACAAGGATATAAAAACAAGTCCACACACACACACACACACACACACACACACATAATTCAAAACAGATTGAACCGAATTGCACGGGTATATTTGTAGCAACAGCCAAAAAATCGATTTTTCCTTTATACGAAAAAACATTAGGTTATTAAGTAAAGATCATGTTCCATGAATATATTTTTTTAAAATTTCAAACAGTAAATATATCAAAACTTACTTTTGATTAATAATATGCATTGTTAAGAACTTCATATGGACAAGTTTAATTGCGATTTTCTCAATATTTTGATTTTTTGCACCCTCAGATTCCAGATATTCAAATAGTTGGTATCTCGGGCCAAATATTGACCTATCCTAACAAACCATACATCAATGGAAAGCTTTTTTATTCAGCTTTCAGATGATGTCTAAATCTCAATTTTGATAAATTGACACTTATGACTGGTTTTGTGGTCCAGGGTTGTATATATATATGTATATATATATATATATATATATATGTGTGTGTGTGTATATAAGAGAAACATGAAAAAATAGCAAATATTTTGTAGCATGTGGTACCAACGTTGACCACTTGGTGTATTTTGCCCCCTGATAATTATATAGTATTCTATCAAATTATTTCGTTTTATTTTATTATATTTAATAATTAATCCCTTTGTAGATTTTGTGGAGAACAAAAACTGCTCAGCAGTACACTCTTAAAAATAAAGGTTCTTTATTGGCATCAATGGTTCTGTAAAGAACCTTGAACATCCATGGAACCTTTCAAATGTAGAAAAGGTTCTTTATACTTGAAAAAGGTTCTTTTAAATGTTCTTCAAAATGTTTTTTTAGGAGCTGTTCACTGAAAGGTATTTGGGGGAACCAAAAAATGGTTCTTCTATGGCATCACTGCAAAAGCACCCTTTTGGAACCTTTATTTTTAAGAGGGTAGATTCTGATATGATTGTGCAGCATGAAACAGTATACATATATTCAAAGTATCATGTTTGTTTACTTACATAAAGTAAAGGTGTGTGGGCTATCCCAGTCAATACTTAGCCCACTAATAAATTCCTGTGTATGAGTGTTTACAAACACAATAAATACTATGACAGGACGGAGAGAAAGCAGCAGAGGAGGAGGGGTGCTGGAGAAAAGCAGGAAGTGTTTTAGCATTCCGGCCGCACTGCAATTAAGACAGAAAGCCAGCAGATCCTCCCAGTTTGAGCACATTCCCCTTAAAAAATGTTACACAACGCGCAGACGTCCCTGACAGGCCAACATTATCCTTCGAGTTACAATTAATTACCCCCACGTCCGCCTCTTGCATCTCATTTCCATAACTTAAAAGGAGCAAAGACCTGCCAGAGGAGGCCAGAGGAGACCACAGGTTAGTTAAACATGCCAAACAGCAGGTTCACCACAACACAAGTCCAAGACACTCAACCGATAAAGGATGACCACAAACAGGGCTCATTTTTCACTTTTTTTACGCGTCACGACACGTCTTAGAGCACATTGCGGTGGCACCGTTGAAGCGCTTTAACGAAACGTCCATCCGGGTCCGGCGCTGATGATTCTTTTGTTTGTTTGTTTTGGTGAGGTTGCGGAGTGCTGGTGAGGCTTTTTTCCCCTCCTCCATTATTTTTGTTCCTTGTTCTCCCGTAGCCTCTCATTTATAATGGGCCGGGGAAGAGGGAGATAAAGCGGATGGGGTGTTGAGACAGAGTGAGCGGTCACATTCTGTGATGTTATCTGTATCCCAGAACGCACTGCAAGTGGACGCCTGACATGTTCTATACATCTTTCCACAGGAGCACTCATTAAACAAATACCGCTTGATATATAGCTCTCAAGAAATGAATTTTTACCTCTGTGTGCAGGAGCTGTTCTCTCCTGATCTCTGGGGCTTTAGGAAATATACACACTTACTCACACACACATAGCCAATGAGGGCTTTGGCTTATCCTGTTGTTTGTATTACTCTGCTGTATGTTTTTATTTGCTGTCAAGATGACTCAATAGCTCTTTAAAGGGCTCCATATAATATCAGCTGTATAGAAAGCAGCAGGGAAGTTTAAGTCAGATAATGATGAAAAATAATTAGGATAGCTGACCAAGTCATCACTGGAGATTTGATATTAACAATTTAAAAACAGACTGTTTTGGATGACATTTCAGGACGTTTCGTGAACAAAATACACATTTTAAAAGAGTATAATATTTACACTACAGTAAGGAAGGCATTAAATGTATCAAACGTGACAGTAAAGACATTTGTATTTTACAGAATATTACAAAACATTTATATTTATATTTCAAATTAACTTTTTAAACTTTCCATTCATTCACTTTCAAAAGTGACAGTAAAGGCATTTGTATGTTACAAAATATTACAAAATATTTCTATTTATATATCTATTCTATTCTGTTTCAAATTAACTTTTTAAACTTTCCTTTCATTCATTTTCAAAAGTGACCGTATAGATATTTGTATGTTAATAAATATTACAAAATATTTCTATTCTATTTCTATTTTTTATTTCAAATTAACTTTTTAGTTACATTTACTTTCAAAAGTGACAGTAAATACATTTGTATGTTACAAAAAAAATTATTTTCTATTTCTATTTCAAATTAACTTTTTAAAGTTTCCATTCATTCACTTTCAAAAGTGACAGTAAACACATTTGTATGTTACAAAATATTACAAAATATTTCTATTTATATATCTATTCTATTTCTGTTTCAAATGAACTTTTTAAACTTTCCTTTCATTCATTTTTAAAAGTGACAGTATAGACATTTTTATGTTAATAAATATTACAAAATATTTCTATTCTATTTCTGTTTTTTATTTCAAATTAACTTTTTAGTTAGTTAAGTTTCAGTAAAGACATTTGTATGTTTCAAAATATTTCTATTTCTATTTCGATTTTAAATTAACTTTTTAAACTTTTCATTCATTCAGTTTCAAAAGTGACAGTAAAGACATTTGTATGTTACAAAACATTTCTTTTCTATTTCTATTTCTATTTCAAACTAACTTTTTAAACTTTCCATTCATTCAGTTTCAAAAGTGACAGTAAAGACATTTGTGTGTTTGTATGTACAAAATATTACAAAATATTTTTATTCTATTTCTATTTCCATTTTTTATTTAAATGATCTTTTTTTCACATTTCCATTCATTCACTTTCAAGTTACAGTACAGCCATTTGTATGTTTCAAAATATTACAAAATATTTCTATTTCTATTATATTTCTTTTTCTATTTGAAATTAACATTTTAAACTTTCAGTTTATTCACTTTCTAAGTAACTGTTTTGAACATTGAAAATAGTAAGAATTGTTTCTTGAAAACCAAATCAGCAAAATCACTATTGCCATCTCAGAAATAAATTACATTTTAAAATATATTAAAATACAAAAGAGTTATTAAAATGTAATAACATTTTACAACATTACTGCTTTTATTGTATTTTGATGTATTTTCCAATACTGCCTTGTTGAGCATTAGAAACGTAACATAAAAATAATAAATAATAAATAAAATAAAATAAGATAAAAGTTTTTAAAAGTTGATGTGTGCCAAGTTAAAAGCATCTTAAAAGCATCTTGAGATGCTCGCATTTTGTTTCATTCCGTTTCATTCTGTCCAGTTGTTGTCTTATGCTCCCTGATCTGTCCAAACGTAGTTTGGCTCGCAAAAAACAGAAAGGTATTACTTACTTTTAATTATGGAATTTATGTATGGATGAGAGGGCAAGATTAATAATGTTCACTTTTAACAAATTACGTTTTTCATAGTTAATCACGCTACTTTAAATTGACAGCCCTATGAAAAATACAACTTTGTCGTTACATTTTACCGGGGTACAAAGACACGTAAATGACACATATACTAGAAACTAGAAAAATCCTAATTAATCTTATGTAAAGTCATATAATTCTTTGTCATTTTCATTTATTTAAATGGCATAATTATCAGCCCCTGTCTGTGTCAGGAAGATTTAATTAAAGTTATAATTTAATTTCACATAATCAATTGATATTTTAATGGAAATCACAAAGCATATGCAACAAAGAGTACCTGACAATGAAAGAGTTGGTCCTAATTCGCTAATATAAAAACCACAGATCTACTGTAGACAATCACTAAATAACAATCAGTAAACTTCTGATGCACGTCGAAAGGTAAAGGCCCCTAAAAAGGCCCCACATCCGTGTTCAAACCTGATCCCTTCTAAAATGTCGTGCTTTCAGAGCGGTGAGTTACACGTCCTCCGTGTGAGGGGCTCTGCTGAGCACATATCAGGCCAAACATACCATAAATCTCCTTCCTCCAGCACATTCATATACAAAACATCCTCTTTTCTCCTCAACCCTTTGCAGAAGGGTCACGTTCACATTTTCATGCATCAGAACATCTGATCCAAAATGTACTTTACAACATAAAAGAGCGCTTGAGTAAGTGGGCGTCTCTCGCCTTGTGCTCCATATGCATCTGTTAAATGACTTGCTGATCTCATTAAATAAAGCTAATGTACTTGTAAAACAGTCGGCGGAGACAGTACATCATTGTAAGTGTTGGGGGGTGGATGGAGGGAAGGAGAGGAGAGGAGAGGAAAGCCTGGGGAGTGAAAGAGAGAGAGAGAGAGCGAGAGGAGCAGAATGGGGTGAGGTGGTTGCTGGTCAGTGGAGATGTCTCAGGCCCATAAATCTTGGCCTCTTCCTGCCTAGTTATTGTGTATTTCTTTTGGCCAGAGATTGATTGTAGCAGGGGAGAAGATGAATTTGCCCATAGACCTTCTTTTCTTCCTCTCTCTCTCTTTTTTTTAAGCTCCTGATGCTTGGCCAAGGTGATAATGCTCTCGATTTTTTTTTTTTTTTCCTTTATTTGTCTCTTCCCTTCTCCCCCCCCGTCCCTCCCCCCTCCACGTCGCCCTGTTCTTTCCTGAGATCATTTGTTTTGGATTAGAAACAGCGTGCTGAAAAGGGGAGCCATGGGGAGCTGTGCATGGGGGTCACTGGCAGTGGAAGAGAGCGTGGCAGTGTACAAGCGTCCCTGGTGTGATGTGAGCGTGTATCGCGCACGTACGCCGCACACCTATGAACACAACACGCAAGCAGCTAAATCAGCTCTGGCTACCTACGCCTGGCTCTGGGCAGATCTGCCAGGTTTGATCCTGGGGGACGGCAGCTAGACGCTCACGCCTGGATGTTCCAGCAGATGCAGACACATCATAATTGAACGCTTTCTTTGTGCTTTGAGCAGCAGCAGTCACCGATCCTCCTTTTGTGGGCACTGCAGCTGAGGGAGCTTCTCTCTCTCTCTCTCTTTCTCTGAGTGCCTCCTTTAACCTGGAACTATCAGAACATGCTCATACATGCACCCCAAAAAATAGGCCTCTGGCACTGGTTCAAAAGTAGATCAGAGCTATTGTGCCGGGGGTTTGTTTTGAGGCCAAGCGTTACCCATGTGAATGTATCAATCCACAGTGAGTGCAATATGCTGAAAAAATAATGAATACCACAGTGCCTATTGATTTAGTACGGCATTGTGTTTTGACCCAAGCCCGACTATATTAACCCTCGTGGTCTGTTTGGGCATTTTTAATCTACTTAACATTAAAGAATGAAGTTGATATTATTACATTCACACTAATGAAACTTCACACTTTTTTTACATTTATTTAATTGTTTTGTTATGTTTGTGTCTCTTACATTCACCAAGGCAGCATTAATTTGATACATAAATATAGTAAGTAAATTAATTAATTAATTAATTAAAGTAAAATATTACAATTTTAAATAACTGTTTGCTATTTTAATATAATTTAAAATGTCATATTTTGTTTCTGTGATGGCAAAGCTAAATTTTCATCAGCCGTTACTGCAGTCTTCAGTGTAACATATTCCTTAAGAAATCATTATAATATGCTGATTTGGTGCTCAAGAAATATTTCTTATTATTATCAATATTAGAAAACAGTTGTGCTGCTTAATTCATGAAAACTATGTATGTATGTATGTATGTATGTTATTTATTTATTTATTTATTTATTTATTCATGAACAGAAACTTCTAAAAAACAGTATTTATTTGAAATGGAAATCTATAGATCTATATTTAGATTTTTTTAATATTTTTATTTTATTCTAATATAATTTGATGAACAAAAACTTAAAAAAAACATTTATTTGAAATGGAAAAATCTATCTAAATTTTTTAAAATATATATTTTAACAGTTTTATTCTAATATAATTTGATCTATCTAGATTTAGATTTTTTAAATAGTTTTAACTATTTTATTCTAATATAATTTAATTAACAAAAACTTCTAAAAAACAAAACAAAACAATAACATTTATTTGAAATGGAAAAATCTATCTAAATTTTTTTAAATATATATTTTTAACAGTTTTATTCCAATATAATTAGATTTTATAATAATTATATTAATTTCTAATTTAAATGATTAAAACTCTATCTATCTATCTATCTATCTATCTATCTATCTATCTATCTATCTATCTATCTATCTATCTATCTATTTATCTATCTATCTATCTATCTATCTATCTGTCTGTCTGTCC
This sequence comes from Cirrhinus mrigala, assembly GCA_036247105.1. Classification (NCBI taxonomy): domain Eukaryota; kingdom Metazoa; phylum Chordata; class Actinopteri; order Cypriniformes; family Cyprinidae; genus Cirrhinus; species Cirrhinus mrigala. Next base: position 24,663,272 of record CM070013.1, read on the forward strand.
ATCTATCTATCTGTCTATATTTAGATTATTATTTTATATTTTTAACTATTTTATTCTAATACAATTTGATGAACAAAAAAAAAAACATTTATTTAAAAAAAAAATCTATCTATCTAGATTTAGATTAAAAAAACTATTTTATTCTAATATAATTTGATTAACAAAAACTTCCAAAAAAAAAACATTTATTTAAAAAGAAAATGTCTGTCTATTTTGAAATGGAAAAATCTATCTATATTTTTTAAAATATATATTTTTAACAGTTTTATTCCAATATAATTAGATTTTATAATAATTATATTAATTTCTAATTTAAATGATTAAAATCCTATCTATCTATCTATCTATCTATCTTTTTTTTGGGTATTTTTAACAATTTTATTCTAATATAATTTTAAAATAATTTAAAGAAAAAATAAAATGAAAATGATTTCAGAAATATTATTTCATTATTATTTAGCACATATGGCATTGGACTCTTTGGGATCCCAAACAAAATGAATGTAAAGTCAATCTCAACATGAGGGTTAAAGTGGACCAGGTCAGCGGACAGACTACGGGGTTCTGTCCCGCTTTCATCCTGTGCTCAAACAGACCCTCGCACACACACAAACAGACACAGGGTATTTTTTTTTTATTTTTTTTTTTTTTCTTTCTTTCCCCGAACGAGAGCCGATAGAGAAAACTTTGAAAGTCACGCGAGGCTCACTTTTTCCCTTTTCCTCTCTCTCCCTGGCGTTGACCTTTCTGCAACGTTGCCCCGTATTCACTGCTTGTCAGCACATGCTTTGTCCCGAGCCATCCGTCTCTGTCATTCATCACTCCTACCCTGAATCCCCTCCGTCCCATTAGCCTGGGATGAGGAGAGAGAGGGAGCGGGGTGGAGGGTGGGGCGCCGGTGAGGCCCATAGCCTGCGGGATCATTAGTGCCCCCCTCCCGACTCCCCTCCTATATCGGATTGTCGGTAAACCGGCGCGCGGAGGAAGTCCAGGTGGCCTGTTGTTATTTATAACAAAGGAAACAACACAGCAGAACCATCTGACATCAGGCCCGCACGGACCGGCCACGCCGCGAGTGTGTGTGTTAGAGGTGGAGGGGTTTTCATCACTGAAGGACAGCTAAAAGTGGACCTTCTCTCCTCCCTTTTACCCTCTCTGTTCCCGGTAGACCGAGAGCGGGGGACTTATTGAACAGATGTTGGGTACACCGTCGCCAGGAAGATTGATTATTTTAATTGCCAACACTTTGCTTTTTTGTAGCATCTGAATACTTAATGTCAGGTTTTGAAGGATGTTACACTGCCTGATCTTTATACCCCCAAACCCTCCCTTTCTGTCGCTCTCTCTCTTGCTCATTTTCATAAACTCTCACTCTTAAAGTGGACTCTGCCTTTTGGATCAAACCTTGCGCGCACAAGTGTTTCGGTTGGCACTTTGTGGGTGTCCTCTGGGAGTGGGTGAGTGAATACAGTGAGGCGCTGGATTATACATGGCGGTCCGTTGTGACATCTGGGTTGTCTCTCTCTCCCAGAGGGCTTGTGTATACCCAGCCTGTTAGTGCCTGTCTCGGATAATTAATTGTTAATGGCGGTGTGCTGTCAGCTGGGAAGTTGATATAAACTCGTAGAAGGACCTCTTGGAGGACTCGTTTTGCAGTCTGTGATAGATTCCCATAGAGAGGTGTGTTCTGCTAAATGCCCTATGGAAATAAACAGGGGCATATGCTTGACAGAACCACCCATCTCTTCGTCTCTGGATGGAATACACATGCTGCTCAGGGTGGAGGTAATGCTCACTGTTATAAAAGTTTGATATCTGTGTGGAGTCTGCGTCCAGCTGACTTCAGAAGCAAAACTCACACATGTTTAAATGCTGCACTTAGGACTTCAGGAAAATTCACATGTTGGATCAGTGACATTGTGCTTTTGCCCTATCTATTCATTTATTAAAAACATTCAAATACTTGCATACATTCTATGATAAGTATATAAATATCTGTATTGTATTTCATTTTTGGGAAGGCATAAAGTGATAAAAGACTAATACAAGTGATGATAGTATTAACAATAATAAGAAGAATAAGAAGAAGAGAGCTCATTAATTTAATTATTCAAAATAAAGCTAATGTTCTAATGTGGCATGTCTTGTTTTGTTTAATGTTATTTTGTTATTTTATTCTATAATTAAAAAAGCAGCAGTGCAACAATAAATATTTGAGTATTTTTAATAATGATAATAATAATGATGATGATGATGATAATAATAATAATAACAACAACAACAATAATAAAAAGGGATCTAATTTAATTATTCAAAATAAAGCTAATGTTTTAATGTGGCATGGGTTTTTATTTTATTTTATTTTATTTTATTTTATTATTTTTTTTAAAAGCAACAGTGTAAACTAATAAATATTTGAGTGTTTTGTAATAATACTAATAATAATAATAACAACAACAACAACAACAATAATAATAATAATGATAATAATATTAATAATAATGATAAGAGAGCTCATTGATTTACTCATTCAAAATAAACTGAATTGTGTATGCTTACTTTATTTAATTTAATTTAAATAATAATAATAATAATAATAATAATAATAATAATAATAATAATAATAATAATTAAAAATAATGAGAGCTAAATAATTTAACTATTAAAAATAAACAATGTTCTAATGTGGCATAATTGTTTGGTTTGTTTATTTTTTTATGTTGTTTTATTTTATTTTATTACATTTTATTTTATATTTTATTTTTGTTTTGTTTTGTTTTTTTTATTGTATTATATTTTATTTTTGTTTTGTTTTATGTTATTTTATGTTATGTTATATTATTTTATTTTATTTTATAAATTATTATTTATTTTATTTTGCGTGTGTCTGAAGGGATATCAAAACCACAACTACTGAGTGATTGCAAATTGGGGATTTATATACATACATGCATATATATATAAATTTTATTATCTGACCTTTATTATCTGACTTTTCTAATAGTAAGCACAAATATATATATATATATATATATATAGTTGTAGGTTTATTGGTTTATTGTGTTTGGCTTTTACCTTCTCATAAAAATAAGGTATAGTTATATGTTTATAGTATTTAGCTCTTACCTTCTCATAAAATAATAGCTCATTAAATAATAATACTGTTCTAGCATGCATAAGGTCACTCAACAAATCTCAACAAAACTTCACACAAGGGGGGAAAAACCCTCTCGAAGTTATTTGATTCCACCATGCAGCATAAAATGGGGCCAGAGACCACATCTAGTACAGAGGAAATGAGGACAGCTGCATTTACTTCCTGTATGTCTCCTGGCATGCGGTGCCTTAGAGAAGAGATTGACTACAAATGTTATTTTCTCTGCAGCCGTCGGCAGTAGGGCAGGTGTGTGTGAGTGCGTCCGTACTAGGTGAGTGTGGCACGGTGAGGATTGTCAAAGCTAGGGACAGGTGCTTTTGCCGTCACTCCAGAGCGGGTGGGAGGGGATGAGGGAGGGCACAGACAATTAATGGCAAGGTGCAATGGCGAGACGGAGTCAGAGAGCAAGAAAGAGGAGTCTACGGATAATAAAGTGGCCCTGGCCGGCATTAATCTCCCTCACACTGCAGGCCTGTCATGGCCAGCCGGCCTGTGACTAATACCACGCTTTGCATACAGTGGTCACAGCACATTGCCAGCATGCTAGCAGGGCTTTGCAAAAGTAAAGCAGACTTTTACATGCCACAAGATTGTATAAGACCAGGTGAGAGAAAATAACAGGAGAATGATGAGACCATTTGGTCTGTAGAATTGTAACAGGTGTAATGTGAGAGAATATCCAATGCCACTGTCTGTAAAGCAAAAAAAATCCATAAGAGCAGTATAATGTATTCATTAGAGCTGTCAGTTTAACATGTTAATTTGAAGCAATTAATTATAAGGAAATAATTCAATAAAAAATTAACGCAATTAATCATGCTCCCGCTAATGAAATTTCCTGTTATCAGAGCAATTCAAGCTTGAAGTACCACCTTAAAGATTTTGAGAGTACGCCTAACCAAATATTGCACATCCTGTGTAATCGTGAGAAGAGCTGTACCCTAGACAGATTGAATGGATTTCTGTAGGCTGTAGACCAGTGACAGACTTATATCCATCTTATTTTTAACATATGAACAGGCCATTTATGCGCATAAGCTTAAAACTGCATGTTTGTCAGCGGCTTGCAGCTATTTTAGCTGTACAAAAACAATCTTTTTATGCTAATTGATATTGCAAACTGGTATTTCTTATAATATTATTTTAATTTATTATAATCAAAAACAAATGTGACTAGTTCCACTATGTTTGTGAAAGCCCTCAGTGTTACCCTTTTGTTCCTTTTCTAGGTGTATATTAGTACCGTAAAGGGATAGTTCATTCAAAAATGAAAATTCTGTCATTAATTACTCAACCTCATTTCGTTCCAAACCCATAAGACCTTCACTCATCTTTGGAACACGAATTAAGGTTTGGACCAACAGTAGTAATTAATGACAGAATTTTCATTGTCGGGTGAACTATTGTTTTAAGATACAAATATGTACAGTGCCTTGCAAAAGTATTCATACCTGTTCATTTTTTTTTTTTTTTTTTTTTTTTTTTTTTTTTTTTGCCTTATGTAAAACTATTTTAAATTACAAAAAAAAAAAAAAACCTCAGAGACAAGATTGCATCAAGCCACACATCCAGGTAAGAGTTCAGAAAAAAATTCTGCTGCATTGAAGGGTTCACAGAAACATGTAGTCTCCCTTAATAAAAGAAGTTTGAAACAACCACAACTTTTAAAAGAGACCTACAGAAGAACAAACATCACAGCAACACTCCACTGATCTGGGCTTTATGGTGGTGTGGCAAGATCCTCTCCTCAGTGAAAACACACTTGGAATTTGCAAAAAAGCATCTAAAGGACCCTCAGACTGTGAGAAACAAGATTCTCTGGTCTGATGAGCCTCAATTCCAGGCATGATCTTTGAACGAAACCAGGCACTGCTCTTCACATGCAAAGTACCATCCCAAAAGTAAAGTGTGCTGATAGCAGCCTCATGCTGTGGGGATGTTTTTCAGCAACAGGGATTGAAGAACTTGTCAGAGTGGAAGAAAAGCTCAATGCACCAAAACATTGAAATAGCCTTAATGAAAACCCAGTCCAGAGCTTTCAGAACCTCAGACTGGGCGTAAGCTTCACCTTCCAACAGGGCAATGACACACAGCAAGAGTGGCTTATAGACATCTCTGTGAATATCCTTGAGTGGCCCAGCCAGAGCCTAGGCTTAAACCCAGTCAAACATTTCTGGAGAAACCTGAAAATGTCTGCCAGACCCCATCCAAGCTGACAGAGCTTGACAAGTGAAGAAGTGAGGCGAAGAATGGCAGATAATTGCCAAATGTTGATGTGCAAATCTTGTTCATACCCAAAAAGACTTGAGGCTATAAAGGTGCTTCAGCCAAGTACTGAGTTATGGGTATGAATACTTATGCAATATATGCAATTTAGTTTTATTTATTTATTTATTTTTAAATGTATAATGTTGTGACAGTCTGTTTTTGCTTTGTCATTATGGTGCATGGAGTGTAGATTGATGTGGGGAAAAAAGTCATTTAAAACAGTTTAACGTAAGGCAGCAACATAAAACGTGAAAAAAAAGAAGGGGTATGAATACTTTTGCAAGGCACTGTACTCTTAAGGTACTAATATGAATTAGACATGAGATACAAATATTTATTTTTGATGGTAATGCTCCAATGATAAGCTGTTGTACCCCTGTGGTACAATTTTTGCCATTTTTTTTTTTTGCAAATTACATAAAGAACACACAATACGCAGCAGGTTCCACAGGCTGGCTAAATGGAGTGGTGTCTTACACTTGAGAAAATGTTAGCATGCTATCAAGAGCAGCACCTTTTCCAAAGGGAGCCTGAGTGAGAAACGACCGGCTATGTTTCTGTCAGCTGCTTCTATGTGTTTCTGTCAATAGCCCGTCCTGATCAATGATATTTCCAGGTCTTAACTGCTTCCATACATCCTGTGCTAATTACACCCTCTCTCCTTGCTTCTGTCAGATGGTGTTTCCTCTCACTCTCCACCGAGTGTAAATCAGAGGCACGGGCATCTGGAGCCCCTCACGCAGGACGCTGATGAGTAGGATAAGAGGACCAGGTAATGGTGGACGAGCTGTTGAGTCAATCATTCCTGAATGCAGTCTGTTTGTTTTGAGTGTTCGCTACATCCGGAGCAGACTGATCCCAAAGCAGCCTTGTTAAAGAACCACACGCCCCACTCTGACAGCATGCACTGCAATCACCAAAGTCTACATTTACTATAGACGGCTGCGTAATTTTTTGTTACGGTGCCAAATCCTTGGTTTCTGCTGTGTGTGTTTCAGTACCATATACAAACAAAGCATTCAATTATGATGTCTGCATCTGAGATGTACAGTAATCTCTGTTCTCATAGGTATGTTTGCCTGCTAAGGTGAGAAATCTTTACACCAACAATCTTTTTATTTCCTGTGAAATCCTAGTCCAAACCAAATATTGAAATTATCCATTTTCTGCAGCGATGGCACATTATGCTTACGCAAAGCAAGACTGAAAAAGTGTAAGGTTTTAGGTCTTAAACCTTACCTAACTGGAAAAATAGCTTTGAGAGAAGTCTCCAGTGACAAATAAACTCAAAAAGTGGCACAGAGCAGTTAGGGAAGAGTGAGCATTAGGGTGGGGGGAATGAGATGGCACCTTTCCGTAATGAGCGGGATGCAATACGGCAGTTGGGTACGTACGGTATCCAGCATTACTGATTTGTTGCCAGGTAGTGCGCCAATTAGCAGCACTTGTTATTATTTACATTTTGCACAATACATCACACTAATCGCCAGGTCGATTTATCACTGGTTGAGGGAGCGATAGCGCTGATTTATGGGGCTTACGTGGAGAGTCCCCAGGATGGGGGGTGACGAGTGACGGTGAGCGCACAAAACACTTCAGAGGCCTCCGCTGGTCTGCATCCATGCTGGGACACCTAGTCTTCAATCTCCCCCGTCAATCACGGCCGGCGTTCTGCAATCGCCATCTTTTCGTTTAACGTCTCGGGGTTCTAAGCTGCGAGGCATGATGTTTCAGCTTATCTGCCTCCCGGCCTGATTTGTGGTCTTTCATGTCATCTGATGAGGTCATGCGCATGATAAAAAGTCTTCTGGTTCTCCTCAAAATGAAACCCAACCTGGCTTCCTATAGAATGCATATTTAGTTTCTTTATGACGGGCGCCGTCGTCGTCAGCACGGTTCCCTTTCAGGGAGATACATGCTGAAACAGATGTTTCTCATTCTCCCGGCTCATCCGCACTCCTCTGTTCTCCAATCAGCCAAAGCTCTCAAATCAATCCAGATCACCCAAGTGGCAGACAGGGGAGAGTGAGAGGGCTGAGCAGAGAAAGTGCTGTCGCCTTAGTTTTATGAAGTTTTCTCTCTCGCCGCGCAAACGGAGAGAAAGCAATATCCTCCAGCTCTTTTAATCATGTGACAGCATGCTGCCCTATGCAGCGGCAGGTGGGAACCATTGATCAAAGCCAGCGGGGTCCGTGATGGGAGAGGGACAGGCCAGCACGGGCATAGGGCAAAGTGATTCCCACCAGCCGACTGCCAAGCCATTCGTCAAAGTTTTATCTGATTCCAAAGGTATTGGATCTATCAGTCACAACCTATGAAAGGAAGATTGACCCCTTGGCGGACATTTTTCTATATCACAGTCAGCCTGACGCTGGGCGTCAGGTAAGAGGAGTCCCGATGGCTAACGCGCTCAGGCTCGTGTCCGGCCCTTTGTTAGGAGACGGTGGTTTAATTATGAAAGGGAGAGGAAGGATTTGACTGTTTTCTACATTAGAGCTCTGGTGTGAACTCCAAATGGCTCCTCACCTCTGAGGTTTAAATTGCTTCTCCTCTGACAAAGCACCTGCCAGGAATTCATCAGCCGCCCCATCCATCTGTCCATCAGCATGCGCCTCTGCTCTGCCATCAACAGGTAATGCCTGGCTGCTGTAGCTGCATGCTAATGAGAGGCAAAGAAAGCATCACACACTCTGTCAGCCGTCATTATGTCACAGATGTGTTCTACTTAGATGGAGTGGAAGCACATTTGCAGGCCTTGTTTGACTAATGTGTTAAAAATAGAATTCTTTCACAACTCTGAATCATGTTGTCCAGTCGAAAAAACAACATGAAGGTAGAAAAAAACAAGAAAAAAATCAAATGTGTTGACACAATACTTTAAGCACTTATTTGGTTAGGTCTAGGTTAGAAGAAAAATAAGTGCAAAATGATTTTTCAGTTCAACTGAGCTTTAATTACTTAGACCAAATAAACAGAACAATACAAGGAAAGTGGTGTCTTTTTCTTCTCTCAGCACAGTCTGACAAACACTGACCTTGCTTGCTTTTGCTCATGGGCAGTGGGGTTTAATTGGCACTTAATTATTACTTTTAGCCAGAGCAGCCAGCCTTTCTTGGGACAGGTCTCTCATTAGACAACAAGGCAGAAAACTGTATGTTATACATAGCAGAAAAACCTAACAAAATGCCACTTTTCAAACTTAACCACTGGTAAAAGAAACTCAAAAGTAAAACAAACGTACCAATTATAATAGTATGTACAAGTTGGTAAAAATGCATAATATACTAGCACATATTGCATAGGTTTCTGCCTCACTTTAGATCTTTAGAACATAAAAAGTAAAAAAAAAAAGTCATATTTTCAATTTTTAATGATTTTTTTGATGTTCTCTCCCATAGACTGTACACTAAATGGGGGACAGGAACTGTCAAACTCCAAAAGCAACAAAAAACAAGATTAAAATGCCTTTTACACATGACTTGTTTACCGTATTTTAGTGCTGCATCCAAATAGGCATACTTCAATACCATACAGTGGAAAAACAGTAGTGGAGAGTGGGGTAAAATAAGCCATTTTTGTGGTCCTCAAGATAAGGGAAAATGGGGTAGAAGTACAATGAAAGTATCTAAAGTAATTTCAGGATGTTTCCTATTATTTTAAATCATCACAATGTGTCTAAGGGTTCTAAATGTATGGCTTCTTATAAAAAATGTTCCTGTGGCTCAATTTGCCCCAGGTTAGGGGTACCTTGACCTGAGTTAGTGGGTAAGATAAAAAAAGAAAAAAAAAAAAAAAAAAAAACTCTGGGTGAAAACTGACCATCTGACTGAATGTGATTCAAACCCATGTGAAATTTTAAAGATAATTTTCCTCTTTTAAAAACTTAAATAAAATTTTACAAACAGTCATATTTCTTTTCTTAAAGTTAACTTAAATAAAAATAAATTAAATGAAGTTTTCATCATTTTAGTCATTTTCAATATTTAATTGTTTGCATTTCTGAAACAATATGTTGAACACCAAAGTTTTTTTCCTTCCCAAAAAGAGTTAAGGAATAGAGGAATTAAGCAATAAATGTCACTGAAACTAATAAACATTTTAGTCAAAAGATTCCTGGCATGGTAGCTTTTCTGCAATGTCAAACAGACCATAAGGGACTACAGGTGGAAAGATATATTTGATTATAATGTGATGAAAAGTATCTCCTGGTTCTCAAAGAAGGATTTGGTGCACTTGTACACTGTCCCTTTCAAATAAACTACAAATAATATGTATAGTGTATATATATATATATATATATAAAATGATAAACTAAACCAGTTGCATAATATCACATTAAAATACCAGTCAGAGATACTTCAGAGATTTAACTTAACTTCAGTGCCTTATGGTGGGGTAAGTTAAAGTGTTGGCTCAACTTACCCCACAGCATTAGGCTCACTTTGCCTCATAGCTGGCATTTTGAAAAAAGAAGAAGAAGAAGAGGAAGAAAAAAAAAACCTAGCTTACCAGTTCAGGCTAATATTTAGCTAAATTATTTACTTATTTATTGTTATTATTTATTGTTTTATATGTTGCCAAATCACCTATATGCATCATAAATATTTTTAGACCATGGATAAATTTACTGTGATATAATAGCCATTACATTTGTAATGCTAAAAATTTACTTTGACAACCCAAAAGCAGTTTTTTAAGTAAATGGGTGCCTTCCACTCCTCCCATGTGTTTCTGCTTTTCACAGTCTGGCAGAAATTATGTGTGATTCCAAAATACATGGTCACATGACAGTAAAAGTGTACAGTTGCCAAGAGACAGGGAGTGGGTCAACTTACCCACTGGCTTAACTTACCCCACTTTCCCATATGCAAACAGAGTAGCATGTCCGAATTCACAATATTTATAAAACAGTAGGTGAAAAGTACACATCTTTAAAATTTGTACACATTGTTTTCTATGAGTGTACACCCGGCTACGAAAATCTGTGACTCTCACATTGTTTAAAATTAAATTACATTATGTTTGACCCAAATTGTTGTTAATGTACATAATGACTTCACTAGACAACATTTGTCATCCCGCGACTCTAATTAAGTCAGAGCTATTAATAATATAGATCACCCTTTCAAACTTCAAACTCATCGAGTCACCAAGTAATCTTTTGACTGTTTTGGCGATTAGATGAACTGTTTTGGACTGAAATTCATTAAAAATGTTGTTTTGAAAAGCTTGCTTAGTAGCCGTGGTCACATTCAGTTTTACTGTATGAAGCAACTTGTTCATTTCACTATAAGTATCTCATTTTAGAAGGATATAAGGGCGAGTAAATGACAGAATCTTTGGTGAACTATCTTTAAATGTTAGGTTTACTTGTTAAATAGGTCAAACATTAAAACGGCCTACTAACTCACTCCCTGATGAGAGTTCAGTCCTTGTGCCGATTGATTGGCTGGGAGGCAGTAGAAACCCCAGTTTCAGTCACATCACAATGAGGGGTAGCTCTCCATTTTTGATCAACTTCAACTGGCTTTGGGCCCGTCTGAGCCCTCCTAGTTATATTCACGTGCAAGTAGGCAATCCTCTCACAGTTTCAAACAGGGCCCTTCTGGCAATATCAATACACCCTCAAGTTTCACTACCAAACACACACACGCACACACCTTTACAGTGAAACTTCGATCTAGACTGCCTCATGGCCCGTATCCAACATTCACTCCAACAAACAAGAATATTTTTTTCTTTTTCTGCCGCTTTTTAGGATGCCCATTGGCTCCCAAAAAGTCAATACAAAGGCAATTTTTCCATAATGGGATTTGTTAGCACTTGATTAGCATCAAGGTAATAAACAGGACTGTGTGTGTTTTGTTAGTTTGCCTTTCCTCCCATTACATTGCAGAAGTCAGGCAGGCTGCTAATACCACCCAGAGCTGGATCAGATAGCTTCTGGTTGCAATTTTGTTCGGTCTGATGGACCTTGCGAGAGTCAGACACTAAGATATCGGAAGCGTGTCATAAGAATGAATGAGGCACTCTCGCATTGGAGCTGCCAAGCTGTCAGACGCTGGGCAGACTGCATGACTGACATGCTTTGATTGGTCGATTTAATATAGGGAGAGAGCAGGAGCGAGGGAGAGGCGAGTGGGAAACTTCACAGAGTGCTCACAGAGCGCCGATTTGAAGCGTTGTAAGACTATTTGTAAAAGACGTGGAGCGCTAACTCTCTAGGTATCCAGCTTGTTAAAGCTTTTTTTCATCCTTCTTGAGGAATTGTGTTAAAGATATCGCTCGGATACGGTCTCACTCCAGCCGTACGGAGTGACAGACCTACGGCGCGCTCGATCTGCGAGCCAAAGCCAGTCTATTTATCCTATGCTTTATCGACTGTATGCGCACTCAGGCAAGGTTAATCACAGGTCTGGCGATGCATTCTGGGTAATAGGGTCCATAGGTGTCACGCAGGGGTAGCGTGAGCCTCGAGAGCGCATCTCGGGCTGCATCCTGATCCAATAAGGAGATGCAGAGTTTTCAGTTAAGAAATGAGTCTGGAGGAATAACTGCGGAGAGGTGTGAAACTGACAAGGCAAGGTAGAATTTAACACGGTTAGCACTTGTAATTCCATGTTACTACAAATATAGCATTATTGTTTTTTCTCCACTTCAATTTAGGGGGAAATCAATATTCTGCTTTGTTTATCTAAGTGACAGGCTCTCGGATATTGCGTTTTTATGTTGCCTTTATAAAGGGGCATTAAAACACAATATATCTGAAGGTTTTTATGGAGCTGACAGTTGCTGAGGGAGATAGTGTTAATGGCATAAAACGGTTGAAAAATGGCTGTGTCTCTTATTTATCTGTGTTTATTATGTACAAATATCCATCACAGAGCTATACTTTTCTGATGCACAATTATGAAGATGCACCTCAGGACAGACTCATCAATAAAACGCAAGGGGGAAAAAAGCTCTGCGTTTGTGTGTGTGTATGTGTGTTAAAAGGGAGCAAAGCAGAAGAAGCTACCTGTGTACAGCATTGTACGCATTGTTTTCATCATTTGTTTTCTTTAAAACCATGATTTTATTGAAACCGCATTCTAATTTCAGCAAATTCCTGTTCACGTCTATATTGCCTTCCTTACGTGAGGCTTTTATTTGCATCTGTACTTTCATTTTTAGAATGACTAAGAGCAGAAAACTTGGATGTTTTCCTATAAAAGTAAGTTACGGATGCAGAAGGAAATATGTAATTTTTATGTGGATTTTTGCATTATTGATCCAATTGAAATGATCTTCAGCTAAGCTATATATACTGAACACGCATTAACTGTTGGATTTATTATTTGCTAAGTGGACAGCAATCTTTGGCAGCATTAAAGGATTAGTTCACTTCCAGAATAAAAATTGTCAATGTCATCCAAGATGTTCATGTCTTTCTCTCTTCAGTCAAAAAGAAATTAAGGTTTTTAAGAAAAACATTCCAGGATTTTTCTCCATATAGTGGATTTCAATGGGGACCAATGGGTTGAAGGTCCAAATTGCAGTTTAAATGCAGCTTCAAAGGGCTCTACATGATCCCAGCCGAGGAATAAGCATCTTATCTAGTGAAAAACTCCATCTCATTTTCTCCTTCAACTTCAAAATCGTCCGACATCATTGTTTTACCTTTTTTGTAAAAGGTGTTTAACTTTCTTTGCATGTTTGCTTTGTAAACACTGGGTTGGTTTTTCTGCCTACGTCACACATGTGTGATTATGTGATGCATGAGGTCGAACTAGTTCAAGACGAGCATTTGTGGTTAAAAAGTATATAATGTTTTTTTTTTTTTTTTTTATATGCAAAAATGACCAATCATTTTCCTAGATAAGACCCTTATTCCTCGAATGGGATCGTGTAGAGCTGCAATTTGCAATTTGGATCTTCAAACCGTTGGGCACCATTGAAGTCCTGAGAAATCCTGTAATGTTTTCCTCAACAACCTTAATATCCCTTTAACTGAAGAAAGAAAGACATGAACGTTTTGGATGACATAGGGGCGAGTAAATTATTAGGAAATTTTTTATCTCGAAGTAAACTAATCCTTTAACTTCCACCAAATGTTTACTGTTATTGCGCCAAGATTTGCACAGCGGTCAGAAAGATTTTGAACCATTGTACTTTACAAAACTTTTCAAGTAATATACTTGGGTTTCTGAGGTCATCCCAGAGATTCTCAATCGGGTTGAGGTCAGGGCTTAGAGTGACCACTCCAGAAAGTATATTTTCTTCAGCTGAAGTCATTCTATTGTTGATTTAGGCCTGTGGATTGGGTCATTGTTCTACTGCATTGCCCAAACTTAAATTGGTGGATAAATGGTCATACATTCTCATAAAAAATGTTTTTTCTTCACATTATAGCAGGCTGTCCAGGCCCTAAAGAATCAAAGCCACCATGATGGTCCCTGAACCATACATGTGAGTGTTTAACATTTTGCATATCGTAGATGCACATCTCTTTAGAGATTTCTGTAAGTTTTTAACTGACACTCTCAACATCACTGAACATTTTGGGCTCTTTCAGTCATTTTAAGAATAGCAACAGTGCTGAACGTCATCCATTTATAGATAGACTGTCTTACTGTGGAGAAATGAACAAGGCTTTTAGAGATACTTTTGTAACCTTTTCCAATCTTATGCAAGTGAAGAATTTTTAATAAAATCAGATAATGCTTTAACAGCAAACTCAACATTTTTGAATCTCTGAACAATTTACATTGTATGTTTAGTATTGAAATCTGAAAACATATTGTTTGTCTGTAATTTGTAACTGCGTTTGTCTACTGTTGCGCCTTCAAATTATATTAGCAAATTATGTAGAAATCCAGGTCAACCCAAAGGGTTCACATACTTTTTCAGGCAATCGTAGCTATAACTGTCTAAGCAGACGAGCGCTCTAAAGCATCCCGTGAACGTGAATGATTGAGCACCACACCCGTTTAACTTCTTTAATATTCACGTGTTAGCATGGATAAATAACGACTGTGTCCGTCTGCTCTTGAATATTTGATTGTGCTTCTCTAATTGGCCGGTTTCCTTTGCTACATCTCGCCAGAGACATCCTGCAGGTGTCACAACAGACTCTGACAGCCATCTATCTTTCCCACTGCAGCCTAAATCAATTACTCTCCACCGGCACATAGAGTAAAAGGGCTCCACTAGTCTGTTACTGTCACCGGCAGATCAAACACATCATATTCACAGAGTTTTCGCGTCTCACAGCGAGTCTACGAGGTGTTCCTTAAGCCACCTCATTGCACTGTCATTATGGGTTTATTAACAGCCCGGGGCGTAATCACTTATGGTATTCCATCTTGATTAGAGGATGCAATTAGACAGCTATAAAAATCAATGCTTCATGTTATTGGATTGCTAAACAACTTTGCCTCGATGGCGAGCGAGTTTTTGAGGAAATGAAAAAAAATACATAATGAGGTTCTTGTCTCGTCCAAGTCTTCATAATTAACTCTTATAGGCAAAAGGATATTGACCCAAATTTTCACAAAGTGTGTAAACCTCAAGGACATTGTGTGCCGCTTTACCCTCTTCTATTGTAAGTTTGAAGGGTCAGGTTTTCTGTCACACACACAAATCACTCATGTCATGCATTCAGACCAGGAGATAGGGGACAACAGGTAGCCTGTAGGCATTATGGGACGAATATGTTTTTTTGGTCATAATCTTTTTTTTTTTTTCCTACATTTCGCCAGAATGCAGGAGCCTCTCAGGACCATCCAGAACAGATTGACAAATGTAACCCTGGGCAGAGCCTCAGATTAGATAATAACTCAGCGTTGGCAGGGCGACAGTGTCACCGCTGACCGTGGCTGTGGTCCGTTGTTGTTCCCGGTGTCTATGTGAGTGTCTTAGTCGGTGTGTGCGCGTGTTTGCGTGCCTTTGTGTGTTTGCACCCCGGGCTGTAGAAAGCATTGAAGGGCACTCAGACAAGCTCTGCATCACACAATATCGGCACCAACAACAGCCAACACATGTGTCATCCTTCACGGTGTCACTTCACAGTAATGGCTGGCAACAACAGACAAACAATGCCACATTTACACACATACAACCACCTCTGTAGAGTAATATAACGTTTTTTCACCAGCATATTTTAGGTGCTGCATCAAACTAACAGTCATATGAGATGTATGAATGTGTTTGGTCTATTTAAAGTTAATTAAAATTCTGCCATTAATTTTTCACCCTGATGTCGTTCCAAACGCGTAAGACCTTCGTTGATCTTCTGAACACAAATTAAGATATTTTTGATGAAATCCGAGAGCTTTCTGACCCTGCATAGACAGTAACGCAACTGAAATGTTTTATGGCCCAAAATGTAGTAAGGATGTCGATAAAATAGTCCATGTGACATCAGTGGTTCAACTGTAATTTTTTTTTTAAGCTAAAAGAATACTTTTTGTGTGCTTTATTCAGTAATTTCTGCTCTTAACATTATGATGATGAATAATGTTAATATTATTATAATGATAATGCTATACATATTTTTTAACATTATTGTTGAAAGCCTGTTATTTAGTTATACATTTGTTAGTTTTCTATAATAGAGCTGTTTTTTTAAAAAACACATTTGTAAAAAGTAATATTCTTTTTAAAATTCTTTTAAAGGGGTCATCGGATGCCCAAGTTGATATGATTCGTTAGGGTCTTAATGAGAGGTCGGCAACACTTTAGTATAGGGAACAATTCTAACTATTAACTAGTTGCTTATTAGCATGCCTATTTATAAGATATTGGCTATTTATTAGTACTTACAAAGCACCTATTCTGCATAACCACATTTTACAACTTAGCAACTATCTTACTAACTACTTATAAGCAAATTAGTAGTTTATTGGAGCAAAAGTCATAGTTAATGATATGTTGGTTAAAATTTCTCAGTGGTAGTGTAAAAAGCACCCTTTTTACCTTGTCAAAATCAGACCTTTTCAGAGCGAGACGTTTTTTTTACATTTGCCTTTAAATGCTAATGAGCTCTGCTCGCCCCACCCCTCTCTTCTGTGGGGTGATGAGCAGAACTGTTTTACTTTAGCCGCGTTAAGCCGCGAAACTTGCTAACTAGCACATTATTAGTTAAGGCAATTTGGAAAGACATATAAAAAACCCTTATACTCACTTCTGCTGTAGGTGAAATTGGATCATGAATGATTCGCACAAACATAGACGCGTTTATGTAGATTGCCGTGCGCATTTCCTTCAAAAACGAATGCAACATTAATCCTCTGCATCTTCAGCGGCTCAGATGTCGGGTGTAAATTATGCCTGCTATAATCATTATTACATCCAACAACAAAACACCTCAATCGCTCAATCTGAGACAATCTTGTCTTCCCCTGCACCGGAGTCGACACAATGGTGGTCAGACTTTTACACTTTAGTCAGGGCGGGTCTAAAGTAAGACGGCCGTGTCAATCAGCTATCGTGGGAACGGTTTTAGTCAGTGTGACGTCACATAGACAATGCTGAGAATGGCTTGATCTGAAAAAGGGAATATTACTTATAAAGATATAACAAAATAGCACTGGGTGGATTTTTATCATTATAGGGTGGTTATGTACACACACTGCCAACACACAATTATGTTCAAACAACATTTAAAAATTAGTTTTGCATCTGATGACCCCTTTAACTTTTCTTAGATATAAAACGTATTGCTGCAGTTGTTTTTTTTAAATAACCGTCATTTTTCCTTTACATTATTTTTTTTCATCAAATGTATTCCATGGCTTTTTTTGTCTATCCCCAATGACTAACAATGTCACACCTGTCTACACCTCCCATGCTGCCAGCATTAACCTATTTGATCTTCGACCCAGTCTGACAGAGATGGCAGTGCCATGCTCAGACAGGAAGGACAACCTCCTGTTTTTTCCCCCAGAACCCTACAGCTTCAATTACCATTATAGATGAATCTACGTATGCTAGCCTTTTGTGTGAATATGAACAGCCTGGCTGTCACAGTTACAAAACTCAAAAATGATTCTGTAGCTGTCTACACAAATAATAAGCTCAACGTACTGTTAGCAACATTTTTCCTTCTTTTTATTTAGCATGCTTAGGAACACACACACACACGCACTGAAAAGCTACAATCTGCTGACAACAGAGGAGTATGGATGCAGCAAATGAGAGCGGCGATTTGTAATAGGCAATTAAAGGTGTGAAGATATGGTTGGATGTATGTAATTATTGGGATTTTAATGAGTCAACGGGTAGCTTTAGCTTTGAAAAGGTTGCTTCTCTTGTCACCGTGCCACGGTCCATGTCAGAGACGTCCTCCAGCTTGATATGTTACTCTTATGACAGCCATTAATGACCCCAAATCATTTCCCTGAAATAACAAGACTCCACACAACAGACTGAAAATAAATGATTAATGTGATTAAAAATACACTCCTCATTTCATACGGTTTCAAACTTTGATGTTTTCTCCCAGACATCAATTGAGCACTTTTTCACACATTGAGCGCAATCAGTGACGTGGCTTTTAACCTGTTCGCCACCGGTCACGACCTGAGATTATATCAAGGTAAGACGCTGTAGCAACATGACAGAGAAAAATAATAATAGCAATAATACAGACAGAAAAGGAAAAACAAGCAAGTATTAAAGTTTATTTGTTTTCCCCGTTCTCTCAGATGATGTCCCTGATGAATCGCAGCAGGCCTCGGTGTTAAATCAACTGAGTTAAGTGAAGCAAATATGCTAAAGCGCACATCAGTGGCATTCAGCGCAGCCATTTCATCTCTGCAACTTTTCAGCGTTAAGAGCAAATACTGACACATGTACTTCACGGCCCCACCGCACTTTCAAAGAGGAATCGGGGCCCATTAAAATTGCATGAGGAAGGAATAATTAAACAGAATATTTTCTCTCTGAGAAATGAAGAAATCAAAACGGCGAGGGGCACATTTGATTTCCCTGGCCTTAAAATAAGATGAAAGGTGAAGCGGAGACACAGGGCTAAAACACGTGCCTTGTCAGGAGCTCTGTCTTTTTTTGTTCCTCGCAGCCCTTTAATTTGTCCCTCACTTCCTGCCGTTGTGTGCTTTTATTGTATATGCTTTTATAGTTGGGGCTCGCCGGAATTTGAATTGGTAATTAAACTTATTTTAATATATTTATAAGACTCATCAAGGCAGCCCTGCATATCAAAGTGGCCAAGCTTGTATTGATGTGAGAAATCAAAGCAGTGATTACTCCCTTACATCGGTGGGCTTTAGCTCTTAATTGCACTGCATGTCCGAAAGATTTGTGGGGCGAATGACTGGAGGACGACAGGGAGTTCTCATCTTAGGGACGTAGATGCTGAAGAAAAAAAAAAATGTATATTGATTTCAGCCGAAAGTCTCAGTAAACTCATTACTTGACACAGCTGAGCGAAGGCGCTGGGTTGTTTAGTACATGCTTGTTAGTGAATGCATCATCCGATTTTTTTTTTTTTTAAGGTTTTTTTTAAAACTGTGCATTCATACTTTCGACTTAATGCTAAAATATCGTTGTCGCCAAGATGAAAGCACCATGAGCCTTTTTGCAAACATACAAAAGGAAACACATTACGATACATCCGATGTATTAACAGGTAAGTATATGTTAACACCCAAACAAAGGACGCAATGCTAGCTAAGGTTACCGAGAACCATTAGCGGCAAGCTACAGTTTTGCCCCCACCCCCAAACTCTAATTAGACCCACAAACAATAGCACGGCTGCAGACCTTGTTATGAAAGAAAAGAAGAAAGGAGGGATAATGAAGAATACATGGTCCGTTTTTTGACCGTGTCTACCTCTCCTTTGTGGCAGCAGGAAAGATATGGCACTCTCCAACGTAGCGTCATTGACTCCTCCTGCCACTTTCCAGGTCACTAATTTTTCAGCTATGAGTTCATTGTGCGCAGACCGATATGCTGTCTTTTTTAATGAGGTTATTTCTGGGTTATTACCTCGCTCCTTGCTAGGCCATCTTATGTGAGAGACCTAATTGATGTAAATCAAATATGGTTAAGCAGGGACCAACCCCTGGGCCACTCCACTTTCATTTCCACATTATAACCACAGAACATTTACCAAACACATACATACCTTCCTCGTATAAAATCACAGAAATGAAAGATGAGCAACTTTCTTTCTTTTTTTTCGTTATCCTTTTCATCAATTACCCATCTCTGGATTGGAGAGAGGGATTTGCAGACAGTCCCATTCCAGGCGTAAATGTGAGTGCATGTTCACAGATGCAGAAGAGTGAGCTCTGCAAGAGAGACTGAGATGCTGGCATTTGACTTTTGCTGAATAAGCTCAAGGTGTGCATTCCCTCAGGTTAGAGAGGTTATTGGGGAGAAAAAAAAAAGATGGGTGGGTGGGTGGTTGAGTGGGGGGGATGAAATGTTTTAGCAGTGCCTGTTCATTAAGCTCTGTCTCATTCAACAGTGAAATTAGGCCTGTGGAGATGGGAGATGAATCCCATTTACAGGCCCCTTGACCATGTGACAGTCTCACTCAAAATTGCGAAAATCAGAACTGGAGAATAGGCTCCTTTTGAATTGGAGTCAATTTAGCCACAACCCACAGGAAGTTGACAGGAAGAAGAAAACTGCATAGGTACTTCTTTTGAATAAGTAATTTACATAAAAGTATGTTCTGTATAGTATGAATGTAAGCTGGACGTGCAATGCTATACTGTACATTTGTTGTATTATCATGTGACTGTGTACTCGCATTTAAATTAATCATTTGATATAATGCACTTATTGTGTACATACGTTTTTACATTGTACTATTTAAAAAAATACCTGCATGTAATTAGATCTCTAATTATTTTTTGTAATTATATTTATAATTACACAGTTGAGACATCCCTTACATCTTAACCCACCCTTAAACCTACCCATACAAACAAACCTGTCCCTAACCTTACCCATATTCCACCCCAATAGCAGCAAAAGTTTTTTTTTTTTTTTTTTACAATACAATATGAACAAAGTAAGTCCATTGTACTTATTTTTTGAGTACATAGTAGTTAAAGGATTAGTTAACTTCCAGAATAAACTTTTCCTGTTAATTTACTCATGCCTGTGTCATTCAAAATGTTCATGTCTTTCTTTTTTAGTCAAAAAAAAAAAAAAATTAAGGTTTTTGAGAAAAACATATTTTTTTTTTTTCCGTATAGTAGACTTCAGTGGGGATCAACGGACAGAAGGTCCAAATTGCAGTTTCAGTGCAACTTTAAAGGGCTCTACACGATCCCAGCCAAGGAATAAGGGTTTTATCTAGGAAAATGATCAGTCATTTTCGGGAAAAAAATAAAAAATAAATAAAATAAATAAATTAAACACTTTTTACCCACAAATGCTCATCTTGCACTAGCTCTGCACTGTGCTGCACACCCCCGTCTGCACGCATTATGCGTCACGCGCGGTTACTTCTTCATTTGTGTTCGAAAATGTAGCGTAGGGCTAAAATCTCATTTACTCCTCCAATTTCAAAATCATCCAACATTATTGTTTTACCTTTTTTTTTGTAAAGTGCATTTGACTTTCTTTGTATGTATTTGTGGTTAAAAAGTATATTCATTTTATAATTTTTTTTTAGAGAATGGCCGATGGTTTCATTAGATATGACACTAATTCCTCAGCTGGGATAGTGTAGAGCCCTTTGAAGCTGCATTGAAACTGCAATTGAAGAGTTTATTTGCAAAAGCAGATAACTTCATTTTTATTTATTTTCAGAAATCATGTTTTATTATTATTATTATTATTATTGTGCATTACAAGTTATACCAATCAAACTACAGTTGGTTTGTTTTGATTAAGTAATAACTTTTTTTAATAACTTAGTCATTTTTTGACGAAAGCAGATAACTCCACATTTCATGTTTCAAAAAAACAAACAAAAAACACTCGTTTTATCTTTGTAATCTCATCAGCTGACAATGTAGACGCCTGACAAACGTTGTTATTGTGATCATAAACTGTATGGTTGTGATTACACGCAATTTACCCTCACCATGTAACGTGCTGCTTTTGCAAGGTTCTGTGAAAAAGTTTCAGATTTTATTTTTCTTTTATGCCCTGAAGAAGATATCACGAGTTCATCAAGTACGTCGAAAATATCCATGGTCGATCACTTTTAGCCAGCTTTGACGAAATTCTTCTCAACTAGCGTCTCTTTTCAAAGTAACTGGCAGCCTTATCACGTGACCTGAATACAGTGTGCTGATTTGCTAAAACTGACTTATCGGCTTCTGTTCACAAACAACAAAGGTGCGTTCACGCCATATCGGAATTCCCATAATTACGAGATTACAACTTGTAAAAAGTGTTCACGTCCTCGTAGAAATCGTAATTACAACTTGTGACCTGGGAGTCTTTTGAGAGCTACGACTTGTACCACATGACCGCTGTACCACCTGACCAACGTAGGCTCTGTTCAGGCGTTGATAGTGTTGGCTTAAGGTGCGTTCACGCCATATCGGAATTCCCGTAATTACGAGATTCCAACTTGTAAAAAGCGTTCACGTCCTCGTAGAGCTCGTAATTACAACTTGTGAACTGGGAGTCTTTTGAGAGCTACGACTTGTACCACATGACCGCTGTACCACCTGACCAACGTAGGCTCTGTTTAGGCATTGATAGTGTTTCCATAGAAAAGGATAATTCCGAGTCTGAGGACGTGAACAGCTCCGAGTAGAACGTCACATGTTGTCATCTCGAAATTACGGTAATTGCGATATGGCATGAACGCAGCACAAAAGTACTTGTTGGCTTTTGCAGTAAAAAGTGCAATTGCGATGCCATAAAAGTGGACAATACCGGCTTTTTTGACAAAATGTGTTTAGGGTTTAGATCTCGCTATATGTGGAGAATGTGGCATTTACTGGTTTTTGCTAATAAATTCTTCAGTTTGGACCTTCAACCCATTGGCCATCACTGAAGTTCACTATATGGAGAAAAATTCTGGAATGTTTTCCTCCAAAATCTTAATACGGACTTTAAGCAACAGCTTCCAGTGGAACAGCAACGATGACCGGAAGTAAGCTGTTACACCGCCGTAGCCGAGAACGTAAAAATCATTAAGCAAACGTAAACAAGACAGTGCAATGCGGCATTTAGTCATTTATTTAAGTACAAATAATGGATTAGCTTAAGTTTAAAACATATCAGCACAGATTAAATGAAAGACTAATGGTAGAATTGTATACTGATGGAATTACAGTGGTATATGCTACAAACCGTAACATTTATCTACCTAATCTGTCACGTTGTAAAGACTATGGCAAACCAGCTGTTCTCCCGTAGTAGATGGTTACAGTAGAACGTTAAGAAGTTGCAGTTAAAGTTGTGAACGCGCAATATGACGTATGAGTCCCTATTTTCTTTGCGACTGAAGAAAGAAAGACATGAACATCTTGGATGACAGAGAGGTGAGTAGATTATCAGGATTTTTTTTTTTATTCTGGAAGTGAACTAATCCTTCAAGGCTACCTAATATAAAGTGTGAACTGTTTTTGCATGTTATTTAGTATAGTGAAGTAAGCATGTTTGGATGCAATTAGCAGCCTTACTAAATTTTAATTGAAAGGAAATCTGTTTATCACTAACAAATGTCCAGCCATTCATTTTCCAAATGGCTTATCCTTTTTAGGGTAGCATATGAACCTTCAAAACTTTGAAGCAAGGCTTTTTAAGCCAGCATTCAATGGTTTTCTCAACAAGCTTAGCTTTTTAAGTTACAAATGACAGCCTTGTGAATTTCTTTGAATTTTAGTTCATTTTAATTCTGCGTCTTTAGATTCAAATCAAATTGCGATTATGCATTCTGTTTGCTATCTCAAATCCAACTCTAATTGGAATTTAAAAGAAATTCTCAATGCAATTCCAAATGACACATAACTTTGTCTTACACACATATAGTACACACACACTCCGAGAGTTCCTTCATCCACTGTAAGTCTTCATCAAGAGTTCTGGGCTTCACTCCGGTTGGTGATTTAGCCACCTGCCACTCCTTTCCGCTGTTTACAAAGTCTGGAGACACACATGAGCTGTTAGTGTTTGGGATTAGAAGTACAGACTTGGATGCTAGTGATCAAAAGCTGCCCATGACACTGAAACTCCAATATCACTCTCTAAAGTTGCTCTCCTTCATGCCGCTAGTGATTAGCGCCTCGTCCGGAGCATCATCAAAGCTCTCTCCCTCTCTCTCTCTCTCTCTCTCTCTCTCTCTCTCTGTGTCTCTCTCTCCGGGCAGCTGTGTCCCTGTAGGACTAGGAGCATGTGTGATGTTTAGCTTCTTTCAGTAAATCCAGGGCTTTGTGTCACCCCCTCCCCAGGTCCTCTTACCCTACCACTGTGACATGGCCGCCGGTGGCACATTGACGCCTGTATCCGTTCCTGACGGAGCTAAGCCGGATCAGCCGTGTCGTCGGCGCTCTCTCGCTCCTTCCTCCCGGAACATAATCACAGTCAGTCTGCAGCCTCAGAAATCCCCCATCATCACCAGCACTTCCAGCATCACCACCACCATCATCGTCATCATCATCATCAAAGGCTCCACCATGTCTGTCAATCAGGTGAGCGCTTAGTCTGGGTGAGTGGCAGAAGGAGCCGGGAGAGTGACGTTAAGCAGGCAGCTCCATGGCCCTCCGTCAGGCCTGGCAGGCTTCAGTGACAGTGGGGGTGGGTATAACGTCCCTCATCCCGCCAGCTTAGCCTATTGAACTGCCAGCCCTGTGCCAGTCCACGGCAGGAGGCGAGGTGGCGCTTATCGATGGGACAGAGGCGTCCGACGGAGAGCACTTCTGGGGGTGGGTGACTAAGAGTAAGCCAGGATGTGTTAGCAGACTTCACTTCCTTCAAACCTAACAAGGTGCAGCTTCTAGACAGAACCGTATATGCATGTGGAGGATCGTGAGAGCGGAGCGTTACTGGGGGTTTTGTAGAAAAAAAAATGTCAAATTTGTTCCGATTTGGTTAAAATTCAGGTCACTTTTTTTCTCCTTCTGTCAAAACGCTTTCATGTTTGCGGAGTGGCTCTTGCTTGCCTTCGGCTAGACCAAAATAACAGCAATGACATTGAGATTTTCCTTCAGAGACTTGATTTGAAAGTGCACACAACAAGTTCAGCCTCCTACTTAATGCAGTCATTGCTTACAGAGGGCACCACGCTGGGTATCAAATGTAATTAGCTGTATTTGCCTGAGCTCTACTTCAATCATTGGCAACGACTGTTGTATTGTGCAACGCGACAGACTAAAGATGCATCCTAGTGTGAACGGAGGCTCGTACAAGGAAAAAATGAAATGAAATAAAGCTGTGGCGTTCACATCACAGTATTTTCATCTTCCTTGCTGTGAGCGTAATACCCAGTATCAATGTTAGCTTGAAAAATAAGCACTGTTGTCCGTAGTCGGTCCAGCTTTATGTCCAGGACATTCTTTAATTTGTTCCTCTTATCTTATCGGTGAACACACCCTCAGCTGATGGTGGTGATGTTCTTAAGTGAAGTGCTGGTATTATCCTGCTACCTCTGCGGGCCTCTTCTTTAATTTAGTTGTTATAATTAGCCATTAAATGGTGTCAGTTTCTACAGCTACTAACAGGCCCACTCTGTTCTGCTTGTCTGCATTATCAGTTTGGGTGCTTGTAGAGGGGAGGAGGGGGACCAAGAAAGTAAATTATAATGAAGGCCTATATAGTCCAATTACCGATAAAAGCAGCCAAGTGCAGTGCCGTAATGAGGTGCCACTACCTTTCCTTCTCCCCCTTCCCCTTCCGAACACATCGATGGGAATAGCTAATCGCTAGTTTTATTACTTTGAGCCCCTCTCGCTGAGGGGTTTTAACCCCGGACTTTCAATCTGAGCGGGACGATCACAACAAACAAATATAGTGGCGGCGCCGTCCATGCTAAACAAAGTTGGCCTAGAGGCGGAGGTGACGGGATGATTGGGGAGGGAGAAAATAGACAGAGGAATGGAGGCAATGAAGTGAGGACACAAGGAGGAGGAGGATGATGTGCCGAAAGAGAGAAAGCGAGAGGAAGCCTGTCCTCATGTTCTCACTTTAATGGGTCAGTATTTAATTATTTGGAATAGCAGAGCTGTCTTTTGTAGCCAGGGATGTAGTTCCTTGCTAGAGCACTTACAAGGAAGGCAGGTAATTAAACTGTAAGATCAACCGCTGGCCCTTCTCTTCCTCTTCTTCTCTTTCCGCTCTATCCCTCTCTCATTCTCCTCTTCTTTGTCAGGTGAGGTGCCATGCGTCGGAAGACAAGTGGAATTCAGGAAATGGCGAGAACGACAGATAGAGAGGGAACAAATTAAGGTTGGGAAGACTCAGAAGTCTCCTTCATAGCTAATAGCCAACTCTTCTGGGGCCAAAGCAGCATAAATACTGCATATTTTACATGAGTCCATTGTATGAGTTAAAAGTAGTGTTCTTTCTTGTGTCTCAGGCTTTGTGCGAAAGCTAAGGCATGCTGACTTTTTGTGTCACTGTCCAGTAAGTCAATAATTTCACAGACAGCATTTTTAGATGAAGGCATCCTAATGTCTAAAGATCTAGAAGAAAAAAAAAAAAAATCAAATAAGCTTTAGTCATCACTGAGCAAATATTATTCTAAATAATTTTAAAATAGAAAAATGGCCATTTATCAAATAAGTTACTTTATTTACTTGCGTTCATCAGAATAAAAGAGACTATTTTTCATTATCAGGCCTAGAGATTCAAAACTGTCCCACCAGCACTGTTGAGTATGGTTAGCTGGTAGTGTAGAGAGATTTTCACATGGAATGGATTGTAATGCAATTAAAAACCATTCGTCCCGATTACAGAAAAGGGCTTAAAGTTTTGATGTTATTCTTTTCACCAACCACCAAAGTGGCAGACAGAAAGTTACTCAAATATTAGATAAAGATATACACTACCATTCAAAAGTTTGGAGTTGGTAATTTAATTTAATTTAATTACTATTTTTTTCATGCTTTGAAAAGATCTCTTATGTTCACTAAGGTTGCATTTATTTGATAAACTGCAAAAATGCAAAACAAATAAACAAACAAACAAACAACAGTAGAAACAATAATATTATGAAATATTATTACAATTTTATTTTAACTTGTTTCTGTTTTAATATAATTTAAAGCTTAAAGTTCTTATGTTATTCCTTTTACCAACCACCCAAGTGGTAGACAGGAAGTTATTCAAATAGTGGATAAAATATACACTACCATTCAGAAAATAATTGGTAAGATTTTTTTTTTTTTTAATTTAATTTAATTTAATTTTATTTTATTTTATTTGATTTTATTTGATTTTATTATTTAATTTAATGTAATTTTTCATGAAGTCTCTTACATTCACTAAGGTTGCATTTATTTGATATAGTGCAAAATATTTAAATACAAAAAAATAAAATTAAACAAACAAACAAACAAAAAATCAGTAGAAACAGTAATATTATGAAATATTATTATAATTTTAATGAACTGTTTTCTGTTTTACTATAATTTAAATTATAATTTATTCCTGTGATGGTAAATCTGAATTTTCTTGTCATTGCTTCAGTCTTCATTGTTACATGGTCCTTCAGAATATTCTAACATGTTGATGTGGTGCTTAAATAACATTTTTTGAATATCATCAATGAAAACAGTTGTGTGGCTTAATATGTTTTTGGAAACCATGATAGATAGATAGATAGATAGATAGATTACTGACTCTAAACTTTTGGATGGCAGCAAATCTTGAAACCTTTCTACATATGTTTACTGCCTGCAAAGGCAGCTTCTTTTAGCTTACAGACACATCCATACAGTAGTATTGCTCTTTTTCAAACAAAGTTGTTACTTTTATGAAGCCAAAGGCACATACACTAAATATTGAGGTTAATGATGAAGTTTAAGTATTTTGAAAGTGTTATTTTAGCCTATACAAGCATTGTCGTCTTACAAATAGCTCCCAATGGGAAGAGCAAAAGAAGTAAGTTAGAGTATCTGGGTTTGAAAAGAGGCAGTGTTACCGGTGCATTGTTTGCCAGTCTGCGCTTCGGACAGACGATGGATTAAACCATGAATGAGTGATTTATTAGCTGCTGCTGTCACGCTGCTTAGATGGATTACTACACACGACCTTTGACCCCACTTACCAGAGTCCTCACCGCCACAGTGTGGGACGGAAGGTGTTCCGTGTGTGAACACGCACGTGTGTGTGTGAGTTAGACCGCTGGCCAGCTGTATGTTGGTGACAGGATGGGACCACTTGATCAATGGGCTAATGAACAGCCCATTTCATAGATGGGATGAACTGACTCTCTTGTGTTCATTGAGTGTCTATAGTAAAAGCCCACTCTATGCTCTCTGAACCCTTTGTAGAGAGGAAAAAAAAACAATGCGACACAGAAGACAACAGACTTTTTTGTGAAAGAACGGCTGTTTACAAAAGGTTTATCTTTATCTCTCTTCTTTTCAATGGGTTCACCATTAACGGTGTGCTCTGAATAAAGTACAACAGCTTCTTTACTGTCCCAACACAGATCATTTGCACTTCTAGGGCTTAAAAATCTTTAATATCCCTGAGAGAAGCAGATACACCTTCAAGAAATATGAGCCTTGTTGGATGGTTTTCCCTGATTACAGCAAAGTACAGCAGAACAATAGAAGGGGGGAAAAGTCAAGGAATTTTTATAACAGGCAAATATTACAGTAGATGAAGCATCTGCAAAGTGTGGATTTGCCTTAATGCAGCATATAAATCTAATAACAAAAGTGTCTGATATCGTTGTTTTGTTTTTTGCTTTCTTTTCGTTTCTTTCCCAATTGTTATGATACAGATGGCTTTCTCTCGCTCGAATTTCCTTTCTCCCATCTTTCCTTTTTCCATCCTTCCTTTCATGGCTTTCAGCAGTCTCTCTCTTTCACACACTTTCTCTGTAATTCATTTCAGGAACTCTGGCAATAAAACCCAAAACAAAAGGAAGAGGCTTTTGTACCTTTGCTGACTTTGTTACTCGCCGGCGTAATAAAGAAAAGTAATATGCTTTAAACATTAAATAAGACTTTAATTGGAGCACATGAAAAACGTACCATGGGAAGATGTAATTGAATGTTGCCGGGGAGCCGGGGGAATTAAAATAGGTCGTTTTATGCTTTGCTTTATTTTTGATTGAATCAGCTCCTAATTGGCCTCGACAGTAGTATTATCAGTTTTAGGCGGTATGTGAGGCGCTCAATGGCACGGCTCCTCCGTCACAAGAGATGAGAGAGAGGGAAAGACTGAGAGGAGGGGAGAGCCAATGACAGAGACAAATGTCTTCGTGTTGACAGCTGCCCTCCATGTTGCCCCGCGCACAAACACACAACAAACCTTTGCAAGTAGCTCCGTCAAATTATTAATCGCTAAGCAGTTCATGAGGAAATTACAACTATTGCAGCGTTTTTGTTCAGTTTAGCAAAGTTGACTTGTGACGGGACGGTCCAGCACCTGGAGACTTTTCTCGTTTCAGAGAGGTTGTATGCTCACAAGAGCTGGTGACTTATTGGAATGGAAGAGTACAAACAAATAGATTTAAGCTGCACATTAGCAACATTTTGGTGGGTAATTATTGCAATATAATGTAGCGATCTATGAAGCTCGGATCACACAGATGTCACTTTTAAATCAACCAGCTTTCTGTTGGTCAGTGATACAAATTCATATGACTTAACCACAAGCAAAATCTATGTGGGGAACTTTTTTAGCCTTATACTACAGTAAATTTCTGATCATGATGATTCCTTGTTAAATGTGGTGTTGGGGAGTAACTAGTTACATGTAGCAGCATTAGGTAATTTAGTTACAAAATAAATGTAACTGTAATCTGTTACAGTTACTGAGAAAAAATGTGTAATTAGATTACAGTTACTTATGAAAATGTTAATGATTACGAAGGGGGTTACATCTGAATACTTCTTGTGTTAGTATTTACTGTATCTTTTGATTTTAAATCTGTATTTAACCTCAGAATGATTTCAAAGTAAAAAAGTGGTGCTGTAGTCTGATTTTGTGGTGGCTGTGTTTTCAAATTAAATTATTATAATCTTAATTCAAGTGATGAAGGATTTTGCAAGTCTGAGAGTAATCAGTGTTGAGTAATACTGTAAGGTTAACCCTTCCTGGTTTAAATGCTTAAAAATGAATAACAGTTGAAAATAGGGCTGTCAACGATTAATCGCGATTAATCGCATACAAAATAAAAGTTTGAGTTTGCCTAATAAACGTGTGTGTACTGTGTGTAATTATTATGTATATATAAATACAAACACATTCAGGTACATATATAAGAAATATTTACAAGTATATGTATTTATTGTAATTTTTATATAATTTATATTATATATAAATACAAATATTTTTTACATAGATAACATATTTCTCTTAAATATATACATTAATTTGTGTGTATTTATATATACATAATAATTACACACAGTGCACACACGTTTATTAGGCAAACTCAAACTTTTATTTTGTATGCGATTAATCGTGATTAACCGTTGACAGCCCTAGTTGAAAATATTAATTAGAAATTTAGAAAAGTAATTAAAAAGTAATCAAATGTAATCAGTTATATTAATACAAGTAATTGAAATAATTGAAGTAATTGAGTTACATTACTTATTACATTTTAAATAGGGTAACTTGTAATGTGTAACCTATTACATTTCCCAACACATATGGTTAAATGACTGCATATCGTCAGCAAAATTTCACCAAACAACAGTATGCGTGGGAGCACCTTTATAGTTAAAATGTGGTAATGTTATGTTTATATTTGTATATATAGATTTTTCCAAAATAGAATATTCGGTAACACTTTCCAATAAGGTGTTATTTGTTAACATTAGTTAATGTATTAACTAACATAAACAAACAATGAACAATACATTTATTACAGTATCTATTAATCTTTTTTACATTAGTTAATAAAAATACAGTCGTTCATTGTTAGTTCATGTGAGTTCATAGTTCATTAACTAAAGTTAACAAACACAACTTTTGATTTGAATAATCTATTAGTAATTGTTGAAATTAATATTAACTAAGATTAATAAATACTTTAGAATCGTTCATTCTTAGTTCTGAAGAAGTTAACTAATGTTAAGTTACCTAATGTCTGATTAGGGAATGTAACAAGCTTCTTTTTTTTTTTTTTTTTTCTGAATATTTTATTGCAACTAGCTTTTTCTCTGAAAACTTCAAACCTTTTTGATTATCTTGCCCAACATTGCAACAATGACTATGAAAAACATTTAAAGGAACTGTTAACCCCAAAATTAAGATTCTATCATTGTATGCTTTATTTAACAAAAATAATGCATCAAAATCATTAAATCAGAAACATCGTTCTTGTGTGTAGATTTATTTATTTATTTAATTATTTATTTAATTGTTGTTTGTACATGGACTTCGCACAAGCAGTGTGGGGCAAGATTATCAGTGAACAATTTGTTGGTCTTTTCCTCACATACAGCAATTATATCGCTTCAGAATACGTGAAATGTCAGTAACACTTTAAAGTGAAGTTCATTAGTTAACATTAATAGATAATTTTTATTAGGTAATTTATTTGTCCTCATTCATTTTCAAACAAGGTGCATGTATATACAAACTTGTCACAATACATTCAACAACAATCACGTCCAAATGCATTATTAAAATCAAAAGTTGTGCTTGTTAACATTAGTTATTGTACCGTGAACTAATATGAACTAACAATGAACAACTAACTAACTAACATTAACAAAGAATACTGTAATAAATGTATTGTTCATTGTTCATTTATGTTAGTTAATACATTGACTAACATTAACTATTGGAAACTTCATTTAAAGTGTTACCGCACAGCTCATATAAACCATTTTTGATACCCTTGTGGTGTGTTTTTCTTTTTTTTCTTTTTTTTGGAGCTTGGGAGCAATGTCTAAAGATTATTCAAATAGGCTTGAAATAACATGAGAGTCAGTAAATAATGGCAGTATTTTAATTTTTCTCTGATCTATCCCTTTAAGGCAGAGAATGAACAGGAGAAGAAACATAATGACTGATAACTGGTGGGAGTTGAGTGTCTTTTCCCACTCAAGGAGAGGAGGAAGTTAAAGGCCCTGGAGACACCCTCTTCCTTTCTTTTCTCTTTCTTTCTTTAAGTCATTCTCCTGTTCCTGTTCTCTCTTTCCTTATCATCGTCTCCACACTAAAATTAGGTCTTCTGTTAGCCAGGCTGCCGGTGCTCCAAGGAAGGCCTCATGGGAGCAACAATACAGGGAGCATGGGTGTGTGTGTGTGTGTGTGTGTGCTGGAGGGAATCCACCTCACCTTGGCAGGCGTTTAAGAGTAAAAGGAGGGCTAAAGTGTGCATAGAGCTTAATCCAGCTTCCTGCAGTCTCTCCGGTATAGGGTGGCACTGCCCTGTGAGAGAGGAATTGCTCTGGTCTCGAACATGCTCTCGGGAGAGTGTTACTATAAAGAGAGAGTTTCCACACTCTTATCAGACGCACCAGTGCACCACTGTTGGTGTTTTTATAAGTCACTTACCGTACGGCTCTCTCACACACACACACACACACACGGAGACACACCACTGATAGTGCCGACACGAGAGCGCTTACCTTTTGCATCCGTGTGCATGAGATTGAAAGAAAGAAGGAGAGCACAAAATGAGAAACAATGAGAAACTCTTAGTCTGAACTATAAGTCTGTCTCTCCTCACCCTCCCTTCCTCCCTCTCTCTCTCTCTCTCTCTCTCTCTCTCTCTCTCTCTCTCTCTCTCTCAAATGGATAATTCTGGTGATGGCCCTGACAGCCCATGGTTTAGATTTTGATTTATGTTCTTCCAAAGCTAAAATCAAAGAATCCATCTAGTGCTATTTTATGGCAGCTGGGATGATGAATGGTGCAGTCTCTGGGCCAAACGAAGCCGCTGTGTCTTTGCCCCGGATTTTAATTGCTAAAGTAGCCAGTCATTGCTCAGGATTCAACAGTGAGCATGCTGCCTTTCTCTCCCTCTCCCTTCAAAGTGCACTGTAGATGGCTGCTTTGAACGAAAATTGAATTTAGTTTACTGTAACTTGCTGTTAAATCATTCATAGTGCGGCCATAGGGAACTCGTATAACAAGTATAAGTAATGGCTCTCGTAATGGGCGGAACTTTGAAGTGTAAATTTCACATGTATATTTAATGTATGGAAAAAAAATTAAGTAATACACAAGATGAGGATTTGATGCAGTTTTATGTTGCCTTTCTGTACAAACAGCCCTGTTGTGTTCAGACACACTTTAGCGTTTCTCATTTGCTTATTTTGTGAGTCACGCTCACATCTCCCATCTCCCATCTTTATTTTGCGACGAGGGAGGCAGAAATAAGCCGGAGGACGAAAGGAAAGCTTGATTATCTTGGGGACTAAGCGCAAAAAGTTGAGTAATGTGTTTTGTTGATGGACAAAGTGACAAATACCAGAGCGAACGAGATGCTCCGCGTGTGCGGGTGTCATTATGAGAGCGCCTCGTTTAATAAGAAGTACAGGAAGCTCGGCGCTCCTAATTTCGCAGGGACGCACACTTTCTGCGGCCGATAAAAGTCATAAACGCACGTAAATAAAATCAGCCTGTGTGCGTCATTAATCAAATGGGACAAGATGTCAAGATTTCCCCCTTCACGAAAAAAAGAGGCGTAAAAAAGAGCAGTAGCATCGCTCGCTAAACTCCCACAAAATCAATGATGCAAATGAGAAAAACAAGCAGGCAATAAATTCTTTCACATCTGCACACCCCAGTGAGAATTTTTTAATAATTTTTAATAAAGCATGATTGTAGTTTGTAGCACTGAATAATTTAATCATGCAGAGATATGGAGGAGAGAGGGAGAAAGGGAGAAAGAGAGGGGGTGGGGAATTCACATTTGAAAATTTCAATCTCAAATCTTTAGCTGTTCAGTCGGGGGTGTTTGCTACTTATGTACTTACGTATGTAACCCATTAGTTTGTTTCCCTCTTTGCTCTCTCGCCATGAGCGGGTTACATCAATGACACCGATAGTCCTCAAAGGACGTTTTAATTAATGTATTTTTTTGCTGATGGTGTTAGTGTGACACTATTAGAAAAAAAGAGTATTTATATATACTGTATGTATATGAAAACATTTAAAACAAAACATGTATATATGCATAGAGGCGTGGATGAGCTGCCTCAGGTGAAACAAAGCCTTGCCAGTAATTTATAACAATGACACAGGAGCGAAGTTTCTCTAAATGAGGCATTCAGATAGCCAAACCAGTCATTTATCCTTATGATTAATACAAATGATATTCCTAATAATAAATATTGCTGCCTCGCAGCGAGCAGGCAGAGAGAGAGGAAGTGAGAGGGAGAGATTGAGAGAGAAATACAGGGAGTGAGGGATAAAGAGAGACTGCAAATCCATGTGGCCATACGTGTCTCAGTGTGTGTCTGTTTGTGTGTGTGTGTGTCGTTTGTTTAAAACTGGTAAAAACTGCATATGTGTATGTGTGTCGATGATCTCAAAGCCTTATCACAGATTTCCTCTCTCCCTCTGCTTTTCGTAGAAACCTTATGCACATTTTTCAAGCAAAATAATAAATGACTAAAGAAAAAACTGTAAAAATTCAGTAATGTATGTGTAATACATGTTTATGTTAACTAAAAATATAGAATTTACTTTGAGACAATTTCACAAATTTCACAAATAATAAAAAAGAACTTTCACAAATGGTTACAAAAAAGCAAGTAACTCATTAAATTGACATACAAATTTTGAAGTGAAATACTATTTTATTGTACAACAACAATCTTTTATTTGCAACTTCAAAAAATCAAAGTAAAATTATTATTATTATCTTTAATATTATTATTAGAACAAAACATTTTTGCTATAAAAGGTTTGTTACATATTTGTTACATTTGTAAAGTTTATTTTATGCAAAGTATATCATTTGTATAATTGTATGTAAGTATATAGTATAAAATATTATTAATGGTATATAATTTTGGTGGCCAAAAATTATTAGAACACTAGTATTTTCACCAGATAAAAAATGGTTTTAAGTCAGTTATTTCTATCTTTTGCTGTAGTGTGTCAGTAGGAAATATCATTTTACATTTCCAAACATTCATTTTGCCATTAATTGTAATAATCCAGTGAGATTTTTGTTTGCACAAGGAGTCTGACAGCAGCCAGTGCTCCACACAGAGATTTGATCCCATCATCATTCAATCTGTCTGGAATGACACGCAGAAACAGAGCAAACTGAGACAGAATAAATCCAGAAGAACTGTAGCAGTGTCTTCAAGATGCTTCAAGAAACCTTTCTGCAAAACTACAGTACTGTTAAAAGTTTTAGGCACAAATACATTTTATTTATCAATTAACTTCTATTAACTAAATTCCTAAATCAATATTTGGTGAGACCATCCTTTGTGTTTAAAGCAGCATAGTTCTTCAGGTAGCTTTGCAGTAGGTTTCTTGAAGCATCTTGGAGACGTTGCCACAGTTTTTCTCGATTTATTCTGTCTCAGTTTGTTTTGCTTCTTCATGTCATTCCAGACAGACTGAATGATGGTGAGATCAGATCTCTGAGGAGCACTGGCTGTTGTCAGACTACTTGTGCAAACAAAAATCTCACTGGATTATTACAATTAATGGCAGAATTAAGGTTTGGAAAATGTAAACTGATATTTCCTACTGACACAGTACAGCAAAAGCCAGAAATAACTTTTTTAGCTGGTGAAAATACTAGTGTTCTGATAATTTTGGCCACCACTGTATATATACATATATATTTGCATATACATTTCACACAGTGTGTGTGCGTGCGTGTGTGACTGAATAGTACAGAGGGTAGAGACTAGACAGAAACCCCATGTGAACATCGTCTCACAGACATAGTCGAACCACTTATTTCCAAATATCAACCCCTTTAATATGTATTTTTCTCCTTGCTGGGCCATAATAATGCACAGAAGAGAGCTATCATAATCGGAGAAGGCGAGGAACAGTGGGAGCAGGGGCCTTTAAACAAATGAAGCTGTCAGTACAACACAAAGCCCCAGAGAAAAATTACTGAGTCGGACGCCATACTTATGCAGAGTATCTTCTTCCCCTCTCCTGCTCTCTCTGTTTTCCTGCCATCCCTTCTTCTTCCCCCCTTTCAATAGTAAGACGCAGTAGTAAGATGATCGGAGGAATTGTTTAATACTCAGAGATATTTTTAACCGGACAGAAACACAGACTCCGCACTTGCATGCTCGCACACAGGGATGTCATGCACCTGTTTTCGGAGCTATAGTCCTGGCTCAGTTGGCACCCCTGGTGACCGAAAGAGAGACAAACAGAAACACTTTTTAACTATTGAATAGTTTCTTACTTATATGTGTAAGGCAAATTTTTATTTTTTTTTGTTGATGGTGAAAGAAAACCTAGGTCAAATCCCAGCTGAATACATTTTTAATAACACAAAAATTTACAGATAATTTACTCACACCCTAATCATCCAAGATGTTCATGCCTTTCTTCAGTTGTAAATAAATTATGTTTCTTGAGGAATCGTTTCAGGAATGTTCTCCATATAGTGGACTTTTATGGTGCCCGTGAGTTTGAACTTCCAAAATCCAGTTTAAATGCACCTTCAAAGGGCTCTAAATGATCCCAGCTGAGAAATAAGGGTCTTGTATAGCGAAACAATTGGTCATTTTCCAAAAAAAAATTGACAGTTTCTATGCTTTTTAACCTCAGTTGTTTGTCTTGTCTAGCCCTGCTATGCGCATGTGTATTCTGTGTAATCCGGGTCAGTACATTTAGGGTATGTTGAAAAACTCCCATCTCAATTTCTCCTCCAACTTCAAAATCATCCTACATCGCTGTTTTACCTTTTTTTGTAAACAGGGTTTGCATGTTCACTTTGTAAACACTGGGTCGGTACTTCTGCAGCGATGTAAGATGATTTTGAAGTTGGAGGAGTAAATGAGATCAGAGTTTTTCGACATACCCTAACTGTATTGACCCGGATTACACAGAGTTCGCATGCGCATTGCAAAGCCAGACATGATGAGAATTTGAGGTTAAAAAGTATATAAATTCTACAATTTTGTAGAAAATAACAGATCGTTTCACTAGTTAAGACCCTTCTTCCTCAGTTGTGATTGTTTAGTGCACTTTGAAGCTGCATTTAAACTCCATTTTGGAAGTTCAAACACACAGGCACCATAGAAGTCCACTATATGGAGAACATTACTGAAATGTTTTCCTCAAAAAACATAATGTCTTTATGACTGAAGAAAGAAAGACATGAACATCTTGGATGACAAGGGGGTGAGTAAATTATCTGTACATTTTTGTTCTAGAAATGAACTTCTCCTTAAACATAATTTTTAAAATAAACAATACTGTAGCGTCAAAAGACAGTTTTTGGCTTAGAATTAAATTGTGAATGTGTGAAAGTTGTGAAGGTGTAAAATAAGAAATAAAATTGCATTAGGAGAT
This sequence comes from Cirrhinus mrigala, assembly GCA_036247105.1. NCBI lineage: Eukaryota > Metazoa > Chordata > Actinopteri > Cypriniformes > Cyprinidae > Cirrhinus > Cirrhinus mrigala. The sequence continues at coordinate 24,700,270 of CM070013.1, forward strand.
GCAAAGTCACAGTTGTAAGGAATAAATGTAAAATTTTGCAAATAAAAGCATAATTACAGTAAATAAAGTTCCAATTATGAGAAGAATTGTGAAAATAATTTTGTAGTTACTCTGAGGTAAAATGTGTCTCCATTTGTGATTGAACTTGATAGCCAGTGATCATCATGCACTTTTGTATGTAAAAGAGCAACTTTGACATTTTGTTCCAATAAAAATGTCATAATTATAGTAATTAACAGTTTATTATCATTATTATTATTATTATTATTATTACTGAGGACTGTTGAGGATATATATCTATTTGGTTCCAAAAAAATAAAAAAATAAAAAAATCTACTTCTTTTTACTATGGATCTTTGGTTATTAAGTCATATTCAGCAGTCACTTTGTGACTCACATACATCACTAGCTAACTACAGAAGGACAGAAGAAAGGGTGGGTATGGAGGTATCCGTGGACCTCTGTATTCTCCTACACCAACTATTCTGTCTTAAATCATTCACTTCCTCTACCACCCACTGCTGTCTGATGAAAGGAAGATGAAAAGAGGAAGAATTTTGTATCTGCGAATCAACACAGAAAGTCACTTCTTTTGGAGGGGTGAGGGGAGAAGAATGTGTCCATGTCAGGTACCCAATAAAGTTTATGTCTTCCTGCCACATTCAAAAGTAAACACCCCCGCGGCCTACATGACATCACTAAGTAGGTTAAGTGTAGTCTCGAGTCGTCATCGATCATTACGAATGTAGCATATTCCGCGGCGTGCACGCTGAGAGGTAAAAGTTTTCCACTGTACTGAGATGACATTTAATTTTTCATATCTCCTCCACAGTCCTGGAATGAATTTTGGCAGACCTGATGCAATTTAGCAGCTTGGCAGTTTCAAATTGGGCAATGAATCACAAGGATTCAATGGACTCGAGTGGCTGCATAATATTTTCTCTGTGTCAGGAGAAAGAGAGAGGTGCTGAAGCTTTGGACAGTGGACCCCTCCTCTAATACTCTCTCTTTCTCACCTCCTCTGTGTCTCTTCCTCCCTCTCTAGCCTTGTTGTGTCTCTCACCACATAGACCTCCTGTAACACGAGAGCGTATGTAAGAGACCACTGACTTGCGTATTTGAATCTGTGAAAGTGAAAGTGTAAACACACTTTTGTTAAAATGCATAGACTTGTTCCACTAAACATAATTTTCCATCTTATTTAAAGGTAAGTTGCTATTTATATCAAAAGCGAGCACTTAAAGTGGTTTCAAAATGTCACACAATGCCTGCTTTGATACCTCATGAAGTTATTAGGCACATATAGATCACTGCAACACACTCTTATAAGGAAACATCACTGTGCTGACTTTTATTCAATCTCTGCTGCGATTTTTTTTTTTTTCAACTCATTTTGTCGTCTGAAACATATGATTTTTAGTCTTCTGTAGATATGAAGTGCTCTTTTTCATTCCATTAAAGGGGCTGTGTAATGCATTTTTTAATTATTGTAATCCAGCAATGTCTAGGCACCTTATTCAACATCTTAATCTTTTTGTTTGTTAAAAGCAATATATATTAACACTTTCAGTGTTAGAATAGTTAAGTCACTTTGTCTTTATCAGTTCACAGCGACTATTATGTAACTTGTGTGGTCTGTGGAAAAGGATTTCAAAGGAGAACTTTTGAACCTTTTTAAGATGAGGATGATTTTATACAAAGTCATTTTTTGCAAAGTGCAGGGCTGTCAAACAATTATTTGCATATAAAATAAAAGTTTGAGTTTGCCTAATACATACATACATACATATATATATATATATATATATATATATATATATATATATATATATATATATATATATATATTATGCTATTGTAGCATTTTTTATATTTAAAAAATATATTTAGATATTTTTCAGCTTTCATTTTATTTTTAGTTTTAAATAATTTTATTATGTGCTTTTTTTTTCTTTTTTTTTTTTTTTTTATCTATTTCTGTTTAGCTTTTTATTTGAATTTTAGTACTCTAACAACCTGTTTCACAGACAAAGCTTAAGGCTAGTCCCAGACTAAAATGCATGTTTGATCTGTCTCAACTAAAAATATCTTGCTCTGACATATCTTAAAATATATCAGCGCCATTGTTCTATTTCAAGATGCACACCTGTAGTGTTTTCTTCTAAGGCATATATTAGATGGCCTTAACTACTTTGTACTTACATCAAAAGTAAGTACAATGTATTTATACAGTATTCATATTATATTGCAGAACACTTTTGCTGCTATTGAGGTTGGATACGGGTAAGGTTAGGGACAGGTTTGGTGTTATGCGTAGGTTTAAAGGAGAAGTTCACTTCCAGAGCAAAAATTTACAGGTAATTTACTCACCCCATCCAAGATGTTCATGTCTTTCGATAAGAAATTATGTTTTTTGAGGAAAACATTTTAGGAATGTTCTCCATATCATGGACTTCAATGGTGCCCCCAAGATTGAACTTCCAAAATGCAGTTAAAATACAGCTTCAACTGGCTCTAAATGATCCCAGCTGAGGAAGAAGGTCTTATCTAGCAAAACAATCGGTCATTTTCAAAACAAATTGACAATTTATATACTTTTTAACCTCAAATGCTTATCTTGTCTCGTCTCTAAGATGTGCATGCTTAGTCTGTGTAAGTACAGTTAGGGTATGTAGAAAAACTCCCACCTCATTTTCTTCTTCAGTGTCAAAATTGTCTTACACCGCTGTTTTACCTTTTTTTGTAAAGGGCGTTTGATCTTCTTTGGATGTTCACTTTGTAAACACTGGGTCGGTACTTCTACAGTGATGTAGGGCATTTTGAAATTGGGGAAGAAAACGAGATGGGAGTTTTTCAACATACCCTAACTGTACTGACCATGTTGAACTGTAAAAAAAAAAAACTTGAACAAGACGAGCATTTGAATTTAAAAAGTATATAAATTGTCAATTTGTTTAAAAAATGACCAGTCGTTTTGCTAGACAAGACCCTTCTTCCTCGGCTGGGATCATTTAAAGCTGCATTTAAACTGTATTTTGGAAGGTCAAACATGGGGACACCATTGAAGTCCACTATATGGAGAAATGTTTTCCTCAAGAAATATAATTTCCTATCGACTGAAGAAAGAAAGACACATCTTGGATGACAAGGCGGTAAGAAAATTATCTGTACATTTTTGTTCTGGAAATGAACTTCTTCAAGGGTGAGTTAAGGTGTAAGTTATGGATCAACAATATAATAAGAGTAATTACAGAAATTAATTACAGATATAATTACATGCAGCTATTTTTTAAATATAAGTATAATGTAAAAACATGCATGTACACTGTGCAAGTGTGTTGTATCAAATTATTAGTTTAAATGTATGTACATATTAGTTAAGGCCACCTAATATAAAGTGGAACCATAGGTTTTATAATACCTGTCAAAATATCAAGTAAAATTAGTGTTATTCCAAGCCTGTGTGACTTTTTTCTTCTGCAGAAAACAAAATTTATTTTGCATGTATCAGAGCTCATCAGGTGTGACATTTTTTGTAACATTTTTCCTAATGTCAATTTGGTGTTTCACAGAATACAGAAACTCATACAGGTTTGAAACAACAGAATGGTGAATAAATGATAAGAAAACTCTTATTTTTCAATCCAGGGCCCTGCACTCAATCAACAGTTTTAACAGATTAAGCAACCTTCTTCTCCAGAATATCAGAGTAAATATCACTGTATAACACACACACACACACACACACACACACACACACACACACACACACAGATCTATTTTCAAAGACCAGCTGCAACCTCATCAAACAAAGAGCACCATTCCTTCCCGTAAGAACACATAAGAAGCAGACAGACACACATACACGTCCGTACTCCTCTCCTCCCACCGCATAAGAGACACAGCGTATGTGTTTTAAAAGGTGAAGAGGTCCAGAGGGCCTCGCTGTATCTGATTTTTTGACAAAGAGCAGCGCGGCCAGAAATCAATAGCGCCTGTTCGGGGTGAGGCCAGTGAGAGCGTAGGTGCCACTGAGCACGGCCGAACGCTCGCTGGCCTCTCTCTCCAACCCAGTTGAACCCAAACAAGCAAAGAATGGACTGACAACGCTTTTGACACTAGCCGTTTATTAGGCGCTTCGCGCTGCTAAAGCCAATGTAGCCCCCGCTAGCCTGCTGGCATTGTTGACGAGGTGACCATAGCGGAGCTGGGGACGTTTCACACGACGCTCCATTTGTCAGGGTCAGCGTCAGGAAAATTAGTGTTTATTCTTGTCAAAAAAAAAGCATGTGATGAATTGGTTTATTTATATGCTAAGGGATTTTTGGATACCGCCTCTCACGCTCACTCGCGCTCACCTACAAAAGCAATAATTTCACCCTGGGTTGGTTCGAGGAGCTTAACGTTGCATACGTGAACAGAAGAGAAGCATGTAAACATGGCCGGTGACAGCAGACATAAGAGGCCGGGGTGGAGACATTAACCTTGAGGGTAATTCAGACAGAGACTATTACTGAAGCTGACATTTTTCACACGAGAAACAAACTTACTCACAAAACAATATCAGCGATATAAATACTGTTTGGAGCAGCTAATTAATATATTTCCATTTTTAAGCAAGTAATTTAGTTTGTAGTATATATCATTATAAGTGTGAACTGAAGGCGACTGAAGTGTTAGACTTTGTGGGAAAACCGTTCTTTAATAATTTACACTTTCTCTGCGTGATTTATTTCAGAAAGAAATATATTTAATCGTAAATACTCTTCTCTTTTTAGTTTTGTGAGCAATCAAAACAAAATCGGTCTAACACCCAAAGTCATTCAGGAACGCAATTATAATCTAACTCTAAACATATTTTTAGTCTTTCAGCAGATCTTTTCGGAGCCTCGCAATTGTGCTCCCATCACGCTCCTCCAAAAGCTGAGGTGCAAAAGTGATTTCTGACAATCAGTCTATTCACTCCTCTGCAAAACCTGGAAGAGTCATTACTATTAAACATAATAATGGCTTTTAAATAGTCACGTTGTGCTTTGAAGCAGTGAATAATTTAAGGTTGTCATTGTGCGTGCCCGCTGCCCCGGCCCTGTTTAGCGTGGAGATGCCTGGTCAGGTAAAGCCGTACCTGAGACAACAGTCAGCAGACTGCCACATTTGCTTGAATTATTTATTTATTTCCCCCCTCCCCATCACGTTTATTTCGAGCGGCGTTAATTATGCTCGCGCAAGCTGTTAAGCTGTCGTCTGCCGATTAACAGAGTCAAGCGCAGACCCACTGCTGCCACCAGCGCGCAGCAAATGGGACAAGGAGGAGGAGGGGGAAGTAACAGAAAGATCAGTTTTGTGACAGCATTTGTTAACTCAAACAGAGGGCCATAAAAAGTATGCAGTCTTTTAAAGGCAACGCAAGCAAACAATTTCAAGCACGCTTCATTTGCTGAACGTCCCTGCTAATTAAAGACGCAGTTGCACAATGCAGCAGTGCATTAAAAGTTAAAACAAATTGCTCATCTTGGCAACGTAATTCGACTTGAGTCCACGGCTTCCAGCAGTTTCCATTTTCGCAGTCACTGCACTTGGGCCGCACATGGTTTGAAGTTGCTCGCATATGATGTTCATGCTCAAACGACGCTCGAGAGGACAAGACAAACAACAGTATGTTTCAAGTTTCAAATTTATTTCAGGAATATATGGCCTCTCGGCCCAAAGTTCCACAAAACCAGCACGACATGGCAGATAGTCTTTTCTTCATTCCATGATATATATACAATGCCAATCTCCATGCATACCCCAAATCACTTGACACATCACTATAAAAATCACCAACAAGAACCATATCAACTAAATATTTCTTACACAGATCCGCATACAAAGAGCAATCATACAAAAACTGCTTCTCACCTTCTATCGCAGAAATATTTGATGTTAACTTGCAATAACTACAGATTCTCTCTGCCACTGGTGTATTACTCCATCTGCCGCTTTCTATAGCTAGATAATTACTTGAGCATCTAAAAAGGAACAAGGATTGTACCAGTTGCATGTTATACATAGATGAAATGTAGTTCTCTTGTACTAACAAAGATTTGCATTTGTGAATATATATGTAACTTCTTATTTTCCAAAATTGATGCGTACCATCAAGTGCTTTTTCTTTTAATCGTTGGTCAAGAATAGCTATAAATGTTCTTATATCGCCAACACTTTGAGGCTCCCAAACACTAGAAAAACCATAAAAATACAGCAAATCTCTAATACAAGTAACCCATGTTTTTCTACCTGCTTATCTAACTGAAAAAGCATATTATAACATTTTCTTGGATAACGATAGTTAGACATAGACAGTAATTTTATCCAATACATGATACATCTTTTCATATAAGAAGTAGACAATACAAATCTACCCAAATCACCCAAGACAGCTACACATTTTCGATACATTCCACTGGTTCAGTATGTAACAGAAATGTAACACTTACAGTATGTTATAGGGATGTCACATTACTCAATATAATATCGAACCGTTCGGTACGACATCCACGGTTCAATACGCGCTTGTGAATTGCGGTTTTTCGGTTTTGCATTTAAGTAATTTCCTTGTTTTATTTCTCTCGAAATTTGCTGTGTGTGCCCATGATTTCACGTGCTGAGATGAGGAAACGCTTCCCCGCTTGTATTTGAAAAAGCAATGGAATGCAATGATAAGCCTTTCTAAACCTGTTGTCCAACAATAGGAGAACATTATAACTTATTTTTACTTCACAACATCAGTCGAGTGTTTGAAATAACTTCCTTTTGTGTTCTGATGTGGCTTCTTATCATAGAATGAGGCAGAACAATATATTCTACACTGTATGTCGATTATGGCTTACAAATATCATTATGAAAATCATTATGAAAATACCCGAGATGGCTTGAAAAACACAAATAAACCATATATTTTTGCAGACGAGTGTTTATTGTCCTTACATTTCATTATTCAAAACGTTTAATGTTATGCCCTTTATCCATATTAGAGAAGCTGGAATGGAACGTAATCAGTGCTACTTCTTTGACGCATATGTGAATTTTCTGCTCGAGGGCGCCCTCTGGCATCCAGTATGAATGAAACCCATCCTATTTTGCGTAAAAATCGTAAAAAATAATACCTCTCTCAAAAGAATATTAAGCAGGCATTTAATAATCCACGCTTTTTCCAGTGTACAGAGGTTTACTGAAGTATTTTGTTGTTAATTAGATTAAAAACACTCTGATGTGGCAAGCAATCAAAACCCAACCAAATCGAAAACTGTGGTTAAAAACCGAGGTACGTTTTGAACCATGGACTAACTGTATTGTTGCATCCCTAGTATGTTATATATGCGATAGTAAAATGGCACACGTGTGATCAGCTGTTGTTTCTGTAGCATCAAATCAGAATTTCAAATTTATTAGCTTATTAGGTAACCCAAAAATGTAATCTATTTTTATTGCATAAGACAACATCCAATCAATTTTAAGTTAAAAGATCATCAGAATTCCCCTTTTGGGTTATTTATTATAATATTTTATATGTTTATACCTCATGCTTTTCTTTTTTAAAATGTTTTTTTCTTTCTCTTATAATTAATCCAACGCAATCTCACAGGAAATTCATACATATTTTAAGAAGTGGCTAATTTGTACAAATTCATACATCCTCACTCGCGCGATTTTGTACAATTTCTGTGATGTTAAGTTCAGGGCATGGTTAGGTGTGGTACAAATTCCTATGAATTTGACATCTCATAAAATACTTTTTTTTTTTTTCCTCACAAATTGTATGAATTCATACGAGTGAGGTCGTACAAATTTGTATGAATTAGTCATCGTGTCAAATATGTAAAAATTGCTGTAAGATTGGGTTGATTAATCCAATAATACCAGGAAAGTAAAGCTTCATATGTAATGCTTGTATATAATGTACATATATAAATAAAATGTAATCCACTTCTTGTGCTTTCCCATACCCTTCCTAAACAGCATTGTGAGAAATGGTTTTCTTTTTTACTAATACATGTCTTACAGTAATATACAAATACACAGTTTGTGTATTAGAAAAAACAAAAAAAAAATATTGTCAGTGGCATTATGATGTTATGCTGTTATACTCTGATGCCGTTTTATAGCTATGGTGTTGTGGTTTGTCATGCATCACCAAATCCATTTTCGGTTGTATTAACGTCTGAAACTGTCTTTCAAATACCTTTTGGTTGTCTGAGTATGCATGTGTGTTTCTTTTGAGGCTAGGACCATTGTCAGAATTTCTCAAATCAGTCTCTGATGATTCTACAAATGACATGACTTTTCCCTGGTCACTTGGATTCGTTCCAAACATCTGTCACGTACGCGTTCTCCTCGGAGTGAGCTGAGTTGCCGAGACAAAGACGTGGTCATGCAAGTTCAGTGACTCTCACCACTGAAAGCACTTTCTGTTGCCACTTTGTAGCATCACATTATCCTAATGAGAATACGACTGGAAGGAAAGTGACACAAAATGGCCATGGATGAGCTGCATGTCAAAATTCCTTTACTTTGGGATTTTTTTTCCCTTTCCTTTTTTTTGTTTGCAAATGTAGGCAAAGAGATTATGGTGAGAGAGCAGAGGATGGAGTCATCGTTTGTATGCCGCAGGCTCATGGCCAGCACTGAAACCCTCCTGTCCGTACTGATGTCTCAGCTTCCTGCTCAAAAAGCATCTGAGAGAAAGCAGCAGAAACAGACAAATGCCTTCACGCTTGATACAGCTGAAAGCTTCTTGTTCTTTCACTATCCTCTCTCTAAACCTTGGACAAACTGTGTTGTGTGATGGGTCAGAATCACAATCTGGCATCATTAACTCGTGACAGAAATCCTACTGTGTGTAACATCGAACTGAGAGACTGGCATTTATGATCCTCGGATACATCAGTCAGCTCACCACATCCAGGGAGTGATAAATGCAATCATGCAAAATTCCTGCTAAATCAATGTAGTCGTATCACTGACAAAACACAACTCGTGTCATGGAGAGACACAGTGGGGAATGTTTGTGTCCTTTGTAATTCCTTGTCCCTTTTTGTCCCAGCAGCGCCATGCGCCGTGCTCCATCCCGACACCATCCACAGCTCAGCAATCTCAGTAAAAAGGATGAAGGTTTAGAAGGAGAAAGTTTATGTGGCACATCGGCCTGATTAAATGCCCACAGATCTGAATGTAATGGGCTCCTTTTACTTCATTTTGCTAGAGATTTATGAGTGTGACTGGAAATGAGTGGCAGGGTGTTAAAACGGTCAAACATTGAAGGAGAGAAACTCCCCCTTGTTTCTGTGCTGGGCAGCGGTACTTTAGTTTAGTGAGAGTAAGCAAGACTATGGGCAGGATATGTTACTGCCATTACTTCAGTCTTCAGTTTCACATGACCCTTCAGAATTCATTCCAATATGCTGTTTTGGTGCTCAAGAAACATTTCATATTATCAATGTTTATAACAGTTGCTGCTTAATTTTTTTGTGGGATCTGTGCTACCGGACCTCAACAAACCTGAAGATTTTAAACTCCAAAAAGGACACAAAACCACTATAAATGTGGTCCATTTGACATCATTGTTAAATTTCAGGTCTTTTGAAGCATATCAGCTTTTTTTTTTTTTTTTTTTTGCGTGAGGAGCAGAGTAAAGCTTTAAAGGGATAGTTCACCCAAAAATGAAAATTCTGTCATTAATTACTCACCCTCATGTCGTTCCAACACCTTCCTTCATCTTCAGAAAACAAATTAAGATATTTCTTTACTTTCTGACCCTGCACAGACAGCAACGCAACTACCACATTCAAGGCCCAGAAAGGAATTAAGAACATCATTAAAAAAGTCCATGTGACATCAGTGGTTCAACCTTAATTTTATGAAGCTACAAGAATACTTTTTGTGAGCAAAGAAAACAAACATAACTTTATTCAACAATTTCTTCAATTCTGAGTAGGGTTGGGTATTGAAAACCGATTCTGATTCCAGAATCGAATACTTAAGGTCAGGAATTGGATACTTCTTGTGAAATTAAAATTTCAAATTTGCCTATTGATTCCTATATGTGGTTCTTTTTTTTTTTTTTTTTTTTCATCTGTGAGGACCTTGTTCACTAATCTAAGCGCATAGCGCTCTAAAGTATGGCTACACTTGTGATCAGAAGTCGAAAAAGCAAAGTAGCCTATAATATTTGTGATAAGCTAAACATGTTGCAATAGATGTATCACCACCAATATGACAAAGCATTTTAATTTAATATATCGTTAAAGATCACAAACACGATTCAATGTGATTCTGTTCCAAAATTACAGTGATTCATCTGTTTGATTCCTCAACCTTTCCTCCGTGCAGCGTACGACCAGTGTGATTTGAACATTCAAATCTGCGTTCGTGCTGCCACTGACCTAAAGAGAGCCACTGTCATGTATATGAATGAAACAGTTTCACAGTCTTTTCAACCACACAGTTCATTATTTATGTTACAAACATTCAAATAATCACAGAATTACTGGCATAAAAGTTTATAGTCCAGATATAAACTCTGATATGTGTGGTAGAGATCAAAATAGAGTAAATCATCCTTTTGAAAGTTTATTTGACATTCCAAATAATGTTAAAGATTTATCGATTATGTTATGCCAGTAGATGGCGAAAGGGGGCTGTTAATAATGTATTTGTCTTTGATTATTCATTCAAAAACACTGATTCATCCAGTAATGAACCAAGTAAATCTTAAATAAATCACTAAATCATTGTGATTTTATTTAATTGTCAATTTTTTTTTTCCATCAGAATCATAAGAGAACCACAACTTCCATTTTTTAAAAAAAAACAACAACAACAACAACAACAACCCAATCTATCCAGAATCACGCAGCTCTATTTTGCAAACAGCTCTTGAGTGAATCTTGTTTTTATGTAGCCTGTTGATTTTTGTTCATGGTATTCAGCTGCAACTAAATGTATAGCAAAAAAAGAAACAGAATAAATATGCTTGATATCATCTTTTTATTCACATTGGAATTGAAAAGAATCATAATCAATAAGCAGAATCGGAATTGAAATTGATAATATTCTAACGATACCAAACCCTACTTCTGAGTAAGTCTTCGGCACATGTATACGACAGTACAACGATGCATGGTTTCGTCGTAGCTTTTGTAGCTTCATAACATTACTTTTAATCCACTGATGTCACATGGACTATTTTCAACCCAGGCTCATTGGAAATACGTGCCTCTACTTACGTGTCTGCAACACCGTAATTACGTACCTTACTGCATGTTTCGCGGCAGTTTCAAAGTGAAATGTCCAGAGAGTGGCGCTACAACACACGTTCAATACGTGACCTTAGCACATTTTTATTACGTTAATATAGGCACGTATTACTGCGTTTTTATTACGCTGTTTCAGATACATATTGCAGCTGTTCAGAATTCAAATATTCCTGCCGTGTCGCTAAAGGTTAATGCTGTATAGTGTTGGAAATATCCCCTACACCAAACCCAACCCTAAACCTAACCGATAGTGTTAACAAATACAAAAGTGATTAAAAAAATCATATTTGGTGATGCAGCTGTGCTATTTTAACTTCATCATTCAGACTTGAGCTGTTTTGTCGAATCGTAGTTTCACAGGCTTCGAACCGGAGCTCTTCATCACCCAAGTGCAACATTTCACTTAAGCTACCGAGCAAACTAACTGCATTAGAAAACTCATGCATATGAAGCTGCGTATGTGAGGACAATGTTCAAAACTATCAATTTTCAAATCACGCAGGATGTTAAAATTGTTTTGAAGTCATAACATAATATTCTGCAGTAGTAGCTGTGTGGAAATTAGAATTATTAATCAAAACTCTGTGTGTAAATCATACGTTGTGTGAAAATAAAATAAAAGTTTTACTGCCTCTAGTGTTCATTTCAAACTGTCCTTTCTGTAATCTTCCCCTCTAGTAGAAGTCTAACCAGGTTATAGAGTTGATCTGGATCTACCAAGTCAAAATTAATGATACAGACTGTACAAATGGTAATGTGCTAAAAGGTACTTTGGATACTTAATCATCAAAAATATTATGTTTATACATAATGTACGTGACTATTTATCATATCAAAAGCAAAAGTAGCTCTTGGGCGTGATCACATTAAAAATAATTAGCTCTGAGGGCAAAACTGTACATCGCGTTGGTTTCATACGGATTACTTTATCACAGAATATTTTTTGTTTTTGATAAGACTTACTTTATTTAAAAGTAGAGATATCAAGCTTTCCATAGATATATCTCTCCTGTCTGTGTGCCGAGTATTCACTAAGTTTAGGTTCATTTTAGTGACGCATTTCTAAAAGCTAAAAGCTAAAAGCTAAAATCTAAAAGACTGAGAAAACTACCTGTTTGTTTTCTTTATTTAAAAAAAAGCACAAAGTTCAGTTGTTATTGTGAGTGTACACAAATAAAAGTATACACTTAATGGTTTCGAATGATGTATAACACTTATTTGTGTGACCAAAATCGACAGAGTATTTAAAAAAAAAAAGTGAGCTGGTATCGCCGCCGTGACCGTCGACCCCAGGGATTTAAAGATGACATATAACGAAAATCTGACTTTTTTCACATTTAAGTGTTATAATCAGGTCCCCAGTGCATCTACCAACCTAGAAAATGCAAAAAAAGGAAAACCCAGTAACTTTTGATAAGTTTTTGGTAAGCCACCCATGGCGTCATCATTTTGTTTTCACAAGTGACAACAGTGTACCAGTTCTAATGCCATAGAAAAAGTTTGAGCAATCAAAACCAAACAATTGTTTTTTTAGCAGAGTATCGGAGATATGAGCTGTAAAGGCACAACTCTATTCTGGAAAAGGGGGTGGGGAGTAGCAGCTCATTTGCATTTAAAGAGACACAGCATGTTTCTACTTCCACTCAAAATAGGCATTTTATTTATATAATAAATGATTTGTTGTGTATTTTGAGCTGAAACTTAACAGACACATTCTGGGGACACCTGAGACTTATATTTTGTAAAAAAGGGGCATAATACCTGTGGGTCTCCTTTAATGTAAGAGTAAAAGTGACAGCTTATCAGCCTTTATTGTCCTTTTTAAAGTTTGAAACCATCATCCCCCTGTGCTATTGTACAGAAAAACAGCATGTCATACAGGTTTGGAACAACATGAGCGTGAGTAAATGATGACAGACTGATCGTTTTTGGGTGAAATATTCCTTAAAGTATGCACACACACAGTGCGGCATCTCCGTCGTGACTCCCTGTGTATGATATCAGCCTTGCAAATGTGATGTGAAGCCCATGCACACTTGAGACTGATGTGCAGTGCCAGTCAACAGTGTGGGGACAGCACATCTAAACACGGCTGTCATCCCGAAGTGCGGAGACACGTCCCTCTATCTTGCTTTGCCCGGCGAACGCGGTGCCGCTGATAACATTAGCACATCATTCCAGTAATGTGCCCTAATCTTCAAAAAACATGCCCCCGCCAGGCTAACCACAGGCCTCCAAAAAGATATGCCGAAGCAGTCAATTATTCATCAATACCCCATTTATTAAGCCTTTAATGTCATTTATATCGCCCTTTATAAGTGCTGCCTCATGTATAATGAAGCACACACAGACTCTGCACATAATTTATCATGTTTATGGTGTGCTGAATATATTATTCATCACGACGAACCAATCATTAAGAGTCACTGCGTCACATTAGCGTCAACAGAAGATGGACGCAACGTGAACCATGTGTGAAAGAGCAGGGGGACGTGGGCAGCGTGGACGAGATGGGAAGGGAATGACCATGGAAGTAAAGCTAGCGCCAGCGGCTAATGTGCCGAGAGAGGCTAATGCAGTGATCGGATGTAGGACTAGCGTCGTGCGCATCCCTCCCTCTTAGCATGTCAACCGGAATCAGCAATGAATCTCTGTGTTTGGACGACTCTGCGTCTTCTGTCTACTTGACTAAAAGGCCAAAGATGCCACGTTCCATCTGTAAGACAAGATGAGGAGTGTGGAAGTGTATGAGATCAGAGCTAAATAAGTTATTTTTTTAGCAATATATAAGGTTTGACGCATTTCATTGTCATGTCTTGCCTTTGTCTCGAATTTCTGTTGTGCGCCCTCCACCTCATTTCATCTTCTGTCTCTCCTCTGTCCCAGTGACCAGCTCACTTTTACAATGCTCAGTTTGGTTTCAATTATTCATATGGCAGGAGGGACCATTCAGCCTGGCCTTTTGGTGAAATGCCACAAAGACATTAACCTATATATCTCCATGATGAGAAGTGGGGACCTAAAATAATGGAGAAAAGAATCCATTCTAAAACCAAATGTTACCTTTGCATGTGAATGGAAGATGGCAGATTTGTGAATTATGGGTGGATTTGCAACAGTTGCTCTCTTAGTGCAATCGATAGGCAAAAAGTCAGGTCAGGTCAGGCCTCGCTGTCTACACGTGTTGGTCTCTACACTTCTGTAGCAGGTGAAAAGTACTGATGCACGTTTAAAACAAGACAGGCTTATGTCGCAAAACTGTTTGTATCATCAACAATGAATTAAAAGCGTGTTCAAATTGCAGTGAACTGCGGCACGCTGCTTTGGAGTAATTGAACAACACCTATGCAGATGTTATCTCGCTATTCTTTCTCTCCGGGTGCAACTACAAGATATTCTGTTTTGCTCAGCAGGAATCTATATTCATTGGTGATAAGAGCACACACATTTGTCATTTCAGGGCCGGTGTGTAATAAGCAAACGAGGAGGATTGCACCAAGGTAAAGCAGCCTTTTATGCTTCTGCCCACAGATATTTGGTACTGGTTGTGCATAGACAAGAGCGTGCGCTCTTGTCAAGGCTATTGTGGCAGGTGACACGCAGTTTGCTTCATGTGCCATTGCTGAGAATAGAATCTTTTAATAAAACACTGTAAACTCTGCAAGAAAACAACCCTCTAGGACTGGAGTTTCCAATTTTTGATATAAACACTGTTTTTTTTTTTAATATAAACAAACATTGTTGTTCTTGTTATAGACCTAGTAGTAGTAGTAGTAGTGATAATAATAATAATAATAATAATAATAATAAACATTCATTCATTTATACAGAAGTCTCTTTTGGTAACAAAAGCTGTATTTATTTAAGAAAATAAATAATTAAATAAATAAAACAGTAGTAACAGTAATACTGTGAAATATTATTACAATTTAAATACTTGTTCTTAATTATAATTTATTTTAAAATGTAATTTATTTCTTTTATGACAGCTACATGTTCAGCAAAGCAGCCATTACAGTCTTTAGTGTCAAATTATTCTTAATAAATCATTGTAATATGTTGATTTAGTGCTCAAGAAACATTTCTTATTAGCATAAATACTAAAAATGGTTGTGTTGCATAATAATGTTGTGGCAACAATGATTATTTTATTTTATTTTATTTTATTTTATTTTATTTTATTCTATTTTATTTTATTTTATTTTATTTTATTTTACTCCCTCTCTCCAGGATTATTAAATAGAAATTAAATAGAATTTAAAATGTCTTTACTGTCACTTTTTTTTTAGATCAATTTATTGCATCCTTATTAAATCAAAGTATTATTTTCTTTTAACAAAAAAAGTCTTACTATCTATTTATCATTACAGTCTTAAGTGTCACATTATTCTTTATAAATCATTGTAATATGTTGATTTAGTGCTCAAGAAACATTTTTTATTAGTATAAATACTGAAAATGGTTGTATTGCATAATAATGTTCTGGCAACAATAATTTATTTTATTTTATTTTATTTTATTTTATTATATTATATTTCCCCTCTCCAGAACTGATAAAAGTATTATTTTCTTAAAAAAAAAAAAAAACCTTACTGTCTGTCTGTCTTCAGTGTAACGTGATCTCTCAGAAACTATTCTAATATGTTGATTTAGTGCTCAAGAAACATTTTTTTATTAGTATAAATACTGAAAATGGTTGTGTTGCATAGTAATGTTGTGGTAAAAATGTTTGATGGATGGATTTTTATTTTATTTTATTTTTCCCTCTCCAGAACTGATCAAAGTATTATTTTCTTAATAAATAAATAAATAAATAAATAAATAAATAAATAAATAAATAAATAAATAAATAAAATAAAAAATCTTACTGTCTGTCTGTCTTCAGTGTCACATGATCTCTTCGAAATTATTCTAATATGTTGATTGAGTGCTCAAGAAACATTTTTTATTTGTATAAATACTGAAAATGGTTGTGTTGCATAGTAATGTTGCGGTAAAAATGTTTGATGGATGGATATCTATGGAACAAATGATGATAGTGCATGTCATTTACATATGCCTATTGCATTATTTTCTATGTACAGTATTGTAGGTGGTGAACTTGTTGACTTGTGCATAGCTGTCCTCATGTAAATAAAATAATAATAAAAATTAAATTAAATTAATAATAATAATAATTCCAGATGGTAGTTCTGTTTGATAATTGTTTTCTCTGTCTCTTTAACACCAAAGACGTAAACCTACTTTGAGAAACAACACATGTGATGTTTTTAAGTAATCTTCCCCTCTTGTTTTGTTCTGCTCTTTTTCATTCATATCACAAAGGAGAGAAAATAGGAAGACCTTGAGAGAGATCTCTGCCCTCCCTAAACGATAAAAAGGAAACATAAGGAAGCAAAAGAGAGAGAGAGAGAGGATAAGACGATCTCTACTCCTCACTGTAGCATCAGTAGCAGCCTCTTCAGATAACACTGTTTAAACAATACACTCCTATTGCCCAGAGCTATTGTCAAACACATAGCGTCTGAAAAACTTTCTATTATGGCTATTGATCTTCTCTTTCCATCTCTTCTTCCTTCTTTCTAAGATTAACAGCAGGTCATTTGAGTGGCAACCCAGTATCTGCGAGCGGAGGAATATTATTAGGTGTTTAACAAAGCCGTTCAAATGACTCCCTGAGCGACCGGGGTTCAGCGTGAAATGAAAGAATATGTCACGGAGGAAGAGAAAGAAAGAGAGATCAGAATAAAAAGCATTAGGTACGAAACATGTAGGATGTCAATTTGAGAGGGATTTCAAAGAGGGAATCGACAATTAAAAAGTGCTCCGCTGATAGCTAAATTGCCCATATATCATCGGGATTACCACTGTGTTTGATTAGCTTTAGCGTGTTGCTTTGAAGATCCTCTTCCTCATTATTGTACCATAATCGTAATGCACTCCTCCAGCTCTACCTGAATCATTTGGATGGTTGAATATTTCCATTATATACAATAAATGCAGCGTCTGTTGGAAATAGCTAGATATTTTGTGTGCGCACTCTCTCTCTCTTTCCCCCTCACTTTAGCTGTCGTCTTTTACTGATATAGTGGTGAATATATCCAGCAAGTGTTTTGCCATTTACTTTCAAGTTGGATATTCACACTCTGAGATCCGCAACGCTTCTCACTGCGACGCGGCCCATCACTCGCGACATCTTGTCTCATTAGGGAGATGGTGGATTTCATCGTGCGCTGGCGTGTGAGCCGAGAGAGAGAGCAGGCAATGAGAGCAGGAAAGAGTTACAGACATTGCTAAATGCCACCGTGCACTTGTTATTTGACAGACTTGATATTTTGGGCATGATCCACTTCCTGCTGAAAAGTGGGCCTGTGTGCGTCCTTATTTGTGTGCATGTGTGTGTACACACCGCTTACGCAGTTGAAACGGGCCCTTTTTTTGCTCGTCTCCCGTCTCTCTTCTCCTCCTCTGGCGCTCAGAGTGTCAGTTTATCAGTGTATCGCTTACGTCCCTTAATTCAAAGGGCACTGTGCATTGTAACCCGTCGGGCAGCCGTGTCATTGAGACAGACACGTGTCGTAGGGGGGCCCGAGCCACGTTTATCCTGGGGACCTGTCCATCTCCCTTCCCGAGTAAAACGGACGGCGAGGAGCGAGCCTTATCAGTCCAACCTTGGCTAGTGAATTAGCAGACCCTTGAGTGATAAGGCCGAGAAGCCATTGAGTGTGCGCGGGGGGATTTGCTGGTGACGGCGAGCCAGCCAGGGTCTTGTCGGCTGTCAGTCACTCTCGCGCCGGCCTGTGGCAGTCTCTATTTATTCCGAGGCGCTCGTCTGTCCGCCGGGCAGTCGGTGGACTCCCGCCGTCTGAATAGCCTCGCTTGCTTTGTGAATGAAAAATGCGCGTCGCCGGAGGAGCGAGCGGGAGGGAAGACGGATATTTTGTGGGAAAATGATAAAAATAAACATCCTTTCAGACTCCAATTTTGAGATAACAACCCCACCTACCCCCTGTCCGAGTGTATTATTCCTCCCAAGTCGGCGTATATGAGCGCTCCATTAGCACTGTCTCGAAGGGGGAACGTCAGGACGCAGGTGAGCGGGCCGGCGCTTGTGTTGGGCCCCCATCACATTCCATTTCCCAAATTTTTCTGTTTTCATCAGCTGACGGGAATTTCACATTTTCCCCCGTTGTGTTTTCTCACGCTGCTCCGGCACAATCAGATTGGATTTCCCATTTCAGATGGGTGCGGAGGAGAGTCGGGTTTGATTGTGCCAGACAGGGATGAATTCTTCAGCAGAAATCGGACCTGTCGGGACTTGTGATGCATGCCCGTCACCTCGCGATGACATGATCTAATGTGAGATGATATTGAACAACTCTAGTTTGGCACTTAAGCGATGGAGGGGGTTTCAGGGCTGACAGCAGCCACTTTATTGCTTTAATCCCAAGGTCTTTTAACCCTGTTTGACGCAAATTGAGGTTGGCTTTTGTAGAGAGGGGAAAAAAATATCCACATTGGCTTCCCATCTCCGTTCCTCTTCACCTAAAACTACTTTGAACAATTTATGCCGGCGTGTCAGCTTCATGTTTTGACTGACAAGTTGAGCCAGGGAGAGGGAGGGGGAACGAGAGGGAGAACGAGAGCAAGCGAGCGAGGTCTATTTTGTATTTTGCGGTGGAGAAAAAAAAAAACGAAGGCCAACATGAAAAAGATGGCCTTGTCTTTTGAAATTAAAGGCTAGTGTTGCTCATTTAAATGATATTAAATGCAGTGTCCGCCAACGAATGGCTAACACGGTGTGATAAAAATAGATAAGAGACAACACTGTAATTACACAAAAAAGGCTCCAGTGGAAATCAAATTAGGGAGCATTATATCAGCTGTCGATTGTGATATCAATAAAAGCTTCTTCTGTTTTGAGAGGTTAGGGTGCTGCAGTGCGCCTTTAATTAATTACATTGAACATTCATTATTTTGGAGACAGCCTTTGTTAAAACTGCAGGGATTAAGATAAATTGTGTTTACTAGCCACTAGGAAGAAAAGAAAAAAAAAAAAAAAAGGGTTTATGAGTGGTTAACCTGACTTGATAGTGTATTGGTAGAGATAGGTAGAGCCGTACAGAGCTAACAGGGCTATATGTGAGTAACTACAGGCAATGATTCTTCAAGAGGCGAATTGAGGGAAGCACTGATCTCATGTTTTGTGGAATTAGTGTTAATTAAGGAATTCCTACAATGCATCTTGAAGACATGTTTGCACAGTGAACATATGGGTCAGTGACATAAATCTTATTTGATCAATAAATCAATAATTTCTAAATCATTTATTTAAAATTAAATTAAAATGAAAAGTATTTATTTATACTTTAAAACTATATTGTGTCTATAAATTATTAGAAATGCACACTGTTATTTCATATGGTCATTATGTAAAATAAAACACTATTACATGCTATATAATAGTACATATATACATATTTCTCTTGTATATATACAGTTGAGGTCAAAAGTTTACATACACCTTGCAGAATCTCCAAAATGTTCATTATATTTTACCAAAATAAGAGGGATAATACAAAATGCATGTGTGTTTTTTTTTTTTTTTTTTTACTGACCTGTATAAAATATTTCACATAGAAGATATTTACATCTAGTCCACAAGAGAAAATAAAAGCTGAATTTATAAAAAAAATTACCCTATTCAAAAGTTTACGTACCCTTGATTTTTTTATACTGTGTTGTTACCTGAATGATCCACAACTGTGTTTTTTTGTTTTGTTTTGTTCTGTTTTTGTTTAGTGGTAGTTCATGAGTCCCTTGTTTTTCCTGAACAGTTAAACTGCCTGCTCTTCTTCAGAAAAATCCTTCAGGTCCCACAAATTCTTTTTTTTTTTTTTCAACATTTTTTGTGTATTTGAACCCTTTCCAACAATGACTGTATAGTTTTGAGATCCATCTTTTCACACTGAGGATAACAGTGGGACTCAACTATTACCGAAGCTTCAAACGTTCACTGATACTTCAGAAGAAAACACAATGCATTAAGAGAAAATGGGGTGTAAACTTTTTGAATTTGAAGATCAGCGTAAATTTAACTTATTTTGTCTTCTGGAAACATTTGAGTATCTTCTGTAGCTTTTTAAGGGCAAAATAAATAGGAAAATTAACACATCTTCATTCTGTTCAAAAGTTTACACCCCTGGCTCCTAATGCATCGCTTTTTTCTTCTGGAGCATCAGTGAGTGTTTGAAACTTTTGTAATAGTTGCATATGAGTCCTTCAGTTGTCCTCAGTGTGAAAAGATGGATCTCAAAATCATCCAGTCATTGTTGGATAGGGTTCAAATACACAAAAATGCTGAAAAACCAAAGAATTTGTGAGACCTGAATGATTTTTTCTGAGGAACGGCAGGCAGTTTAACTTTATCTGTTTAACAGTTTAATCTTAACTGTTGTTAGAAATGTACTCTTTGTGGCTTTGAATAATAAAGTTAAAAACATGCTCTTAATAGAAGTGGCATATCCAAAAATAGTAAATTAATAGATGGGACAAGGAAATTATTGTTGGAAAGTTAAAAAAGAAAGAAAGAAAGAAAGCTTGTGTTTGACAGGCTTTTCTCATCCTAAAACAAATTATATATATATTAAATATGTATATGTTAAATATATATATATATATATATATATATAGAAATAATAAAATAAATAAAAAATAAATAAATAAAAATGAAAAGAGCTTGTGTTTCACAGGCCTTTCTCATCCTAAACCCCTTCAGCTCTCATTCATTTTTATTGACCGTCTGCAAGAAGGCCTCTTTGAAAATAAAGCACTATTTCTGACAGGCTGAGTAAGCTTTAACATCTCCAGTTTTCTCTGTAGAGGAGACGCTCTGAAGCATCTTGCTGCTGTGTTTTTCATTCGCAATTTGTACGTCTTAAGTGTTCTTGATTCATACTAGTACTCCTGCTGTATTCCTTCAGAACATTAAGTTCTTTTGATAAATATACAAATGCATGCATGAGTCAAAAATGAGTGGATTATTAGTTGTTTTACTGACATTTGACTGAGAAGCTCCAAAAGTGCACCTCGGCATGATTGTCCATCAGCGCATCCCCCCATAACCTTTCATAAATGCCCTCGCTCAGACAGAGACAATACTTTGAGCCCCATAGGAGTTGTGGATCTTTCTCTCCTTCAGGCCTGCCCTCAGGCACTGTAGAGAGGGAGGGCACAGTGGCTGGGACAAGCCGGACTTAAGACCTCTCTGTTAAGAGCCCTAGATAGATCTAGGTCAGCTTTGTCTGAGGAACTGCCAGGGCCTATCAGGGGCTTTTGATGCACTGATCCTTGACTCTACACTCAACACTCACACATATATTTGTACGTTTACCAAAGGGACTTGAAGTTGTGTGTTCTGAAGGGGTATAGCAGGGGAAGTAACCCAGATCAAATACAGTCAAAAACACTTAAAGACATACAAACTGCGCATGAAAAGCACAGCAGCAAGATGCTTCAGAGCGTCTCCTCCAAAGAGAAAACTGGAGATGTTAAAGCTCGCTCAACCTGTCAGTAGTAGTGCTTTATTTTCAAAGAGGCCTTCTTGCAGATGGCCAATAAAAATGAATGATAGTTGAGGGGGTTTAAGATGGGAAAGGCCTGTCAAACACAAGCTTTTTTTTTTAGGGGTGGTCCACCTGTGAATTAGATCAGTGCAGCATGAATGCTGCAACAGCACACTTCAGTTAGTACTGCAAGAATTGCATTAGTCTTTATTGTTTTTTGAAGGAATATTCCGGGTTCAGTATAAGTTCAGGAAAATTTGTTCAGTACATTTGTGTAAATTGTCAATCACCCACACAAATGATTTTAGCTCGTGCCTTTATTATAGTTTAGAATGGAAGTGAGAATGGAAGGGAGAACTTAAAAGCAGTCTTTAAATCATAGTTTCTAAAAGTACTTACATCTATTTTTCTGTTAAAACTTGTGCAGTGTTGCCAAGTCTGTGGTTTTCCCATGGAATTGGGCTACTTTAACACTGTTGCCACAGGTTGTTTTTATGTCCGCGGGTTGAAGCGACCCCAAAAACATGATATTTGTCCCCTGAAATGCAAATTTTACCAGAGGAACCCCACCAAAAAACGTGTATTTTACCCCGCAGAGCACGATTTTTAACGGGGTTTTACTTCTTCTACTTCTAACTAGTTTTGAGTAGCAGTTGGGCGAAGTTTGTTGTGAAAACCTGGCAACCTTGAACTTGTGTTTAATTTGAGCTGTATAGTTGTTTTCATCATTTTTTCATGGTTGTTTTAGCTGTTGGTTGTCATTGCAAGTTTAAAACATGAAACTGGTGATAACATCACACAGAAAACCTTAGTAAGGGATTTTTTTTTTCACACTGATATTGTTAATGCACATATTATTTACCTGTTGGATATACATTTGAAACAGTGAGTATTTTAACTTTTATAGATTGGTTCCATTTAGGGCTGCACAATAAATCATATTTTAATAATAATCACTATTTCTGCTTGCCTCAGTTTATTAAGCATAATTATCTGCTGGTTATTTATCTTGAAAATGATTCATTTTGATTTGGCATTTATGTAATCCTGCATTGGTAACAAGCCTCCACAAGTTTTCATGGTTGCGGTTGCCTCAAAAGTGTAAATCAGAGCTTTTCTGTTAAATTGATACATTTTGGTTTACTTAACTTTCCCAACCTGGCAACCATGTGCACACGCTCTCTTTACATTACAGAAAAAAAATATACTAATGAGCTGAAAACACCAGCAAAGATGTAATTGGGAGTTCAGCGATCTCTACTGAGATATTCTGCTCAAATAAAAGTTTAATACAGCCAGGCCGTCTTTTGCACGGTTTTCTCCGGATAAATCTGCGAGCAAACATGTGTGTTGACTTGTGCTTATGTAAAAGTGCAATAATTCTGTTGAAAATAAATAAATAAATACATGCAATGATCATTGTTTATTAATCCAATAATTAATTAATTCAAAATCATTATCGTGCCGCCCTATTTCCATTCACTTCCATTGTAAGTGTTCTACTGTAACCTAATTTTTTTGTTTGTTTGTTTTTAAAAAAATGAGAGACAAGTCAAAGTTATTTTGAGCTGCTTATAGGTGCTGCTTATAATAATACAAATAATACAATTCAGTGTTTTTACTTTACCTTGAGACATATTCACACATCCTAACTACATCCAGCTTGTTTTCTTAAACCATCCAAAGTCTCATTTCGACCGTAAATGGGGCCTGTTTTATTAAGTAGTTATCGATTTTGATTTGATTAAACTCACGCTAATTTGCTGCGAACGAGCGGACATTTAATCAAATAAAAATCAATGGTGTCTTAAGAGCTCCTTGCTCATCTCTGAAATAGAGGAACACAGTAGGTACATGATAAATTATCACTCAGAGTTAGCCAATACAGCAGGGCATGCTGGGTAGTGGGAGTGGAGGGGAGGGGTCTATCGCATGTCACACCCACACACTTGAGAGGGATGGATCTGCTGCTCATTAAAGACACTTGGCCTGAGTTTTTTTTGCAAAGAATCAATGAGTAAGTGAATTTTGCAAGTTAAGACATCGCTGTTTTGTTTTGTGAGACTTATTTTGCTGAGTCACCGACACTGTTTAAATAATATCTTGTTTAAAATTCAATTTATTCCCCCCAAAATTTGATTCAACTGAATGTTGATTTAGACAGCATCATTGGAAAGCCCTTGTTATCTGTAATGACCAGCTGAATTCTCTTGTTCAGTTAATGTAATCAGAGACTAATGCTGCACCCATAATGCAAATGCAAAAACAGACGTCAATGACATTAGCTCCTCACTTAAAAGTTTTTTCCCTCTCTTATTTTCTCTCTAAGGAAGGTCTAAAGTGCACTCTTTTCCTTTTCACTGGCACTTCATCTGCATGTCTGCATTTGTTTAATTGCATCCGGCGAGTCAAAGACTGACCTCTGTGCGAGAGAACTTCCTCCCTCTCTCTATCTGCTTTCATTCACGTAATTTGCCATCATGAACAAACTCACATCGTGGCGTAAGGATTTGATGACATCTTTAGGAAAGTCAGCAGGCGGAGTGAGAGACTGACAGGAAATTGGAGGCATTTGAAATGTGAATCATATATACCGACGGCTCACGCATTTAATGGCGATGTGCCCTCTGCGATTGGAGGTGGTGACATGGTGGATTTGAACAGGAGAGGGGATTAAAGAGGGCCTTACACAGGCAATTATGCAGTAATCTGTTTTTAAACACTGTTTAGAGACATCAGTTCCTGCCAGCTTTTCAAAGATGAAGCTAGGGAAATTTTTGCATAAAACAGTAAGGATTTAACAGAGCCATGTAAACAGAATCCCACAGGACTATAGACGAGATACTGCTCCATTTCACTGCATGTTTTTACACTATTTATATTCTTTTGCTGTGTTCTTATATTCTTTTGCTTACTGGTTATTACAGTAACCTGCTAGATGTGGTGTGGAATTCAAAGAGCATCTTATTTATTGTAGTTAGAGTATGTTTAGGTTACACAACTGTGCCTTGCAAAGGACAATCTCTATGGATTCAGCCACATTAAAGGGATAGTTCACCCAAAAATGTCATTTCTGTCATTAATTACTCACCCTCATGTCATTCCAAACCCGTAAGACGTTCATCTAAATTCAGAACACAAATTAAGTTATTTTTTATGAAATCTGAGAGCTTTCTGACCCTCCATACATTACTACCAGTTTCAAGGCCCAGAATGGTAGGAAGAACAAAAGTGTTAAAATAGTCCATGTGACATCAGTGGTTCAATTTTAATTTTATGAAGATACCAGAATATTTTTTATACATTACTGTGGAGAACACACGTCGAAGACTGACACGGAAAAGAGGAAATTGCTATTTTTGTTTTCTTTGGGCACAATAAGTATTCTTGTAGCTTCATAACATTATGGTTGAACCACCGATGTCACATGGACTATTTTATCGATGTCCTTATTGTCTTTCTGGACCTTGAACGTGGTAGTTGCATTGCTGTCTATGCAGGGTCAGAAGTCTCTTGGACTTCAAAAATATCGTAATCTGTGTTCCGAAGACGAACAAAGTGTCTTACGGGTTTGGAACGGCATGAGGGTGAGTAATTAATGACATCATATTCATTTTTGGGTGAACTGTCACTTTAAGGGAGAACCCAAATTGCAAGGAGAGTATTTGTTCATTCCAAGAGGGCAAGTCAAACAGCAACTGGAACAAGTGTACATCAAAATATAATGTTGCAGAAACATAACATTTAAAATGGCATATTCAGTATAATCAGATTCTGATTTAACATTACAACAGATATTTATCACTAAATTTAGGGGGTTGAATATGAGATGGGTGTGTTTATCCTATAGGTTATCTTAAGGTTTTTTTTTTTGTTTTTTTTCTCATTGTTTTAATTCTTAAAAAGGTGACATGCAGTGCTTCAAACAAAGGTATAAAGCTTTTCAAAACATCATTCAATGTAAATTGTGATAATCGTAAATAATAATCACAATTACAATTTCAAGGGAATAATTGACAATTATGATTTTTGTCATAATCGTGCAGCTCTACATCACATGCATAAATTACCCTTTAAAATATATTAAAATGCAAACCATTTGTTTTAAATTACAATATTACTGTAGTTTTTAACAAATAAATGCAGCTTTGGTGAGCATAAGGGGCATCTATCGAAAACATTCAAGGGATAGTTCACCCAAAAATCTAAATTATAATTACTCACCCTCATGATCAAGATCTTTATTCATCTTCGGAAAACAAATTAAGATATTTTGATATGAAATCCAAGAGCTTTCTGAGCCTGCATAGACAGCAGCAGTACTTAAATGTTCAAGGCCCAGAAAGGTAGTAAGGACAACGTTAAAATAGTCCGTGTGACATAAGTGGTTCAACCGTAATTTTGTGAAGCTAAGAGAATACTACTGTCTATGCAAGGCCAGAAAGCATTCAGATTTCATCAAAATGTCTTAATTTGTGTTTCAAAGATACAGAGAACTGTACCTTTAAAACAATAGAATATTTAATGCAAATAATACATTTTAACTTCAACTACTTTTGCGATTGATTTTCAGTTCTCTCAAACTGCTTGCTCAATCTGAATCTCCCCATTGGGTAAACTAATGCCGGCCTTTAATTTGGTGGCCTGCGGTAACCCCAGGAGTCAGAGGGTCAGCACACACGTTAGATGTCAATTATACCACTTCTATACATCTTCTCTCAGTATCATTTGTCTTCATCCCTCTCAGTCACAACTTTGACCTCCTCTTTCCCATTAGAAGGACCCACACGTACTGGCCACCTGCTTTTCAGAAGTCCCAGTCTATCTGCCCCACTGAATCTGTTGGTCTGAAACAGATCCTGTTCATTGTAGGCTACTAATGCTTTTCTGGGTCAGATATTTAACTTAATGTTAGGTAGAGTCATTTCTGATGTGATTTTAAGGTTATTAGCATTCTGTAAGAATATGTAGCTTTAGCACTTAGCATCTAAATGTGTTGAACAGAGTTGATTGTAATGACATTGGAACATCCAAAATAATGAAATTAAACACCGACATCAAAGGAAAAGGTAACATATTGCAATGGTGGGCTGCTATCCCATCTGGCCAAATGGCTATTGTGTCTCATTGTCTAAAAATAGGATGAAGACAAATTGTTATCATTTGGGAAAGCCCATGACAATAATGATGAATGAGCATTTTTTCCTTTTCGGTTTGCCCTCTCAGAAGTCATTGCTTAAGGCTCTTTCCCTCCCTCTCTCTCTTTCTCGCTTTCCCCCTCATCCCATCCCTCACTGTGTGATCAACAATGTTAAACCGCTCAATCGGCCTCATCTGCATGGGCCAAACCCTCCGCAAATGGCCCTGCATGTTCAAGGCACCCCTCTATGTAATCTGGTCAACAGAAGCACCTGATCTGGTGATTGATTAGCAATTTAAAATGACAACAAGGACCCCCTTCGCCTAGACTGGAGCCAAACTTTCCCATGACTAATGTCCCTGCTGACAGGAAAAGATAAGAGACATCCTTCACCCCGCTCACAGCCTGTTTTTGATAAATAACACTGCTGATGGAGAGCTCTGAGGTCATTATTGTGTGAATACTACAATATCGGGCCTTTCTTTCTCCTGGATACATATGATATTAGGGGCCTGTCTGACAAAACACACTTTTCAGGTTTCAGCAAATGTCTTGTATATTTCAGTGCTTACTCTGATGAATGCTGTAACTAATGTTTACATCAAAATGTTATTCTTTGTCTCATTGTAAATGTCCAATAGATCATTAGTGGTCTTCAGGACAATTGGATGAGAACTAAAGTTGGAAAAAAAAAACTATATATCATATTTAGTTTTTTTAATCACACTCAAAATATGAATGTAGGGAGGCAGAGAGCGACTTTGTAACCATAACTGTGCAAAAGCATTCATAAAGAACTTACTGTTGTTTGGTACTTCCTTTTTGCACAGAATCCAAAAAACTCCCACACTGGTGAGCTAACTTGCTGGTAGAGTGTTTTGCTTTTGTCTGTCATCTCCACTGACATGATTTTGTCCAGCAGTAGTGGCTGCACATTGCATTGTCGTGTTTTTCCATTTTAAATGGGTGGAAACCAGGGTTAAGGAGCAATACTGCCACCTACTATGTTGGATAATTTATTTATTGATATGTGTAGTAATAATACCAATATTTATTTATTTTTTAAAGTGGTCATTGGATGCAAAATTTACTTTAACATTAACAGTTGTTTGAACATAAATGTTTGTTGGCAGTGTGTGTACACATCCATCCTATAATGATAAAAATCCTCCCAGTGCTTCTTTTTTTTGAATCCCTATAAATAATTACCCCTTTCTCAAATCAAGCTGTTCTCAGATTCTTGGCTGTGTGACATCACACCGACCAAGATTGCTCCCACGATTGTTGATTGACACAGTCATCTTACCTTAGACCCTGAGTGAGCCGTAAACTGTCCGCCATTGTTTCAATGCAGGTGTGAGACAAGAATGTCTCCTGAGCGATTGAGGTTTTTTGTTGTTGGATGTAATAATGAACATAGCAATCGTTATTTACTCCCAGCATCTGAGCCACTGAAGACACAGAGAATTGTTTTCGTTTTTGAAGGGAATATGCCCCATGATCTACCTAAATGTGTCTATGTTTGTACGAATCATTCGAGATGCAGCTTCACCTACTGAATAAGTGAGTATACCTTTTTTTTTTTTTAATAAATCTTTTCAAATCGCCTTTCTTAATAATGTGCTAGTTAGCAAGTTCTGCAACTAAATGCAGCTAAATGTGGCCAAAGTTTACAGTCTCGGACAGAACTGCTCATCACCCTGCAGAAGTGAGGTGCAGGGTGAGCAGAGCTCATTAGCATTTAAAGGGACATGCACTGAAATGATTCACTGTGAACAGAGCTGTTTTTGACAGGGTGAAAGTGTGTTTTTTACACTACCATTTAGAAATTTTAACCAAAGTATGTTATAGATTTTTCATTAAGACCCTAAAGAATCATGTAAACTTGTGGAAAATGGGCATCCAATGACCCTTTTTACATATCATGGTTATTGTAAATACCGATATATTGCAACAACCCTAACCAACACCCTAGGAAGTTGTTAACTGTCAGAGAGAAGGCCTCAAAAAAGTGTGGTATTTATAGTACCCAGACAAATATAATAAGCCTGATAGCAGCGTTGCCAGGTTTTCACAACAAAATTTGCCCAATCACGTTTTCAGGGGAGGGGACCCCCCAGAAAAATTGCTTTCTGGGGTTAAAATACACGTTTTTGGCAGGTTATACTGAACGTTTTTGTTCCCCTGGTAAAATTCACATTCCCGGGGCTAAATAGCACATTAGTGGGGTCACTTCAACCTGCGGATTTGAAAAAAAGCCAGTGGCAACAGTGTTAAAGTAGCCCAATTCCACAGGAAAACTGTAGACTTGGCAACACTGACTGATGAAACTGGAAATGTGATGATCATATACACTCACCTGCGCCCTAATATTTAAGGGTGTATTTAAGGGTGTCAGTTCGGTTGTAGAATATAGCTGACACCCTCATTTATATCTGAACTGTATTTAGAAATCAATATTAATGACAATAGTGTGTGAACGTAGCCTTCATACTGCCTCACACAGCTTGCAATTACAATAATATAGTACATTACTTGAAGGAACAATTTTATCGAATAATTATTATTAATAATGATCTTTTTATTATTAATAACAAGTATCTTTTAGCATAGTGCCACCGTTATATAAAAGCAATAAGCCATTTTGATTCTACCCTTAAAACAATTTGGGCTTTTAAAACCCATTTGTAACACATCCTTGCATTGTTGTTTAATGAGATTCCTGTGATGGTCATACAAATGAGTGTGTTGTAACCATGTCAGTTTGCTTGATTTGGTTTCTTAATCATTTTTCTACAAAAGTGTGTAGAACAAAACAAAAGTCTTCAGTTTATCAAACGATATCTGTCTCTCTTGCATGTTCAATTACAAGTAAACAAGCCAAACCCTGAAAGGCCCTCAAATAAAAGCCACACCATGACTGAAAGACAGCACATGCTGTATTAGTATACAGTAAACACAAGTGCCCAGTGAAATTAGCTCATAAATACAAAAATGCAATCAAGTGCTGCCAAGTTTCTGCTGACCATCAGCCCAAACAGCTCATTTGCTCTCCTAATTTGGGTCTGATTGTCATTATGTAGTTTACAAACCATGTGCTTTTGTTACAGCTCACCATGTCTGCATCTCCATCCAAGAGCCTGCAATTCACTCACTGTTTAACAATTTGTAATGTTAGGTGTGGGAATTATTAAATACATTGTATTTTGCATATTTTTTACATTTATATTTTATATGAAATAGCTTAATAATAGCAATAAATAGTAAAAATACATCTTTTTTTTTTTTTTTTTGTTTTTGTGGCAGCATGTATTATCTCTTTGGCTGTTTCCCCCCCAAACTGTAATTATTTTCTTTTCCTTTATTAGGAGCTGTCCCATAAAAGGATTGCAACTCTATAGCCGTGGCCTTGAGAGAGAGATAGAGGGAGAGAGAGGAGAAGAGGGTTCAGAGCTAGTTCAGCAGCAGCGCTTGACAAATTATTTGTGGAATTGTTGCATTCACAGTCACTTAAAGAGGAATCTGTCAGAGGCTGCCTGCTCCACAGCGTACAACACAGCTCCCCGCTCGCTGTCCCCACTCTCTCTCCCTCTCACCTATGATGGATTGAGCCTAATGCAAATTTACAACCATTTTATATGTCGATGCCTCCCCTGCCCGAGCGGGAACATACCTCAACATCACGCTTCAAGATGTCCGCCTTGGAACACCCTGCATCATCGGCCTCCTCTCAATCTCGCCTTTCACAAATCTCAGCAGAATAAAGATAAATGCTCCGACTTTGGCTGCCTTAACATTGTGCCACAGAGAAACACCTTTAATATGATGCTCTGGGCCCGTGTCAATGCTCTGCGTCGTGCTTGCGCGCCCGTGGCCATTTCGCTACTTTCCTGTGCGTTTGGGAACATTATGAACGTTACGTTACTGTTTTCTTTCTTCGCACCTTTTGTACATTACCTCAGGTGGTCCGTCCCGTGCTCTGTTCTTTGTTGCAGTTGAGCTTTGTTGCAAATGGATTTGAAATTGAGAGGCCATTATGTTTTCTACAAAATGCCTTCTGTTGTCGCACAGGGAAATATTTTGTGTTGTGAGGATTGTTAAGTTACAGAGACTCTTTGTTAATAGGTCTGTATTTCCTGTCTAGAATTGAAGATGTCTTCATAATATAATATCACCCTTTCTGAAGCACAAGACAGTGAGCGAGAGGATAGAGAGTGTGTTTTTCACCCTATCAGCTTGGAAAAGGTAATGTTGTGCCCTTGTAATTGTGCAGGTATCCCATCTATCAACTGTGCCACCCAGGATAATAAATATAGAGTACACACAGGCTCCTTTGAGATTTAGAAAAGGGAACAAGAGGTGGAGGGAGAGTGAGATAGTGAGAGATAGATAGAGAGACATGAAGAGAGAGAGAGAGGGAGCACAGTAGACAGGAAGAGCGGAAGGGAGGGAGGGGTTTCAAAGCAGGTTTGCCGTGATATCCATGCATGGTGACAGATGGACTTGAGGGTATGGCTTGTGTCATGTGTGCAGCACTCTGGGTCCTCATCCACTCAAACACACACTCTTTGCATTATGGTTTTTATTGTGCACAGCACCTTCACGCTCTTTGAGTGTGTATGCTACTGTGAACACAGAGCTCACTGCACACAGATGGTGCTCATACAGTGCACCGGGATGTGCTACAGTCCACACACTGAAGCAGAAACACACTCAACTGTTCCATCACTCAGACTTTCATGTTAATGTGGTGCGAATATGATCAAATTCTCACATTTTACTGTTGCTGTATTACTGTAATAGAACAGAGAGTAATATAATAGACATGTAGTCGACAAGAAAAAATTATAGTTGAATTTACAAAAATGACCCTGTTCAAAAGTTTACATACGCTTGATTCTTAATACTGTGTTGTTACTTGAATGATAGTTGTTCATAAGTCCCTTGTTCCTCAGAAAAAACCTTCAGCAGGCAACACAAATTCTTCGGTTTTTCAGCATTTTTGTGTATTTGAACCCTTTCCAACAATGACTGTATGATTTTGAGATCCATTTTTTTACACTAAGGACAACTGAGGGACTCAAATGCAACTATTACAGAAGGTTCAAATGCTCACTCATGCTCCAGATGAAAAAACAATACATTAAGAGCCAGGGGTGTATATAAACAGCATTTGGAAATCTGAAAAAAATAAAAATAAATGTTTAAATAAATCATGCCATATATGAGCAATATCACATGAGTAGCCGTGCGATATGGCTGTATATTGGTAAGGCTGTCATTCAGCCATTGGCCCTGGAGCTCACATCTCCAAAAACGTTGAAGCCGATAGATGTTATCTTTATTAACTGACCACATATTTGAACTCTAAACAAATACACTGTTGCCTAAAAAGCTCTTAAAACTACATTCCGGGACACAAAAACAGTATTACTTATAAAATTGTAGTGAATTTGGGTGTCCGCCATGACACTCACTGTGAGAAATGGCACAAACGGTGAAATGGTTGGATTTCCGATATCACTAGAATATCACAAACCTCTCAGCCAATCAGATTCGAGGACCAGAAAGAACTGCTGTATAAATGTAATCAATGTGTTAAACACTACCAGTCAAAAGTTTTTGGACAGTAAGATTTGTAATGTTTTTTAAAAAATTTTCTTCTGCTCACCAGCCTGCATTTATGTGCAGCAAAAACAGTAAAATTTTAAAATATACTTTCTATTTTAATATATTTTAAAATGTAATTTATTCCTGTGATTTCAAAGCTGAATTTTTAGCATCATTACTCCAGTCACATGATCCTTCAGAAATCATTCTAATATTCAGATTTGCTGCAAAAAACTATTATTATTGTTATTATTATTATGTTGAAAACAGCTAGATTTTTTTTCAGGTTTTTTTGATGAATAGAAAGTTCAGAAGAACAGCATTTATCTGAAATCTTTTGTAACATTATAAATGTCTTTATCATCACTTTTGATCAATTTGATGCATCCTTGCTAAATAAAAGTATTAATTTCTATAACCCCCCCCCCCCCCCCCCCCCCCAAACAAAACAAAAAAAAAAAAAAAAAAAAGCTTTTGAATGGTATAGTGTATAATGTCACAAAAGCTTTTTATTTCAGATAAATGCTGACCTTTGGATCTTTCTATTCATAAAAGAATCCTGGAAAAAATGTACTCAGCTGTTTTAAATATTGCTATTATTATTATTATTATTATTATTATTATTATTATTATTAATAAATGCTTCTTGAACAGCAAATCAGCATATTAGAATGATTTCTGAAGGATCATGTAACACTAAAAACTGGAGTAATGATGCTGAAAAAATTAGCTTTGATCACAGGAATAAATTGCATTTTAAAATACATTCAAATAAATGCAGGTTTGGTGAGCAGAAGAGACTTCATTAAAAAATGTGAGACTTCATTAAAAATGTTGCTGTCCAAAAACTTTTGACTGGTAGTGTATATACTGTAGTGCAAAGATTTAATAGATTTTCAAATATATATTAAACTGTTGTTTAGAGGCCTTTCATTTCTGGTATTCTATACTTACCGAAATTAACCTTGATTGTGTGATTTTATGTAAATCAAAGGGTTTCGTAACATAATATTTCACCAAAAAATGAAAATTTTGTCATTATTTACTCACCCTCATGTTGTTCCAAACCTGTATGAGCTTTTCTCTTATGTAGAACATAAAAAAAGGTATTTTGAAGAATGCTGGTAAACAAACAGTTGATAGTCCCCATTGACTTCCATAGTATTTCTTTCCCTACTATGGAAGTCAATGGGGACCAACAACTGTTTTGTTCTTCAAAATATCTTCTTTTGTGTTCAACATAAGAAAAAAAAGTTATACAGATTTTGAACGACATGAGCAGTGTTGGGGGTAACGCATTACAAGTAACGCGAGTTACATAATCAGATTACTTTTCCCAAGTAATTAGTAAAATAACACATTACTTTTGAATTTATTTTAGTTACTCTTTCAAATAAGTAATGCCAGTTACTTTTTTATTTATTTATTTATTTATTTTTTTTTTTTATTTTTTATTTTTTTTACCATTCATCTACTGACAAGTCTCTTGTCGGGAAATCGGGAGTAATTGTTGTGCATTAATTCATCAAAAAAACTAAAAAACATGGGAACTCAGAATATGAAGCAAATCTGTAATAATTAAATATTTTAAATGATACAAATGTGACCCTGGACCACTAAACCAGTCATTTTTTTTAAACTGAGATTTATACATCATATATATGAATAAATAAGCTTTCCATAGGTGTATGGTTTGTTAGGATAGGACAATATTTGGCTGAGATGCAACTATTTGAAAATCTGGAATCTGATGGTGCAAAAAAAAAAAAAAAAACAACTAAATACTGAGAAAATTGCCTTTAAAGTTGCCAAAATGAAGTTCTTAGCAATGCATATTACTAATCAAAAATTAAGTTTTAATATATTTATGGTAGAAAATTTACAAAATATCTTCATGGAACATGATCTTTACTTAATATCCTAATGATTTTTGGCATAAAAGAAAAATCTATAATTTTGACCCATACAATGTATTGTTGGCTATTGCTACAAATATACCCGTGCTACTTAAGACTGGTTTTGTGGTCCAAGGTCACAAATATCCTTTAAGTATTTAATCCCGCTTTATTAACCAATGTCTTTGCTGCTGACTGGTCCTTCGATGATCCAATTTAACCATACTAATAAGAAAAAAATATTTTATATAAACATTTGTGCTTCATTTTTTTATTGCTGAAGAGTATAATTCTCTTGAGAGAATTTATTTTTCTTTCAGCCTGAGGTGCATTCATTCATCACTTTTGGTGTGAAAGGGCTTTTTTGCGTTTTCCAAAATTAGACATTTTTATATTATAAACAAACAAGCAAGCCCTGCTCAGATTTAAAAAGTAACTTTCCATAAAATGTAATTAGTTACTTTTATCGGGAGTAATGCGAAATTGTAATGCATTACTTGTAAAAGTAACTTTCCCCAACACTGGACATGAGGGTGAGAAAATAATGACAAAATTTTCATTTGTGGGTGAACTATTCCTTTAAATGCATTTTAGTTCTAGGTCATAGTTTTTATATGTAGCTACTATTCTGTAATTCAAACTCATTTGATGAGGCAGCTTTCTGTCTTTCTATGCTGCAAGTAGCAGCAGTGTGTGTGTGTGTGTGTATATAAGCATGTCGGTGTGTGTAAATCTGTAATGCTGTCGATCAGATGCTGTCCTAACACTGGCTTTTTCATGTCAGCTCCCTCATTAGCACCATTAGGCTAATTACCATGGGTTATGCTCACCATGACAGCGAGCGTATGAGTGGTGTAAACACACAACATGTCGAGAGAAGCCGTGGCATTAGTCATGACAGGCCTGATTAACAGAGAGCCTCGACCGAGAGAAACCTATAAAACAATTCAGACAACGTGAGAGCTGTGTTCCCGAAAAACGTCCTGTATAAACATCAAAACTTTAAACATCATAGATTTATCTCTCAAACCCCACACACCGTCCACTCTTTAGCTTTCCTTAATAAATGCCGCTGAGATGGCAGATTTCAGATCTCAAAACATGTTTTAGGATGAATGTTTGAAAGAAGAAGAAAAACGAAAAATGGAAGTATCTTGAGGATCCTAATTCGGGCTCTATCAATCCCAAAATGTTTGATTTCCTCCTTATGACTTGGAGAGCAGAAATACTAATTTATTAAATTTCCTCTCCATTTAACGAGCCCATTTGGTGAATTTGCGTTTGATCCTCACCGGCTTGCTGAAGCGTGAAGAAGGCAGCGTGGAGATGGATCCGTCAGTGAGCGTGTCACATAAATATCTTATTAGCCAGTGATCTTATCATCATAAAGCTACCCATTTATACACTTAGGAATGTCATGTTGGTCAATTGCACAAAAACCCAGTGCGCATGCAATATTAAATGCTAAAATCTTTTGCCTGCTCCATTAGAATGGCTTCTGAAGATTCCTCCTTTTTCATTCCCTTCACCATTTTTGATGCGCATATGTCGTGAATTCTCATCTTGCGCGTTTGACTCTTTGGCAGAAGAAGGATTGAAAGTCGTAACAGAGATTATCATACTGTTTCCCATCAGCCATCATGCCAATCACAAGCATCAGGCCTATTCAGGCCCATATTAGACAAGCCGATTTGCATTTTTACTTTGCAGTTGTGTTCAATACTTTGAGATTTGATGCTGGATTCAAATTCCATATCTCAAATCTCCATATGTCATATGAACTGCACTGTTACAGCTTAATAAGAGAAGAAAAAGGTATATAAATGAGAAAATAGCAGCTTGATGTTATTTGCACAGCTCATTTGCAGATGTTCCCGTGACATGTGCTCCTGCTGGTCAGCGTGCCGCTCTGTGAGAGAAAGTGATGACAGGATCTCTTTAACACAGTGGATGGTGAAAGCTGATGGAGAAAGTTTAATATGAACTAGCGAGATGTGATAAACAGTAAAGGAGAAAGGAGGGGTGTTCAGATGAAGAGAAGGGAATGAGAATAGAAAGAGAAAGAGGGAGGTGCAGAGGAACGAGAGTGAGAGAGAGGGATTATTATTCAGTTATCAGCGCTCTGTAGAGCAGAACTGACACGGACAGAAGCAGATTTCTTGCTTCTCACACATCCATCTGCCACCTCCCCATGCAGAAAGAGAGAGGAAGAGGAAGGGAAAGAGGGGGAAGCAGGTTGGATGGAGAGAAAAGGAAACACACACACATGCCCGACAAATCATACAAAATTTCACATATAACATCTACATGTTGCTCTTACTTCACCGTTGGTGCAACAATAAGACCTGTAATAATAACAATAATTCAGTGAACTCAACTCAAGTGAAAATTCTGTCACGATTTACTTACTTTCACGTATGACTGACTTTCCTCAGTGCAGCACAAAAAGAGACATTTTGAATAATGTACTGGTTACTCTTTTTTTGCAATGAATGCTGTGGAAATAAGATTACAACTATTCAGAAGCCATATGTTATTTTTTCACTTTCATAATATTACATTAAATAGCCAGACTATTCTTTAATATTCACCTTTTGTGCGCCAAAGAAGCACGGAAGTCTACGGTTTGTAACGACAAGCCCAATGTTCAGTTTAGAGTGTCTATCTTTCTAATTACTGGCATCAAGGCCATATTTTGTCTCTTTATGTCACAAATGGTGGGACGGATCTGAAAAGCGGCGTTGACTAAATGGACCGGAGAGGACGGCAGAATCTCTGCCCTGCCTGTGTTGACACCGGCAAGAAAAGCGATCACAGCGGCTGTCAATATATATGGACATCAATTATATTTTAATTGTAGGGGAGTACGGTACACTAATTAAAACGAGTATATCTTGCCATGCCAGGGGCAAAATTAATAATTAATTTTTAAAATTAATATTCACAAGTAGCGCTGGGAATATATTAAAATGATTTTGCGGTTGCAAGGCTGATCTGGCTTGTAGCTCGTGAGATGGTGTTTCTGCTAAATTAGGCATCTCCACCTCTGTGGCACCTTGCGTGCCCCCTCGATCTCACCCCGCGCTCTGCTCGCATCGGCCCAGTGGCGGTACTGAGGAGGTTCTGATAGGGCTGTTGGCCGGGGCAGCTTTGCCTTGTGAACCATGAAAAGAGGAGGAAGGTGGAGGGGAGGAACTCTCCACTGATTTAAGTAATCCTGAAGAACTGAGGCATGGGGAATCTATGCTACACTGGAGCAGAGATGTTATAAGGGGAGGAGATGGTCCACTGGTACACATGAATGGGAGAAATCTTAGTACTAAATATAGCGACTAAAGTCACACTTTGCAGTTAAATAAGGCAGGCTTGCCTTTGATAGAGGCATCACAACAAAGTCCTGATTTACAGTTAAGCCATTTGCCTGTTTTAGTTCAATTCACTGCATTTACAGCGTTTAGTAGTCATTTACCTTTTAAAGTTTGGTACTCTCATCCTAATGTTCATTTATTTTTCACCCAAAAATGAAAATTCTGTCATTAATAATTACTCATCCTCATGTTGTTCCAAACCCGTAAGACCTTCCTTCATCTTCAAAAAACAAATTAAGATATTTTGATGAAATCCGAGAGCTTTCTGACCCTGCATAGACAGCAACGCAACTACCACGTTCAAGGCCCAGAAAGGTAGTAAGGACATCGTTAAAATAGTCCATGTGACATCAGTGGTTCAACCTTAGGTTTATGAAGCTACAAGACTGCACAAAGAAAACAAAAATAGCGACTTGATTCAACTATTTCTTCTCTTCCGTGTCAGTCTTTGATGGACGTTCAAGTATCACGATGCATGCATGTGCATGCTTGTAAACAAGGAGCAGCGTATCTGGGTTCTACGTCAGAATACTGTTGTGAACGTGTGTTGAAGACCGACAAGGAAGAGAAGAATTATTGAATAAAGTCGCTATTTTTTGTTTTCTATGCGCACAAAAAGTATTCTCGTAGCTTCATAAAATTATGGTTGAACCACTGATGGCACATGGACTATTTTAACAATGTCCTTACTACCTTTCTGGGCCTTGAACGTGGTAGTTGCGTTGCTGTCTTTGCAGGGTCAGAAATCTCTCGGATTTCATGAAAAATATCTTAATTTGTTTTCTGAAGATGAATGAAGGTCTTACGGGTTTGGAACGACATGTGGGTGAGTAATTAATGACAGAATTTTGATTTTTGGGCAAACTATCCCTTTAAAGCCCTTAAAAGGTCATTGTTTTTGTGCCAACAAAAATGGGAATCTGATTAAATTACATCATCACAAAGTTACACTAGCATTCAGAAGTTGTGGATGAGTAAGGTTTCTATTTTTATATATATATATATATATATATATAAATACATTTATGGGTCATTCTACAGAAATGTCCACTTTTGGTATGGCAAGATGTCTTAAAATGTATTTCTTTTTCTTACATTTAAACTTAGACCACATTATAAATTACTTTTTGACTTCATGAATACACATAAATGACAGCTTAATTACTTTTTTTTTTTTTAATTGTGTGTTTATTTACCCATAAGGAAGGTGACACCAGTGACAGTAATGCCAGTGACAATTTTCATGAAAAATGCATTTTACAAAATGGCTGCTGCAAAGTATCAAACCACATGTTGTCAATCATAGTATACTCACTAAATTAAGTAGTTGTCTATTTGTATTATAGTTTTTTTTTTTTACAATTCCCTAACAATAAAGCAGGTCATACCAGTGACTTCAGCTATAAGCTTCATAATAAATCATGAGAAAAATTAGACAAATTCTGATAACTGAAAAGAGACAATGGACTTAACATGGGCCTTTCTTTCAAGAAATAGGAAGAAGGAAGTTAAGTGATGTCATCAGTGTGATTTTTATTTCAAAATAAACAATTTTTGTTAAATGGTAACACCAGTGACACAACTCCAGGGGACCACTACTTTCATTATATATTTTCATTATATATTTTCATTATATATTTTATAATATTTATTCAGCATTTTGTTTGTTCATGCCATTTACATTATATATTTGATAGTTATGAATACATTATTGTATTCTAAATGGTAGAAAAACCTGTTTCCCTCTGTACATGGCTGTGGGGACGAGCAGTTTGTGGTGTTTGGAATTGAAAATAATTAATTAAGAAACAAATATTGCCACATTGATGGCTCACGAAGATGTAATTGTTCAAATAACATATCGTTTCATTTTAAAACATGAAGAAATTGCAACCCTAAAGTGTTTTTCAAGTGTAATATTTCTGTAAATGCTAGGGATATAAAAATGGACATTTCCATAGAATGACCCTTATGATGTTACAGATGATTTCTATTTTAAATAAATGCCGTTCTTTTGAATTTTCTATTTAGCAAAGAGTCCAATAAATAAATAAAACCATGCCAAACATGTCTTCAACATCAGTAATAATAAATGTTTCATGAGGACCAAAATCAGGATGATTATAAGGATCATGTGACACTGAAGACCAGTGTTGGGGAAAGTTACTTTTAAAAGTGATGCATTACAATTTTGCATTACTCCCTGAAAAAAATAATTAATTATGTTACTTATTTACTTTTTATGGAAAGTAATGTGTTACGTTACTTTTGCGTTACTTTTTAAATCTGGGCAGGGCTTGCTTCTTTGTTTTTGATATAAAACAATTCTAATGTAAAAGCCCGTGAAATGAATTCACCTCAGGCTGAATGAAAAGTACATTTATGCAGGAGATCACTAAAATGAAGCACAAATGTTAGTTTATCTAAAGTAATTTTTTCTTATTAGTATAGTTGAATTGCATCATCGAAGGTCAGCAGCAAAGACACTGGCTTAAGTAAAATGGGATTAAATACATAAAGGATATTTGTTTTATTTAATATATTTAATTATTGCAGGGTTGTATCATATTCTGAGTTTGCATTTCACTGTTTTTATTCATTTTGAGGAATACTGAATCTGTTTTTGTGAGTGAGATGAATTAATGCATGTTCACATTTAGTCTAAAATACAGTAACATCATGTTTACTCTCAATTTCCAGGCAGGAGACTTGTCAATTAATAAAAGGGGAAATGGGTTACTTATTTGAAAAAGTTTCTTAGAAATTCAAAAGTAATGCGTTATTTTACTAGTTACTTGAAAACGTAATATTATTACGTAACTCGCGTTACTTGTAATGTGTTACCCCCAACACTGCTGAAGACTGGAGTAGTGACTGCTGGAAATTCAGCCTTGCTATCACAGGAATAATTACATTTAAATATATTTGTAAAAATTAGTTTGAAATTGTAATAATAGTTTACACTAATTTTACTGTATTTTTAATTAAATAAATGCAGCTTTGGTGAGCATAAAAGACATCTTTCAAACATTGCTGACCCCAAACTTTTGAATGATAGTGTCTATATTTAATTTATGAACGCATATTTCAGCATTACTTAAAGTAATTTTCTAGCCAGTGTTTGGTTGTCGCTTTTAGCGTAGCTAACTGCCACATTATTAACTGATTAGTTTAACTCTTTGATATTGTAATTAATTTGTCTTTTTTCTAGTTTCACAAAACACTGCATGCACATTATATGGACCAGTTAAATACTTGTGTGCTAAAGAAGCACATCGTTTGATACCATTGTTAGACGTTATATCTACTCCAACTAGACTGACTTACCTTAAAGGGACTTTGACTGAAGTCAAGTGTGCACTAACATCTAACCTTTGCTCTGTTGATGAGATCATTCTTCATCCTTGATCGTTCATTTTTTTGGTCCCTTTATTGATGAAGGTATAAATCCTGAACGTCTTTAAAGAGGTTATTTAGCTAATCTGTCTGAAAGCTGTGACCTTACAGTAGCTCGGTAGTGTCATATAAATGAGTGCGGCAGAACATAAGAGAATAAGTACAGCCGTAGATTAACACTGTACCAGCAAGCATCATATTTCTGTTTTAGTAACACTGGCCATTCCTCAGGAATAGATCATTCATTTTTACACACAGTGCAATTAGTGTGAGTGTAATGTTGTTATATTTTATAAATTAAAGGATTGTGAATAACACCTCAAACTCTGTGATGTGGTATCTTATCATCGTGAAATTGTAATTAAAGCAGTATATCGTCAGCTCCACGAGAGCGCGGCATCATTTTCAAAATGATATCTCGTATTCACAGGCATCATTTTTCATCATTCTGCAAAATCGTGGCTCCCTCCCCCTTGATATCAATTTCACCTCCGAATTAAAAAAAAAAAAGCTAAACAAAAAGATAATGACTTGCGTCTTGCTATTTCAAAAGCCGCCCCCCCACCGCACATTTTCGAAAGGGTGCAGAGGGTGTTTAGTATTTTTAATAAGCGTCCTCAATACTATTGAGCAGGGTCTCTTTGTTCATATGGCAAGATTAATTATACTGTCAGGCATTTTCAAGGCCTGCTTAACAAAGATTCAGTGATATAATTGGGCCGGCCTGCGCTTGACAATCACAATCAGCATTAGACAATTTCACATCCTCCCCTCCTCACGCAGCCACACGCGTGCCACCTTTACATCAAAAAGAAAGTCATTTTTGCCAAACAGACTCGCCGTTTACTCGTCGTACAAGTAGCGGCGCCGTGCTCGGGGTGTTGCGGTGTCATTTGTTATGGGACTAGAATAATGTGGCTGAGCAGAGGGGTTTCCTCTCAAGGACAGGCGAAACAAGGAAATATAATTGAGCGACGCACCGGATTTGAACTCTTGCGTCGTTGGCGGCTCTTCATCGGGGCCCGGTTCCCCACCTCTCCACCCTGCCCCTGCGCGCTCAGATTAAAGTGAGGTTAATTTTGCATTGCAGATAGAGGCGGGCGAGGAGGAAGTGAGAGATGAGTTCCATCTCTGCGTGTGTCTCAGATTGTCAGGCGATGGATTGTCTGTGTTGAGTGGAGTGTGAGTGTGTGCCGTTTGGAAATGCGTTTCTGCCGCTGCGGTGGACACGGACTGCATTAGGGCCTCTTTCTCTCGCCTGCTGCGGCCTGAAATATTCTGTGGCACAAGAGCGATTATGAAATTCATTTCTATGTCTCTTATATCGACTGCAGATGATATTAAGACTCGATTATCAAATGTTTAATTGAGTAAAGC
This sequence comes from Cirrhinus mrigala, assembly GCA_036247105.1. Classification (NCBI taxonomy): domain Eukaryota; kingdom Metazoa; phylum Chordata; class Actinopteri; order Cypriniformes; family Cyprinidae; genus Cirrhinus; species Cirrhinus mrigala. The sequence goes on from CM070013.1 coordinate 24,742,918, forward strand.
ATTGTTTTGCGGCACCAACAAAATGCATTTTCTTTGGCAGAGATGAAGAAATATGATTTGTGTGTGTGTGTGTGTGTGTGATTTTGTGTGAGTGTGCACTCCCTCTGCAGAACACTAAAACACTCCAACTCAAAGCGTACAGGGTTAAATGGCAAGGCAGGTTCATCAGTTTGACTTCTAATTGGATTATAATGAGAGAGAGTTTGAATTTGACAAATAGTGTGGTTATACTGGCATAAGCATGTTGAAATGGAGATTATAAAGCATACCCTTATGAAAATTAACCTTGGATTTACTACAAATAAAATTAAAAAACCATGGTTACTATAGTTAAATTATGGTAACCACAAATTAACCATGGTCTTGCTACACTAACCGTAGTTTAACCGTGGTATTTGTAGTAAAACTATGGTTATGCAAGTGGTAATCAATGTGCCAAAAAAAACATTGTTGCTACACTTTTACTATAATAATACCATGGTTCATTTTCAGTAGTTATTGATCTTAAATTAACCAACACTCAGTGTGTTTTTATTTAGGGTACAAGCGGGCTAAAGGTGCCCTGGGGTAAAAGGTGCCTTTGATATTATTTTCCTCTAAACCACTAGATGGCACAAAAACGTAGCGTAGCACTTTCTAAAACATTCGCTTTTCAAGATGCACGTGCAGATTTGGCTGATTCTTGACGTGATCGCTGGCTGCAGCGCAAAGTTGATTCTGTGCTTGCTTAATTTAATATTTGATGTTTTTGGAAATGTAGATTTAAATAGCAAACGAGAATCGCTAAAATGGATACTTATATTTTGAGACAAATGTTTCAGTTTTGTTTAATTAAAGCAACAGTTTTTAAATAACAAATCTGTTGCTCCATAAATATCCAATAAAAAAGTATTTTTTTTTTTTTTCTGCAATTATGCATTTTAGGCACAGTGAACGACACATTTTTCCTTAAGGTGTGCCTTTAGCCCTGTTGTACCCTATATGTGAAAAATATTACACTGGCTACATATTTATATGTCAATATATCGGATATCTATATCCACAGGTTTATTTTGTTTTGTTTTGTTTTTTATTTATGGGTGAGTTTTTAACTCAAAAAAAAAAAAAAAAAAGGTTTGAAGCTGTCACTAAAAAAGCAAAAAGGTACATATTTGTACCATATTTATCCTGAATGGTACATTTTAGTACCTTAAAGGAACACTCCACTTTTTTAGAGAATAGGCTCATTTTCCAGCTCCTCTAGAGTTAAACAGTTGAGTTTTACTGTTTTCAAATCCATTCAGCCGATTACCAGGTCTGGCAGTAGCACTTTTAGCATAGCTTAGCATAGATCATTAAATCTGATTAGACCGTTACCATCTCGCTTAAAAATGACCAAAGAGTTTTGATATTTTTCCTATTTAAAACTTGACTCTACTGTAGTTACATCGTGTACAAAGACGGACGAAAAATTAAAAGTTGCGATTTTCTTGGTCGATATGGCTAGGAACTATACTCTCATTTCGTCCACTCTGCTGGCTGCAACTCTGCATCTACGCAAACTTAGTGCCGGTCACTTTCAGGTGCTGCGTAATATCATTGCACCCATGGTACGGCAGCAAAATTCCTTGATTATTACGCCGGAATGAGAGTATAGTTCCTAGCCATATCAGCCTAGAAAATTGTAACTTTTCATTTTCCGTCAGTCAAGTTTTAAATAGGAAAAATATCATCACTATATATGGTTATTTTTGAGCGAGATGCTATCGGTCTAATCAGATTCAATGATCTATGCTAAGCTATGCTAAAAGTGCTACCACCAGACCCGGAGATCGGCTGAATGGATTCGAAAACGGTAAAACTCAACTGTTTAACTCTAGGGGAGCTGGACAATGAGCCTATTTTCAAAAAAAAAGTGGAGTGTTCCTTTAAAGGTATTTAGTATTACTTAATATGTAGTACCCTTTAAAGGGGAACCACCCTATTAACAGTTTTTGTGCTTAAGTGTAAGTGTAAGACTATATATACCACAATGTATTTTGTTCAATACATTCAAGGATTGTTTTAGTAATTAAATATTTGCTAAGTAAGAAATCGTTTGTTGTCTTGACAAATTAAAAGGCTAAATGAGGCATTTTGCATGTAGTGAACAAAACACAGTACAATTGTTAAGACAAGCTGAGAGAACCTAAAATCTGAATGCATTATGTTGCCTTGGATTTTTAACCTTTCTTTCTTTTTTTTTTTTTTTTTTTTTTTTTTTTTTGGTTAATGTAGGTTATTTAGAGATTTTGTTTAGAAGCGATGCAATGTGCAGTGTACACATCAATTCAAGAATATAAGGCCTGCTACGCACTTTACACACTTCATTTCACTTCTCCTCCCCCTGAGTGTGTGTATATGTGTCCACATGCATGCATATTGACATGGTGTGTATATATCACTTTTATACAACACTGAGGAGCAGAGTATGCTACTTTGAATGAACAAACAGTACTCATTTTCTCCACATGACTCAAATCTTCTGAAAAAGAAAAAAAAAAAAAAAATTAGGTCTGTTTTCATAAAACAGAAGCCAAGAGCAAGCGTTCACGTATGAAACAATGTCAATCACTGTGTGAGTAGAGGAAGCAGGTGAAAAACGCTGGCCACACGGCTTTAGACACAAAATGAGACAGATCACCCTATAATCATGATGAATGGAAGAGGGAAGACATGTCAGCCCCTCATCCGCACTTGATGAATGGTATCATATACACTTATTTAGCCAAAGAAAGAGAATAATAGATCATTTGAAAGACTATAATTGTTCGTATAAGCACACGTGAAAATCTATATGTGATTATTTCTCTTCTTATTAATATTAGATCTTGTCTAATATAAGCAAATTGCAAATTGCATTCCTAAATAGTGCCCGGATTGGTTTTCAAATTGGTCACTGCATTAGTTGATGAATAATATTTCATTTTGAAAGTGACTTTAAGTACATGCAAAAATGTCTGGATGTTCATAAAGCCTTACAGTTACAGAAACACCGCACACGGACAGCTTAATTCTGCATTCGTCTGAGTTATTACCAGAATTCTCGGGGAAAACAAGTCAAACAGAGGAGAAAGGAGGAAAAAGCTTAATTGTGACAGACGATAGCAACGGCATACTAAGTGTGATATTTGCTTATTAGTCATTGACCCATTCAGAAGAACATCACAAGGGTCATTAGGTGCAGTGGCGCCATAGTTTGTCATAAGCTGAAGACCAAACCTAATTTCTCTCCAATAGAGTTCAATTGTCCTTGAAACCTGGGCTGCTACTGTGACATATTCCTTCTTTGATACAAAAGATGTCTCATTATAGAGGAAAGTCAAAACAACAAAGAAGCACCAGACTTAAAGATTCTGATGTGCTGTACATAAGGTCCAAAATTGACTTTGTATCTTGTTTGAGAAAATGTACAGGTCATAAATATTCATCACCACACTGAATCACTGTTTTTGTTAAAAATACATAGTTTTGTCCTTATGCAATGGTAATTATATAACGTTTTTTTCTTGCGTCAGTAAAAAAAAAACCTGTTGCAAAATGTTTGATTGATAAATTGAGATTTATACATCATGCTTTACATTGATGTATGGTTTGTTATGATAGGACAATATTTGGCCGAGATACAACCATATGAAAATCCGGAATCTGAGGGTGCAAAAAAATAAATACATTTTTTCAAAATGTTCTCAAAATATTGAGAAAATCACCTTTAAAGTTGTCCAAATGAAGTTCTTAGCAATGCATATTAGTAATCAAAAATTATTTTTTGATATATTTACAGTAGGAATTTTACAAAATATCTTTATGGAACATGATCTTTACTTAATTTTCTAATGTTTTTTGGCATAAAAGAAAAATCAATAATTTTGACCCATGTAATGTATTTTTGGCTATTGCTACAAAATATACCTGTGCTACTTATGACTGGTTTTGTTGTCCAGGGTCACATATGCATTGCTACTGTGTATGAAATTAAATAAAAAGGGAAACACTGTTCATTCTTACAGTTTCACCAAGATATATGCATTTCATAGCAGTTGTTTTTTAAGTTAATGGCCATTAACTTACTGTATTGTATTGTATTGTACTGTATTGTACTTTTGAGTATACTGTAGCTACACCAAGATAGAAGGTAAATTTATTTATTTATTTATTATCTTTTTTTTTCCCCCAATTTTCCTAGTTTTTTTTTTTTTCCAGTTTTTTTATTAGTCCAGAGAATGAAAAGTTTCGGTGTCCTTGACCCTCTCCTCAAGCCCATCTCAGATATAGTGTGTGCTGGAAGAACGATTAGGAAACTATGTTAATAGATCAAGTGAACAGGCGGTGGGGAACATGATGAGATGTGCAATTACCTGTATAATTCAATCAGCTCGAGATGCATAATTCTCATTTTATTGTGGAAAATATTTAAGATTCTATCGATTGAAGAAGTCACATAAAGGCATCCTCGGTGCATTCGTCACACATTTAGGTGAGTTTTATCTCTGTGCATAAAGACTTCTCTTAATAATGGGGTCAAGGTGCTCAGCTTTAACATTAGAAACATATCTGGAGATCCTCCTGATGTGTGGGGGCTCAAATCTAAGGTGACGCCTTTTAACCGGTCATAACATACAAGCCTTTATGACCCAATAAAGGAAAAGCCATGGAGGTCCTCGCAGAGCGCTCGTCGGAACAATGACAAAATGAAAATGATAAAATAACGAACAAAATGAAAGAAATCCAGAGTAACCTTCTCAACCCTTTCAGTGCAGATACTGGCTTTTTTGGCGTTTTATATGGTGCTCCTTTGGCAGAAACATTCCTCGTTTTCTGTTCTTTTTCCTTTTCAGGCTGATGTAACATTGACAAATCCTTTTAATAAATGAATCATGAACTCGGCCGTGTTGTGACGATCTGCCCCGAGCATTTTTGTGAAAACTAAGTAATTTGCTCGCTAACATATGTGAGAATCAAAACGTCCATAAAAACACTCAACTAATCCATTACCCATAATACATTCATGAGTATCTTTTATATAGTCCTACTGTGCGAGCAGGATATAAAGGAAGTCATATTATCATTCAGAACATATTCTCCCACACACACGCTACATATTACCGCCTCATTCTTTACAAGCATAGCCACTGGCGACATTCACACCTTGCTGAGATATTTGTATCGTAAGCCATAACAGCAGTAAATTCAGATATAATGGGACTTTTATGAAATCGCTTGGATTCATAAAATCTTCGCCAAGTGAAGATGAAGCATTGCCCTCCAGCGTGTCTAAAGGCAGCTATGTAATACATACAAGGTCTAGTAAGTTAGATATAATCAGATTGAGGTCTCTAATTGATACATGGCACACGTAACGGCGCGCTGGATGGGGTGAGCTTGTCAGTCAGACGAATCAAAGAGAAGCTGTCTGTAGCGATACTTTTTAACCCGACGGGTGATGCGTGCTGATGCCGAGACGGCTCGTTTCATAACTCCGATCTGAGAGGAACATTCATCAGGAAAATCTGAAGTGCGAGACGCCACCGTTTGACTTTAATGAGAACTCGAGGGGCAATTGCGACGACACCCGTTCAGCACATTGTTTTGAGAAATTTGAACAAATAGAAGTTACTCTATAACTTCCATAACTAATGTGACAAAAGTAGCTAATTATCACTTTTATCGCTAACGTTCTGCGGCGCTCCGCGCTCAAACCTATGGCCTATTGTTTAGCCATTCTTGTGGCTTTAATTGTCTGTTCTTTATGAACTAGCTGATACAAGTTTAATTACAGCGAGACCTTAGACAACAAAAGCCTCACGGACAATTTCTACATCCTTAATGAGCATTTTGTTGTCCTTTCTCATGATACCCATGTCACATACATTTTTTTCCCTAATCATTATAAATTACATTCTGACACAAAAAGGAAAAAAGAACGAAAAGATCTGCCATAATTTATAGCTGGAATCAAATTAATTGCTGGTGTGACAGGTGATAGGGAACTGCATTGACGATAAGGTCATTAAGTTGTGCTTATGCAGTAATGAGGCAGAAGGGAGAAAGGGAGAGGAGCGAGCGCTAGTTGAGAAGAGCGTTGTTTACCGAGCCATGAGGGGTTGCCTGGTGTGATGTGACCAATGCTGAACGAAACAGAATTCTTCCTTTGGGGAAAAAAAAAAAAAAAAATGGAGAGGAAGAAAAAGAAAAAGAGCAAATAAAGGCTGTGAGAGAGAGAGACGGTTGGGCTTGTGCGACACAGGCGAGCTGTCTGGGCAAATGCCACTGGATGTGACACTTTTAAAAAGTCTCAACATGTAAATCAAAAGTAGTTTGGCCTTAATGGATGTGTTTTAGCAGATGTATCCAAGGCAGCCAGGTCCGACGCCACAGCAACTGCCAGCCATGTCGGCGGGGATGATGTTTACAATAATGGGGAGAGGCAGTCCAATTTCGCGAAACACGAAGGCGCAAAAGCCACCTCTCTTCCTCAGCCTGCCGCCACCTTGGAAAGGGAGATGAGGTAGAAAACAACACTAACTTCATGTACACGGCTTTTGGAAGAGGGAAGCGCCTCAAAAGCACATCAGAAACAATTTCACCTTGGCAGGGCGCTTGTCAAAATCAAGAAATATCATACGGCGGCCTCTTTCCACCCTTGTTTTGTATAACTGTATTTGTAGCCTCGGGGTGTCACTCACATGCAGCCCCACACACAAACAAACACTGGCTAACATGCAAGACCCAAATAGACTGTTGGTGTTGTGTGACAGCGCTGAGATGGAGTGAGTACACACCTACAGACAGTGAAAGACACAACAAGGACCCGAGGGAACACTTTATAGACTCGGATATATTTCCTGAATGACAGCGGTTGCACCCGGGCTCTTCTTTTTCAACGCTGTACAGTTTCTTTAGGTTTTTATTTCTCTGTCCTTGCGCCCACCTAACAATTTAAGCGGCGGACCGCTTGATTAATGTGAGGTGACAATGACGAGACCGCTGCGACTTTCTTCCAGACGGGTCTCTTTATTAGATTATGGGTGGTGCTTTTTAATTTAACTTCACCTTTTTCGAAAAACGAACGTGGTTTTATGTCACGAAGCAAGTGAACAAACATAATATTTTCGAATGGATAAACTGTTTAAGCTAAACGGAGCCACGCTGATATGCCACCATGTGCGTGGGACTAATAGTCTTAATGTGCGTTTTATTTTTACACTCCATACATTTAACACCTTGAGATGATATGTCTGTGAGCTAAATAAGTACAGAAACGATTTTCTGTGGTGTGTAATCAGTGTACATTTCTGTAATTAGGTCTTACGAGGACTAATGAGAACTTCTTTAGCTTCGCACTTTAAAACCGAGAACGGCTACGTGCCGTTCTGTCTAATGGTGGTGAACTTTGAGGTGAGCACTTGGTTTGAGAAGGTGAGGACGTAACAATGAGCCTCTTGACCTCTTCCTGCTACAGAGCGAGTGACGTTGGCGTCACAAGCGTGCAGGTGCAAGAGGGCCAATTTAAGCCTCGCTGCCACCTCCACCCTCTCCACTCTCTTCATCTGGACTACAATCTGACCTGTGCAGCCTTCCACTCAAAAGCTAACGCTAGTCCGGTGTCCTTGATTACAGAATTGGTCATGAAAGAGCTGCGAGTAGGCAAAATGGAAGACCGCAGAGCTGAAAAGCTCACTGAGGGACTGGAACATGTTGGAGGGGCGCTGAGAGATGACCAAGGGGCGGTAGGCCCTCACTGTGATCTGAATCTCACACAGTTTGCCGCCAAGAGAAGTTCATTTCGTAAAAAGCCACGGCAAATTGTGCTGACAGTGGTAGTTTGAAAAGGTTAATTGGGCCATTATCTGCCTGTAGAGTTTGAGGGATTTATGGACGGGCGGGATACATCTCTGCCTTTCACAGACCCTCGCCATCTGCATGTCTAATATTCTCTGATTAGAGAACATGGTAGGCTCTAAATACTAAAAGCGTGTTAAATACGTTTTCATGCTTAAATGTAAGGATTACGTACATTATGAGCCTGCTCTTTCCTAATTAACATGTAACATTTTCATATTATTTAGCATTACTTATGCATCATATACATCTACAGTGGAGTCCACTGTCTGGAACATGGTGAAAATATGGGGTTAAAAATGTCATTTAAACCTGATGTATATTAGATATGTTAAGAACTGTTTAAGATTTAAGTTTTTTTTTTTTTTTTTTTTCTTTTGATTATTATTATTTTACATCCATAATCAAGTTATATAATTATAACATAATAAAGTTAAAAAAATACATAATTTTAATATAATAAGTGTCACATGATCTTTCAGAAATCATTCTAATTTGTTGCTCAAGAAATATTTAAAATTTCACCTTTTTAGAATGAATGAATGAATGAATGAATGAATAAATGGAAAGTTCAAAAGAACAACAAATTTACTTGAGAGAGAGAGAGAGAGAGAGAGAGAGATAGATAGATAGATATAATGCATTTTTAATATATTATTATTTTTAATAATAATTTTTAATATATTTTTAATATAATGCAGATTTAATGCATCCTTTCTGGGTAAACATAAAAAAAAAGTTAAATATATATGAAAATTGTGAATTTAATTTAGATTTTTATATAAAAAACTAAAAATATTTATAAAAATACATATTTTATACATCTATACATATACACAATATTTCTCTTAGAAATTTAACAATTTTTAATAAAATCATTCTAATTTGCTCATTTGGTGCTTAAGAAAGATTTAAAATGTCACCTTTTTTTTTAGAATGATTGAATTATTGAATAGAAAGTTCAAAAGAACAACATTCACTTCTATATAAATAATAAGTATGTTGTTAAAAGTAATAATATGTAATAATTACCTTGATTATTATTAAAATTAATTATTTAATATAATAATAGCATCACATGATCCTTTAGAAATAATTTTAATTTGCTCATTTGGTGCTCAAGAAATATTTACAACATTTGTTTTGAATGAATGAATGAATGAATGAATGTCATGTATAAGACAATATTTTTTTGTTATAAATCTAATAATTTCTAAATTATAAATTGTTATGAACAATTATAAATTGTTGTTGAAATATGTAATAATTACCTTGATTATTATTAAATTAATTATTTAATATAATAATAGTGTGACATGATTCTTCAGAAATCATTCTAATTGCTCATTTTGTGCTCAAGAAATGTTTACAACTTTTTTGAATGAATGAATGAATGAATGAATGAATGACATTTATAAGATATTAAAAATGTATTTTCTTATATATGTATTTTCTCTTAAATCTAATAATTTCTAAAATAAGTATGTTGTTAAAGTAAATAAACATAATTAACTTACTGATTATTATTAAATTAACTGAATAATTAACATCATACTTTATTCAGATAAAGAAGTTTTGGCATTTTAGACAGGGGAGTTAAATGAGTTGTTCAACTTCTTAAAGAGGAAATGTAGCCGTGTCCTTCACCTCACCCAGTCATGTGCTGATCTTATCTGTGGTGTTAAATGGCCATCTTATCAGTGACTTGGTGATTGTGCTCTAATCCTTAAATCATGATTGTTCTAATCTGCCGGTTGCTGTCTGCTGACCCTGGACAAATGACTGAAGAGAAGGATGAATAAATGCGTCCATGAGGGGGGTTAAGTTTGGCTCTGCATGAGTTGAGCACTGAGGCTTTGAGATGGCCACTCAGAATGGATCTTAACACTTTACCTCTCTGTGTTTTGTGCACTTGACAGGAAATCTACACACGCACACTGTACAAGCTAGCATAGCGGGCCATATTCACAAGTGAAAAATTGTTAAATATCAGTCATGGAGAACATCTCCGGGCATCAACATCCTCACTAACTCTCCTCCTCTCCCACTCTCGCTCTTGTCTCCTTCAGACACAAATGCTCTCACACACTTCCACCCCAGAGAGTAGCCTCTGATTACCAACCACTCATTTGTTATGCTCTCTGGCAAATCAGTGGCGATTCAGATGACAAATAAGAGGAAAAAAACAGCTGCTGTCAGGGTGTGATGTGTTAATTTCTTGACAGTCTCAGCACTGAAACCAATTACTGATTTAAGGGCAGGGAGAAAGAGGCCCTCAGCAACGGCTAATTAGGCTCCTTCAAGAATAAAGGAATAAAAGAAAACAAGGCTAGGATGGGGGAAGCAGGCAGGTAGTAACCGGAGTTCTGGAAAGAGACTGTTTCCGGTTGTCTTTCTCTTTCTGTCAATCTCAGTTGCTCATTTTGAAGCTGGCTTTCATGGTCTAATATGTTTAGGTAGGAGTCTCTCTCGCTTCCTTTCCCAAGAGGGATTCAGTTGTATGTTAAACCCTAGGGTGGATGTTGATTTGTTTAACTCCGGCTCAGGGATCATTTCAGATACATTTATTCGCTTTAATGCATGACCCCTCTGAGCGCAGGTCCCGCAGTGGAGTAATTGGGAAGGGCTCATCGCGCCTCAGGGCCTCCGTCATCCACCTTTTCACTGTAATCCCCAGTTTTGAAGCTTTGTGGGATCTTGCCCCCATCGTGTTTCGCCTAATCGGCTAATGATACCGTTGTCCAATGGTGTCAATGGCTATATAGCTAGAGACACCGTAAGGGGAAGAGTTGTGAATGGGACCGTTGTGGGGACATTATGTAAGCAGCAGGTCAGGTGGTGTCTGGATTATGGATGCGTCAGGCTAATTTATGGAAGCCTGTTTCCGCCCGTTACGGAATAAAAAAATATATAAAAGGTAATTGCGACTTTTTATCAAACAATTCTGACATTTCTTTTATCACAATTGCAAGTTTACATCAGTTTTTTCTCAGAATTGTGTGATACAAACTCGCAATTATGACTCTTTTCTCTGAATTGTGAGATATAAACTTGCAACTGCAAAGTCAAAATTGAGAGATATAAACACAATTCTGAGAAATAAAGCCAAAATTGCATGATATAAACTCGCAATTGTGAGTTATAAATTCAGTATTGCGAGATATAAATTCTGAATATGTATAAAGTCAGAATTGAGTGATATAAACTCGCAAATCGGACTTTTTTTCTCAGAATTGTGCGATATAAAGTCACAATTGTCAGAAAAAAGTCAGAATTGCGAGATTAAAAACTTACATTCAGACTTTTTCTTGCAAATGCAAGTTTGTATCTCGCAATTCTGACTTTTTTCACACAATTCTGACTTTTTCCTCAGATTTTTTTGGATATAAACTCACAATTGTGTGTTATAAAGTCAGAATTTCTAGATATAAATTCACAATTCTTTTTTTTCTCAGAATTGCATGATATAAACTCGCAATTGTAAGTTGTTGTAAGAATTGTACAATATAAAATCACAGTTGCGAGAAAAAAGTCAGAATTGCGAGATAAAAATGTACAAGTTCGACTTTTTTTTCTCACAAATGCGAGTTAGTATCTCGCAATTCTAACTTTTTTCTCTGCATTCTGTGATATGAACTCGTAATCATGAGTTATAAAGTCAGAATTGTGCAATATAAAATCGCAAATGCAAGAAAAAAGTCAGAATTGCAAGATAAAAACATACAATTCTATTTTTTTCTCGCAATTGCGAGTTTCTATCTTAAAATTCTGACTTTTTTTCTCAGAATTCTATGATATAAACTCGCAATTGTGAGATATAAAGTTAGAATTGTGATATAAACACAACTGTGAGAAAAAAAGTCAGAATTGTGAGATAAAAACGTACAATTCTGACATTTTTTTCCTCAGAATTGCATGATACAAAATTGCAGTTATGATTTTTTTTCTCTGAATTGTGAGATATAAACTTGCATCTGCAAATTATATGATCAGAATTGTGAGATAAATTCTCAATTCCGAGTAATAAAGTCAGAATTGCATATGAACTCACAACTGGGAATCAGAATTGCAAGAATTGTGAGATATAAACTGGCAACTGCAAGTTATAAAGTTAGAATTGTTAGACACGAAACTCACAATTTTGAGAAAAGAAGTCAGAATTGTAAGATATAAACTCGCAAATCTGACTTTTTTTCTCAGAATTGCGAGATAAAAAAGTACAATTCTGTCTGAGTTTATATCCCGCAATTTTGACTTTTTTTCAGAATTGTGAGATAAACTTGCAATTGTGTTTTATAAAGTCAGGATTGCGATATATAAATTCACAATTTTGACTTTTTTTTTAATTGTGAGATATAAACTTGCAATTGCAAGTTATAAAGACTTTTTACTCGCAATTCTGACTTTTTTTTCTCTGAATAGTGAGATATAAACTTGCAAAGATGTACTCGCAATTCTGACTTTTTTCTCCAAATTGCGAGTTGTAAAGTCAAAATTGAGAGACATAAAGTCGCAATTCTGAGAAATAAAGTCAGAGCTGGAAGATATAAACTCAGGAGTGTGCCTGAGTGTGCAATGTGAAGAGAATTTGCATTTATTCCTATCCAACTACACTATTTAACTGTATGTGAAGCATATACTCTGTCCTTTGTAGTTAGATGCACATCAGACTAGCACAATACAGAGCACATATCAAAATATATGATTTAACGGAAGTATCATTAGAGAAAATTATAATTGATTAATTTTCTCTGTGCCAGAAATGAGCACAAACATCAAAGACAAAAAATGAATATAACTGTGTTTATAAATATATAATTAGTTTTAATTTCTTTAGATCAAATGCAGATATGGCCTCTAGAGAGAACTATGGAAATTCAGTCTGTGCTGTTAGTTTGATTGCTTTGTCCATACTGTCTAGTATAAAGAAAAAAATCTCTGATATATTTTATATGTTAATGATTTTGTTTGAAGTCTAAGAGACATTTCCTTTTTCTTTTTCTCTCCAAAACGAGCATGTGAAATGAGTCACAAGTGTGTGATTTCAACATTTCCAAACTGAACCCTCCTCGCTCCTTCTAGACCAGCAAGATGAATGCGTTTCATAAGCAATAGAAGATTGCTGTCATTCACCGTTCTATAAAAATATGAAAGTTGAAAAACCTGTTGTTCTCTTGCGGTCTTGTTTTCTTACTTTGTCTCTTTCTCCTCAATTTTACATGCATTGTTTAGTTCAAAAGGGGAAAGCACACTGTGAGAAATGGGAATGTGCAGTTGTTACATTGAGGAGCAATTTCTGCTTGATCTGAACCAATAAAATGTCTTTCCTTTGTGCAATCTAACACACTTTTAGTAAATATTACTTTTATTACCTTGAATAATATATGTTAATTTAGAATTTACCACAGGAAGCACATTACCTGACAAAACATGTCTTACATTATATTTGATTTAATAAAATCAAATACACAACTGCAGTGATTACTGCTTAGGAAAATGAAGTTTAAAATATCTCCATCAAGCAGTTCTTAACTGACAGTAAGCACAATAAAAATAATTATGCCTGCAATTTTAATTGGCACCAACAAAATGACAATCACCAAAAAAATAGAGGATTAAGTCTCTCTAGAGTCTGATGTGTGAAAGTGACAGAAAAGACAACAAATTTTAATGATAATGTGCGTTAAATAATTCTCAAATTACCAAAATAGACACAAAATTATATATTTAGGTTAACGCTCTGTTAGTGAACCTCTTGTGAGTCGCTCAGATCAAACAGGAAGTACGAGTCCTTGCGATGATTCACCGGTTCATCCTTTGGTATGTCCAGACTTCTGTACAGTTTTGAGTCTAATTACACTGAATCTGCAATCTTGCACATTTTAGTCTATATTAAACGCTATTCTCTGTGGTGTGAGAATGATTTTTCTCCTGCTGTGGTTCACTGGGTGAGAGGGTCTGCTATTGACTGCTGTCTCTCTGGAGTTCTGGGTCGCTAGATCTCTGCCATCAGTATTGGTGTCAAAGTAGCAAGAGCACAGAGTCATTAATCCACCGGCTGGCCTGGTCATCAGGGATACGCAAGATTCAGCTCAGTTTTACATATACGTAAAAAACAACAGCATCATTCAGCGCGTTAGCTCGCACGCTAACCAAGCATGCCGCTAATAAGCGGAGGAGCCACTTTCCTGTTCTTTCCCGGCTCTTCTTGTCTCTCCTAATGCATGCGGCTGTGCGAGGAGCCGCTCTGCGTCTCAGACAGGCCGATCATCGCTTGATTTATGGCACTGACCGTTGCCTGCATCTCTCAAGCTAATGACACATACACTAAAGTCATTGATTTGTATGAATGCCCTCCGCTCTTCATCTATCACAATTTAATGTAAGGGGCTTTGCAATGCAGAGGTGGAGAGGCAGAGAGGAGCATAAAGAGGCGAGAGGGATGGGGCCACCGGTCCCCCCTCTCCCAAGTCATGAGTCATTTGATGCTACTTTAATATATAGACTCCTCCGTTTATGTAAATGGCCGTGGAAACGGAGTGCTATGTTCAATAAAGCAGATAATAGCAACAACAGGGACCGCTCGGCAGAATTACCTCCACACCCACTGGTTTCAAAAGGTAGGTGTTGTAACTCCGCCGTACTGTAATAAATTAGTTGGGGAATCTGATTTAAATCAAACACTCACTCTGTAACTCAAACTGCACTTTTCTTTCACTTTCAACCCCCCCCCCCCGAACTTGTTATTGTCATATGTGAAGTTTGGGGTCAGTAAGATTTTTTAATTTTTTTTTTGAAAGAAAGAAAGAAACACAAGGAGAATTTTATTCAGCAAAGATGCATTAAAAAGTCACAAAAAACATTTGTGCTACAAATGTTACAAAACAATATTCTGTTTCAAATAAATGCTTTTTAAACCTTTGTTCTTCAAAGGATCCTGAAAACAAAAATTATTGTGGTTTCTACAAAAAAGAAATGTTTTGTTACATAAATATAATCATTTTTAATAAAAACAAATCTTTTTTTTTGAGCGTCATCATTTTTAAGCATATTAGAATGATTTCTGGAGGATCATGTGACACTGAAGACTGGAGTAATGGCCAAAAATCCAGCTTTGCCATCATAGGAATATATGCCATTTTTTTTAATTGATTAAAATAAAAGACAGTTAAAATGAAAATTCTGTCATTAATTACTCACCCTCATGTCGTTCCAAACCCGTAAGACCTTTGTTCATATTCAGAACACAAATTAAGATATTTTTGATGAAATCTGAGAGCTTCCTGACCCTCCATAGACTGCAAGGTCCCTACCACATTTAAGGACCAGAAAGGTACCAAGAACATCGACAGAATAGTCTGTGTGACATCAGTGGTTCAACCATAATTTTAAGGATGATGACACGGAGGAGAAGAATTGCTGAATAAAGTTGTTATTTTAGGTTTTTTTTTTGCGCACAGAAAGTATTCTCGTAGCTCCATAAAATTATGGTTGAACCACTGATGTCACATGGACTATTTTGATGATGTTTTTGGTACCTTTTTTTTTTTTTTTTTTGACAAACAAATCAGACAAGACGCTATGTGTTTCTCATTTTGTCTGCTCCTGCTTACTTTGTGTGTGAACAGTATTGCTGGTGTCATTGTAATAGCTGAAGAATGACAATTGATAATACATAAAATAATACAGAAATGTTTGGAAGAGACAATATGGTAATGCTTTACAATAAGGTTTCATTTGTTAACATTAGTTCATGTATTAACTAACATAAACAAACAATGAACAATACATTTATTATACTTTTGGTAATCTTTGTTAATGTTAATAAAAATATAGTTGTTCATTGTTCATGTTAGTTCACAGTGCATTAACTAATATTAACAAACACAGCTTGTGCTTTTGATAATGCATTAGTAAATGCTGAAATTTATTCTTAGTTCATGCTAACTATTGTAGTTAACTAATGAACCTTATTGTAAAGTGTTACCGTCAATATTCTATGACTTGTCAGATACTGACAGAACAATATGAAGATTTAAACAAACGTAGAGTACTTTTATTCACTGTTTTAAACTAACACAATACAACAAGCACACACACTTTAAAATACATACTGTACTCTGGTTCCTGAAGCCCTCCTGGCTTCCTCTCAGACAGGAAGGAAGCAGTGCATTTTGACCTGCTTGGTGTTAAATCTGCCTGTGAGCAGGAAGAGGAGGGATTCATTCGGGTCTCCTGCTCTGTGGGGCAAATCTCATCACCTCACAAGATGAGTCTGCATCTTTTAAAGTAACTGGTAACTAAATGTGCCACTCTCTGAAGTTTTGCAGCTACGGGGACTACACAGAGTGTAAAATAAAGTGCACCAAACTTTGTGTCTTTACTAAGCAAGTTTTAGACACACTGTTTCTTTGAGCAATAAAGTCTGTGAAAATCGCACACTGGTCAACCTAAATTGACAAAATTGATGCTGTTTACTCCCTTAATAGGCGTTCATGGTCTTAATGTGCACCATTCATCAGTAGTCCAAACTGTTTTAAAAAATGATTTGCCCTTATATTGGCTGATACCACAAATCTGTCTGAATTTTTCAACCACCTGTCTCAGATATGTAATGTCCATTCGTTATTTTATTTTATTTTATTTTATTTTATTTTATTTTATTTTATTTTTTATTTTACTGTAGTTATGGCATTTTAATTGAAAATTACATAATTATTTGAAATATGAAGATTAATTATTCCAAATAAGATATCACACTTTGTCATACACTTAAAATAAACAAGCACACACTGAGAGAAAACTTGTCCGATCTTTATTTTGTCAATTGTATGGTTAGAATATAGTTGCTAATTATCTCGGTTCCATCTTGTGCTGAGCTGGAATGTGACTTGTGTTTCTAAGACCATGAGGTTGCCAGGTCCTCTGCACCGTCAAACACCTCCCCAGCTAATGATGCCAGCAAACAAACACAGGACACTCAGCATGAATCTGTTCACCTCAGTAATTCTCTTTAGGGTTTTCTCTAAATTGAACATGATCTATGCTCTTGCTATATTTTTGCATAAACACAAACACAAATTTTAACTATTATGTATAAACGGCAAAAATTAAGGACCTTCAATTGTACAAGTGTTCATTTAAGGTTATTTACATTTTAAATTCAGTATCTCAGTGACTTTTCAACACTCATCTCATGACCAATTCATACATATTTCACAAGGTGGCTAATTCATACGAATTCATACAACCTCACTCGTACAATTTTGTATGATTTGTATAGATCCTAGTGACGGGTATGTTTAGGGGTGGGGTTAGCGGTAGGTCATTCGTAGGAATTCATATGAATTGGGGAAATCGTAAAATATGTACGATTTAGCCAAAAACGTAAAAAGAAAAAAATTAGCTACCTCCTAAAACATATACGAATTGCCAGTCAGATTGGGTTGGACTTCATGGTTCATTGTCATTCATCGAGTTTTGAAAAATCTCAGCTTTTCTTTCACTCCTTTTTGTAAATGGAATCTTAAAACACAGTATTATTTTAACAGGAGTAACACTTTAACACACTTCAGTATCCAAGACATTTAATTTGTGAATAAAAGCAAAGGCATTTATCATCTCTTTTACCCTGCATGTATTGCATAAGGAAAATGCAATATGCGGAAAAGCCACGCAGTTCTGTTGCAACAGGGTGACACTTCCCTTAAAAACTCTACAACAGGTGGTTCTTTATAAAGTGGAATTCATCACTGCAAAACTCTTTCCAGTACACAAGTGAAAATCTGACTCTTATAATGAAGGTTTTTACTTGATTACCCTGGATCCAAACAAAGTGACAAGCTAATCAGAGGAATCTTGGATGTTATAAACAAAAACAGCCCAAAGAGAAGTCATCTGTGTTTGGAATGTCCGTGTTGAACCTGAGCATCTCAAAACAGATGTGCAACTCTAACCTGTTTTGAAGGGGGAAAAAAAAACTCCTCTTCTGTCTTTGGTTACTCGGAATGCTCTAATTATCTCATTGCTCTGATATCCTCGTCTTGTTTTAACGATTCGCATAGTACAGCTCGGCCAATTTACGGCGACGTGGTTTTCAAGTCATTTAACTCCAATTAATCATAAGCTGACTGTTTATTTATTGTAAACCTATTCTAAACTAAGCATCTCCTTCATTTTAAATGGAGTCAGACATCCTGAAGAGAGGTGATTTCTTACTCCGTTCAGGGGAAGCGCTTCGGTACTGTTAGGAGCAGCTTGATTGCCAGAGCCTTCCAAATCATCCGCAGGACCAATAACGAGACGTCATTCTTTTAAACGGTCATCTTTCCCAGAGAGGTGGAACATTTGTCATTTACAAAAGCTTTCAGTGAAGCGTCTGTCAGCACCGGCTCCAATTATGCAGGCTGGACATCTCTAACAAGGTGCGGAGGAAAGGATTTCTGGACAAACAATGTCCGTCCGTAATGAGAGACCCTCATTTGAGTGTCTTCTCGCTCTCAGGGATTGATTCCACCGCAAACTATAAGCCGAGATGTTTGCCTTCGCTCAAGAACATCGCTTAAAGTAAAAACCGGGAATTAATAATAGTAAAAAAAAAAAGTTGTTTGTGCCAGCGTTGCTTACTGTTGAGGACCTGCGCTGCAAACTTTGCTTCCTCACTCAAAACTTTTGACTGTGTGATTATAAATCATGGCAGGAACAGTGTCAATACGGAGGCAGAGGAAGGGGGGCGAGAGACAGGGATCACGAGGAAGATGGTACAGAAAGCGTTCACTGGAGGCTCATTTCGCCCTATTCACGCGCATAGCCAAACAAGGCATGGATTGTCAATGCGGAGGGAGTCGTGATCAATGCTCCGGGGCCCGCTGGATCCACATTGATTTCTGCACTCTCAGATTTTCGAGCAGGCTCTTCATCAACACAAGCACTTTGTCCTTCCTAAATAATCAGATCGAATGGCGGGGTCCGCCGTCCCAACAGACTGGCGTGTCTGTGATGTCGCTTGAGGTTGAGACCGGGCCAGGGTGGAGAACACGAGAAGGCAGACACTTGAATTGTTAAAGGTAGAGACGGTTCAGCAGTCGCCTGGAGCGTGAAATCAAATGACTTTGCACTTCAGATGCTGTACCTTTACCAGTCTATAAGTTATCAAACAAAGCCACGTCTATTTTTTTAACCTTTGTCTTCGGTTCTGGTGAAATGGCCTCCTGTGTCTTTAATTTTTGATTCGCTTCATGATAAATGTTCTGAAACATTTTACGGAGAGGCAGGTAATCCTGAAAATTGACCTTCATTTGAATTTTTCATAAAAAGAGAGGGAAAATAGGAATAAATCCATGTCTACTTTTGTTCCAAAAAATACATTAATCTAAGCGTTTCAGCCCCCCACCTCCGAGTGAGACTACGCTCTATCAAACTTCCCCTGTCGCACTCGCAGAAACCAAAATTTAATTCCTCTTCCTGAATGTGTTTCTGTCAATATAAGAGATATAAATAGCTGTGGGAGACAGTGACCATTCATAAATCTAGCTGAATATTTAAAGAGGGTCTTTGGGCAAGAGAGAGAGAGGGAGAAAGAGAGAGAAGGAAGGGTCGCTCAACTTGCTCCTCAATTTGATCAATCGTCTTAGTCTTACCTCTGCACTCGGAAAATTACAAATTGGAATCATGGAATCAGGGGCAGTTTATCATCTCATTGGAGCAGGCCCGTGAGCTCATGTTTTACAGGAGAGTGAGATTCAAAACTAGCGATGATGTGTTTGTGGCGAGTGGAACTTCACAGCCAAACAAAATTCTTTCTGAAGTTACGGAATCTTGAAATGTTATATAAATTTGTTTGCACGCTGAAGCTGAACCAAAAATAAGTGTTATGGTTTATGTTCTATTAAGTAGTATCTCATGGATGTATCACAATGTTTGAATAGATTTTAGATTAAATGTGTCCCTGGACCACGAAACCAGTCGTAAGTAGCACGGGTCTATTTGTAGCAATAGGCAACAATACATTTTATGGGTCAAAATCATTAGGATATTAAGTAAAGATGATTTTCCATGAAGATATTTTGTAAATTTCCTACCGTAAATATATCCAAACTTAATTTTTGATTAGTAATATACATTGCTAAGAACTTAATTTGGACATCTTTAAATGTGATTTTCTCCATATATTTTGATTGTTTTTTGCACACTCAGATTCCAGATTTTCAAATATAGCCAAATATTGTCCAATCCAAAATTATTTATTCAGATTTCAGATGATGTATAAATCTCAATATCAAAAATTTGACCCTTATGGATGGTTTTCTGGTTCAGGGTCACAAATTATATATTTTTTATTCTTTTCTCTCTCTCTCTTTTTTTTTTTTTTTTGTCATTCTGTATGGAAATTATAAACCGTACTTGTTGTGGTGGAGCCAGGTAATCAGAACACATAATGCCTCATGAAAGGTAATGAAATTGTATTATCAAAATGTGATGTAACGGGTGATATTCATCCATGCACAGACACTGTTAGATTCTCTCTCCCTGTTAGATTTTCTCTCTGGGGAAGAAACAGGCCAGCAAAAGAGGAGACACAGAGAGAGCGTCTGTAGCTCATTAAAGGACTATTTTAATAAGCTGACTCCAGGCTTGACAGAAATTTAGATACCAGGCCCTCCATGCTTTAATTGTTTTAATTAGTTGATGTAATTGGCCCACCTTATTGTATCACTGGAGTGATGGTAATATGTCAGTTACAGTCACAGAAATTA
This sequence comes from Cirrhinus mrigala, assembly GCA_036247105.1. Classification (NCBI taxonomy): domain Eukaryota; kingdom Metazoa; phylum Chordata; class Actinopteri; order Cypriniformes; family Cyprinidae; genus Cirrhinus; species Cirrhinus mrigala. The sequence continues at coordinate 24,763,533 of CM070013.1, forward strand.
TTCTCTTCATGTCCTCATCTCAATGTGGATGTGCTTTAGAAATTAGATTCATGCTTGTGGAACATGCTGTTTAGTTACTGAGCAGTTACAGATTGAAATCTGCTATTAATAGCCCTTTTTTCATAATTTTATAGTCTCACAGATGTATCATGACTGAGAATTTGATGTGTGTGCAGGTTAGGTAAGTGTAATCTAATTTACTAAAACTGATTTTTATAAAGGGTAACACTTTACCTTGAAGTGGTGTGCATAAGACTGACATAACACCTTCATAATCGTGACATGACACATGTCATGAATATGAAGGAGGTTTTATGCATGTTTATTACTACTGTTTATTACTATTTTATAACAGTGTCATTAATATTTTTCTTGACCTCAATTACAATGGTACAAGTTGAATTTGTAATTAAAATGGCATTAAGTGTTAATACTCTGTCAAATTATTTTATAACAGCATCATGAATATTTTTCATTTCATGTGTTTTTTTTTTTGTTGTTTTTTCCTCCAACAGAAGATCAGATAATAGAAACAAATTGTAAAAAAGAAACAAATATAGAGAAAATCACCTTTAAAATTAAGTTAGCAATGCATATCACTAATCAAAAATACGTTTTTGATATACTTACAGAAGGAAATTTACAAAATATCTTCATGGAACATGATCTTTACTTAATATCCTAATGATTTTTGGCATAAAAGAAAAATTGATAATTTTGACCCATACAATGTATTGCTGGCTATTGTTAAAAATATACCTATGCCACTTAAGACTGGTTTTGTGGTCCAGGGTCACATATTTCCAACTTGTAATTCTGCCATGCACGCTCAATATGCTGAGCACCAGTCCCTGGATCAACAAAGTGTCTTTTATGGCAGACAGAATACTGACGATACCTGTACTGGGTAAGCTGTCTCTTGTAGACACGCCATTCATCCATAAGGATTGATGTTCTTGGTCTGATGTGTCATTGAATTTGGCCTATAAGTGTTTGCCTTCAGCGGTCCTTGACGAGTCTCAGAATGGGTCTTCTGGAAATACCATCAACCTCTAGCATCCAGAAGACTCACTGGCGTTCATGACGTAAGTGTTGCCACATCAGCTACGATGGTATTAAAAAATAAGTAAAACAAGATCAATTCTTTAATAAGGGTTGTGCTGTATTTTTATTTATTTATTTATTTTTTCAATCACTGGAATTCAGTTCTCTTGGACAGTTAATAGACTGATCCTTCTTATCTGGCTTGATAACAAATAATTGCCCAACAACCATTTTTTAATTCATCTGCTTACAACAAAATATTAGTTCAATTTCATATTTTTCTGTACAAATGTTGTCATAAAGTACAACATATATAGTATATAACATATAATTATATAGTCGTATAGTACAACATTGTCTTGGTATTGTCAAGTTGTCATGACAAAGACACTGACAGGTTATGATGTATTGGCTTATGTCAAGTTGTCATAACAAAGGCATCTCATACAATTCCATCTTTGCATTAAAAATGACATAACTGAGCGAATGACACTTAATGACAGTTGTCATAAACATTGATAAAACCTCCTTCATATTCATGACGTGTCATGTCACGATTATGAAGGTGTTATGTCAGTCTTATGCACACCCCTTCAAGTAAAGTGTTACCCTATAAAGAGACTTGGTCCAAATGGTGAATCCCAGAAGGCTTCACAATAAAAACACTGATATATATACAGTCAAACCAAAAATTATTCAGACACCAGATATAATTTTTATTTTATTTTATTTTTTTTACTAGTGGGATAGTGCATGCCACTATCATTCATTTATGTAAGTGAGGATAGCAAAATAAAGTAAATTGTGACATATTATACAAAAAAAATTCTTCATACAGTGGATTACCAGTAAAAATGATACAACATTGGGACCAAACACTATTCAGACACTTTGACCTGACCATGCTTTGCTTAAGTGTTTTTCATTTAATTGCTAATGCAACCTTTTTACACCACAGACTGAACAAAATTAAGCTTTGCTTGGTAATTGGTCAACAAAGTATTGATAGATGTGTAAATATTGTCATACTAACAGTTGTCTGATTTTTTTTTTTCTTTGGTTAATTGTAATCCATTACATACCTTTCTATCAAAGTTATCTGACATTATCAAGATGAAATTGTTCTGACACAGTTTAATTCTTGTCATATTTTACCATTTTCTAAACTAGAGTAAATAAACTGTGATCATGTGAGAAATGTTGAAGATGTCTGAATAAATTGTCTGAATAAATCTGTATGTCAAAATATATCCAGAAATTTATAGAAACAGACATTCTAAAAAATGCTGGGGTTTATTTTTTTATTTTTTTACCCACGTGCTGGGTTATTTTTTAACCCACATGCTGGGTTCAACTTGTTGGGTCATTTTACTGGGTTATTTTTAATATTTGTACCCAGGTGCTGGGTTGTTTTTCTGTAACTAAGTTGCTGGGTCATTTTTAACGCTAGGTTATTTTTTTTTTCCTACCCAACCACTGGGTTAAGCCTGTCTCTGACGAAACAGCCCAGCTGCTGAGTTACAGTCAGAGCGCGGGTTTTTGAGTCCTCTACAGGAGAGAGTGGTTCTCAGCGCAGCCAATTTGGTGCACTTCTTCAGTGTAAAAAGGTTTGTATACATTTTATTTCATTTATGAAGTCTTTACTGTGCTGTAGATTATATTATTTTGCGCAGTGCAACATACAAGGTTGGGATGTCAGTCAGCTGTGTCAGCAGCGGTCACTTCACATGGTGGAAATGCCTTTTGCCTTGCATTAAATAAATGTTTTTTTTTTTTTGTTTGTTTTTTCATTGTAGTATTAAGTTTAAATTAATTTGATGTTAAAATATGTTCTCTAATGTCAGTACTGTTGGGCAGGTTTTGGAGTCAGTCATGACATCTTTCAGCTGTGAGTGAAACGCGAGGCCGTGGTCTGAAGTTCGCAGTTACCCCAGCGAACAGCAGCCCTTCACCAGCTCAGATTTCGGCGACACACCAGCACGAGAATTAGCTATTTTGGTAAAATATGATTAACGGTTGAATAAATTAAAATTAAAATGCTACTATTAAATGTTACATTTTTTTTATGTCTAAAATGCTTGTTAAACGAGTTTAAATGTACGTAATATTGTAAACTATGCACCCAAATAAATTAAATTTGTCTTGTATTTTGTCCATGTGCTCTTGGTTAATAATAAATGTTCATCTTTTGATTATTGCTTTTGCCTCTAGTAATTCCGTGTTTGTTTTTTCAGTTCCAGTCCATTTTGAGCCAGCAATATAATAATTTTTAAACAATAGTTCACTTACATAAAACAAACCAACATGTGTGGTAAAAACATTTAACCCAACCTGCTGGTTTAAAATAACCCAGCTTGTGTTCTCCAATATTTACCCATCGCTGGGTTGCCAAATAACCCAAGTTGAGTGTAGAGTGTATGTATTGACAGAATAGTTTGATGTGAAGCCTGAACAATTTGAATCATTTACCCACAAATGAACATTTTGTTTTTTTTTTGTTGTTGTTTCAAATTCGACTTGCCTTAGTGAAAGATAAAAGTAAAGACTAAAGATTGCTGCTTCAGAAGAGTGGTCCATATGACTCATGAGCTATTTATCACGTCTTCCAGTGTTTTTGTGAGAGAAACAGGCTGATTTTTTTTTCTCTCTCTCTTTTTTTCTTTTTTTTTTTTTTTTTTTGTTTAAATAATATCAGTATTCACTTGTAATCTTTCTCTCCAGTGAGTGATTAACTGCTGTGACCAGATCATTGAGTTGAACTTCAGAATAAAATCAGGTTTGCTGTTAACTTAGTTTTGTAAATAAATTATTCAGACCAGATTTGTCAAATGGATCAACTGACTCTTTGAAAAGATCCAAACGAATGATTCATTCAAAACATCAGACTTTACTCATGATCTTGGTCTTACGAACCAAGTTTATATTTTTATGGTGTATCTGCATCTTTCCGGAAAGCATTGGTCATCATTCATGGTAACTGCATCCCAAAAAGGATAAAAATCAATCTTCAGAATTTATCCTTTTATGTTCCAGCTTTGGAACGACGTGAGGGTGAATAAATGATGACCGAATTTTCATTTTTGTGTGAAACATCCCTTTCATTAATTAAATGATCTGTTCAAAACCTAGCATAATCATTGAGACACAACCAACTGGTCTGCATCAGCAAAAGCTTAAAATAAACAATAAATTAACACATGACTTTTTTTGTGTGTTGGGATCATTTGAATTGCAGATTTGAGTAACAGACACATCTGCAGAGAGAGGTTTACAAGATCTTCTGCACGCCTCCCCTGCTTTTATTTCAGCAATTAATACCCCACACATGAGCTTTCTGACATTTGTCTATCAACCGCACTCTGAGTCACAACCACTAATTAGTGTCAGAGAAGAGAGAGAGAGAGCAGACAGACAGTCTAGCCTTACCCTCCAGTGCTGTTTAATGATCAAACCCAGAGGGCTTGTCATGAGTGACAGGGACAGAATATGGGCAAACATCACATTAGAGGAAGTACTCACACATTAGCCCCGCAGTCTCTAATCCAATAGGAACTCAAGGCATGCGATTCTCCCACGTCAGTGCCAGAATTTCATAGACCCGCAGAGAGTACGAGACCCATTTTAAAGAATACGCCATTGATTTTATTCTCTGTTATGCCTGATACTCAAAGCTCTTTGCTGATCATTTAATTATGACCCATTGTGTAACATCAAGTCACCTTGCACATAAACGTCTGCCTCAGTCCAATCATCTTCCTTTGGGTTCCTCCTCTTTCCCTGGTGTGAGGATAAATTGTTTTGTAGCATTCTAATCTGTCTGTGACCTCCTCTCTGCTCCTCTGATGGCCTGGGTATTAGACGATGATCGTCACTTCCCAAGCAGGTTATAGTACGCAGCATGCAGTCGAGAGATAGCGAGGGATAAAATATGTATTGGTTTTTTTTATATTGTGCTGGAAGACAAAAAAAAAAAAAAAAACAGGAGAAGAAAGAGGGAAATCAACAATCTGCTTATTTCTCCTCGGATATCCGACTCCACCGCTAAAACCTGGCCGATGTTGTGATATTTGTGAAAAATATTTGTGAATTTTGCATAGATTGCTCAGTTATCATTTCCAGCTGCGTCGCACATTCTACTCTCCATATAATCGCCTCACCTTCTTATTTCTTTCTTCTCGAGCTTCTTTTTCTTTTCTCCTTCCTTTTTTCTCCTTCCCCACTCTTCTTCTGACAAGCCATGGGTTTTCAGCAAAGAAAGCGAGCATTAATTAAGACAGTGCCAGCTGTAATTTTCTTGGGAAGTAAATTTCTGCACAACTAAAGGTTACGGGGACCTTTTCACTGTCAGAATTTACTACAGCCTGTGAATGTTAATGCAGCTAATGAAGACATGCTCTCAGTTTCTGAACTTAAAAGTACCACTGCAGAGAGAGAGAGAGAGAGAGAGGGAGGGAGAGATGAGAGAGCGGAATAGGAAAGGAAAAAAGGACAAAAATGAAAATCCATTTTGACGAATGCAGTCAGATCAACCATATTAATTTGATGCGACCGCTTGATTTAATTGCAACATTTGGAGGCTTTGTTTGATCCCTAAGCAGGATCAGCATTATCAGTGAACATATGCTCTGATAAACACAGAATGCAGGCTATTAGTTGGACGTTGTGCAAAGTAATCACTATATATTGTTTCTGTGGGAAACTTCTTCAGCCTTCGGTTGCAACGAATGCACCGTAAGATACTTTGAAATGCAAGCAGCTCTTTGTTAGAACAATAAAACCACTGTCACTTGGCTTGCTTGACCAAAAACATTGGCAAAGAAAAAATGATTCCTGACATGAATGATAGAACTGTTGAGCAGTGTAAATAAACATCTAGCAGAGCAGTTCAGAGATGCTAGCGGACGCCCCTCTCATGGGTTTACAGCTGCATGAAGCAAAAGTCTGAAGATAAACATAGTTCCACCCTTTGAGAAAATACGGGAGGCTAATAAGGAGGTTGCAACAACAGAGAGAGCACCATGTTGGAGGTAAAGGTGTTGGTAGTCTGAATAATTTAAACATGAACATGCAAGCACAAACTATCATTTGTTTCGGGCTGGTTACGTATATCTAAAATAGGCTGGCCGTGCACAAACAAGTACGCCGTCCTGGCCGGGGAGATGATTTGATGTTGCAGATACAAAGTAGGTCTGTTTCAGCTCGGCCTTGAATTTTCACGTGCTCAACACTCAGCCTGCAGATGGGACAAAGAGATGGTGATCAGAAAACAAACAATACAACCCCCCCCTTCGCTCCCCGCAGCGGCGGAGGCTTTCACGAGATGGCTCTGAAAGCTGCAATCAATGACAAGGTCATAAAAAGCGGGACGGCACGGCAAAGAATTCCTGAAGAAAGTAATATTTAACCTGAGGCTAGAGAATAATTTGACTTTCTCTTGATCAGTTTAAAAAATCTCCTCTGTCAGTGGCGGCAGCTTTATACAAATTAATGGCCTTTAGTGAAAATCTCCCGCGCTTGGGTTATTAATTGTTAAAGTGCATACATTAAACAAAATGAGTAAAAAGTAATTTTAATAAATTATCCTCTCCCAAAACCTGCCCGGAAAGGAGCGCAGAACACAGCACGATATCTAAGCGGTGCGTGATCCTTCAAAATAATGTGGCATAAATAAGAAAGAGGAACGAATGCGGTGTCCACTAGTATCTCATTAGGCTCCAAGCCTTCAGCACAATTAGCTCAACCCCCCGTACGCACTTCCTCAAACAGACCTCAAAGTCCTGGATTAGGCTCTCCGTTGCTTCTGAAGCCTCCTCGGGCTGCTTGGATGGCGAGCAGATGCGCGGGCCCTGTTGCGTGTTTGTCAGTGCTGAAGCAGAGGTTAACTTCAGTTCACTCGACAGGGTAAGCAGCCATTTAATTACAGGACTTTCTGGTCAACTGAACACGCTGCTGTCAAGTGGACAGGCTAATGTCTGCTTGTTTTCTTGCCTCTGCTGTAGCATGCAAGAAACACACTCGTGCGCGTGCCGGTGGATGAGAGGGCATCTCTTTGTTTTTGTGTGTGTTTTGAGGGAAGAGTTAGTTTGAGCTTGACTACTTGGAAACTGATTCAGATAATTGCTTTCTGCAGATAAAAACGTTGTTCGTGGCCAATGCATTACCAAATTTAAGAGAATGTACAATGAATGCCAACTGCTGAGAACAATCATTGAGGACAAATATTCAGCTGTAAAATATTTGACGTAAAGAGATTTCCAAATGAATAAATCATTTGCATTTATTCATTTAGCAGATGCTTTTATCCAGAGACTTAAAAATGAGAAGAAAAGAGGGAGAAGCAATTAATTCACAATACTAGTAATGCTGTACCATAAGCAATGCAGTTGAGGTAAGGTATTTATCTATTGATTTAATTATTTATTTCAATGAAGTTGAGTTGGTTTCCTGTTTGGTGTGTAGCTTGGAAAAGGCTGCTGCTTCTGGCTTGTCCAAGTAGTTGTTCCAGTCACCAAGAACCACAAGTGGAGTGCCATCTTCAGGAAAAGAGGGCAGCGGTCTAGCTCTTCAATGAAGTGACCTACACTACCAGTCAAAAGTTTTTGAACAGTAAGATTTTTCTTTTTTTTTTTTTTTTTTAATTTCTTCTGCTCACCAAGCCTGCAACAGTAAAACAGTAAATTTACTATTTAAAATAATGCTTTCTATTTAAATATATTTTAAAATGTAATTTATTCCTGTGATTTCAAAGCTGAATTTTTAGCCTCATAAAAACACATGAACCTTCAGAAATCATTCTAATCTTCTGATTTGCTGCTCAAAAAACAATAGTTATCATTATTATGTTGAAAACAGCTGAATAGAATTTTTTCAGGTTTCTTTGATGAATAGAAAGTTCAGAAGAACAGCATTTATCTGATATAAATCTTTTGTAACATTATAAATGTCTTTATCATGACTTTTGATCAATTTAAAGCATCCTTGCTATATAAAATTATTATTTATTTAAGTTCTTTAAGTTAAATTAATATATATACTGATGCTACAAGCTTTTGGTGTAGTGTATAATGTTACAAACGCTTTTTTTTTTCCAGATAAATGCTGAAAAAATTATAAATATTGCTAATAATAATAATAATAATAATAATAATATTTAATAATAATAATAGTTTCTTGAAAAGCAAATGAGCATATTAGTATGATTTCTTAAGGATCGTGTGACACTGAACACAAAATTTTGCTTTTTTCACGGGAATAAATTACATTTTAAAATAGAGAATAGCTATTTTAAATAGTACAAATATTTCACAATATTACTGCTTTTGCTGTATTTTGGATCAGATAAATGCAGGGTTGGTGAGCAGAAGAGACTTCTTTAAAAAACATTAAAAAACTTACTGTTCATAAACTTTTGACTGGTAGTGTAGCTGACCTGGTAAACATTATATAGTTACATAAACAGCAGGATACGTTAAATTGTGTGGGATTCAAATGATGTGGTACTTAAGTTGTCTGATTGATGGATTTCATATTTCCATTCACCAAAAAAATAACACATTCATTTTTCATGCTTACTGTTTATTTTCATTTTCAACTCTGATTCTCACTTTGTTCCACTTGCCATGTCTCTGTCCTATAGCTGAGATAGATATACCCAGAGAGGGAAGACAGAATAATATCTGCTTGAGGTGTCCAGGGAGAAGATCACTCATGATAGTTCCCAAATTTTGCCCTAGGAAAAAAAGAGAGAGATTGATATTCATTTTAATAGCAGAAAAGACAGAAAGGCAGGTAAAAGCATTCACAAAAATAATGAATTGTCATTCGATGGTCGTTTGGCCTCATTTTCTCTTTCTGAAGATGTGACTGATAATCATCAAAAGATGATGTGATTGTCTGAGGACCAGATGTTTTTGAACATCTGGGAGGAAAAAAAAAAAAAAAAAGCACTTAGAAAAAAAAGTTTAAATACTCATTGTCTTTTTCCTATTTTTTCATGCTTATGGATTCTTTTATTCATTTGCTCATTCATTCATTCATTAGAAGTGACTTAAATTTATACAATATTATGATTCTACTGCTACAAAAATACATGTAAAATGGTTCATACCAAATGAATGCATTCAAGTTATAATAACATTGTTGTTCTGTTTTCACTACAAAGATCATTTCACAGCTCTACACTTAATTATAAAATACACTTGCTAAAAATAATGACCTTTTACTAACTTTTGCATTCCTTCCAGTGTATGCCTTATCTTTCAATTTAGATTTTCTGAACTGATTTTACAAGTAGTTGTGCTACATGACAGTTGCTGCAAATCAACAATGTCAGTATTTTTAGACGTTCAAGAGTTTATTGGCTGGTAAATTAGCATCAGCTGGATACCTGACATCTACAGCAAATGATATTATTATTAATTAGAATCCTTTTATAAATCTTTGTCTGAAGAATATGGCTCTAGCTGTCAAGTATGGCTTTATGACTGTAAATGATAAATGTGCGAATTTTATATTTGTTCTTTCATGCCAAGCAATTTACCTAAGTAATAATCTTGCCAGGTTTAAGCTAAAAATATTCAAATGTGCTTAGTGATCTCATTTTTCTGTACGTATGTGTAGGTGTAGCCTAATCAACCTAAGAAGTTTGCTAAACTGTCTGCTTAATCTATAAGTGACTGCATTCAAAAGCTTAAGGGCCATTTCTACATGCATTTTAACCTTTTGCTAACATCAAAGCGAGCATTCAGACTATACACGTTCAACCCTCACATTGGCTAACCCAAGTTATTTTTATAATTTGCATGTGTATGTATGTTAGTCTGATGTGCCCGCAGTAACACAATGGCACTGCCATCACTCCACTTAATGGGTCAGTGGGTCGTCAGAGTCCCATCATTGTCCTTGATACGAGTAAAAGCAAGAGGGAAAGATTCATTTGTGTGTGTTGGGTAGAATGCGTTTGGTGTGTCCTGCTTTAGTAATGAAAATCGCAGGGGCGTGAAACACTAATGAAATGTGTGTGTTCACGTGAGTTGTAATGGCAGAGGGAGTAGTTCACTGCACACAACAGTGGGCAATAGCAGGGAATAGATGTAACCACATTAGCTAAAAGAATTACTTCATATTACAATAATGTGACATAGAGCTTGTGCTAACCATTGCGTATTTAACACCACTGCCAGATCCTTGCAGGCCAATATGAACTATACTCCATAATGCCACGAGAACAGCTAACAAAAATTACATTTCATTAGACCGCCGCCGAAAGTGGTTCAGGCAATGGCTTACAGGAGAAATGGGGATTTGAGAAAGGTTATAGTTCAGGCCAGTATCTGTGGTTTAATATCAAGGCGAAAGTGGGCATTTAACTTTCAAAAAGGTAAAACATTTGCCTACTCTCCAAGGCCCCCCATTAACTAGATGGGGAGAAAAAAAAAATGTGGAGGGGTTGGGGAGGGGTGAATCTCTTTAATTCTGTGGCGTTCCAGTACTCCAGGGTTAAATATCTGCCATCGTTTCCATGTATTTGCATCTGATTAGCATAGAAATGCTCATTGGGGGCTAAAGCAAAGCCATACAGACAGGGGGAGCCTGTAATTTCATTAGGTCACATATCTAAGTGTTTAACTTGGAGCCCATGATAATGTATTCATTGTTGTCGTACTGCCATGGAAATAGGCCAGCAAGATAACCAGAATCTATTTGCTCACATTGGAAAACCGTCTATTTGAGGTAGAACAGAATTGTGATCACCCCCCCAAAATGTTAACCTTTAACCCCTTTACACTTACACAAATTGTAAAGTGAACAGAATCACATGCAATTCAGCTGTAGGGGTGTTTCATTTTTGGATATTAGTTAGCAGCACTGTTGTGCTAGCATCCCGGGTTAGATCACTGTCTAGCGTAGCATTCAAGACTGTGCCGTGTAATGGTGTTAGCGGAGACAGTTGGATGTCCCTGCAATGTGTTAGAGCAGATATTAAACCGCTGTGAGCTAGTACCCACTTGAATGCCCTTGAAAAAAAGCCACCATCAGGGCACATGCTCCTGGGAGATCGCGGTATATTACCGTGAGGAAAAATAGTGGGGAGAAAAAAAAAAAACAACAGCAATAAAATGAAGGCAATAGGTGGCTCTTAGAACCACAAGCCTGATCTGTTTCATAAATCATTCTAATGCAGGACTAAAAAGGGTGCATATTTTAATGAAGGAGAAGGAGACGGCGAATCTGGAGAGTTAGTCACACATACGGGTGGTCGTACCTGAAAAAATTTTTACTTTGAAACAAATATCACTCAGAAATGGCTAGTGAATTTCACAAATAATTACACACACTCTAAAAAAAATTGCTCGGTTATTTCAGTGAAATATGGACAAACCCAGCAATTGGGTTGTTTTAAATGTTTAACCCAGCCTTCTGGGTAGTTTTATTTAATTCAGCTATTGTTTAAAATTACTATATGGCTGGCTCAAAATGAACCAAAATAGGTTGTAAATTACAAATCAGACACATAATTACTGTAGGCATCAGCAATCAAAAGGTGAACATTTATTATTTAAAACATATGCATTATTTAATTATTTAACTCAAGCAAAAAAAAAAAAAAAAAAAAAAAAAAATCATTTTTGCGCAATAATTAAGTTAAATAAAACTACCCAGAATATTTAACCCAACTGTTGGGTCAAAACAACCTAACTGACCCTTCGAACTCTCCAACAAACAATTCTGCTCTCACACTACACATCGGAACAAAGAGGAAACCAAGAACACACTGATAGACAAGACAGAGCAGGTTACTTCTAATATGAAACAAGGTCTCAGCTTTAAAATGTTGTAATTTTTTAAAGAAATTCAAACAATAAATACTGTTTTATGGCTCTTTAATGTGTCATGCTAGATCGCTGTTTTGCCTTATTATATCAATCGACACGTGAACTGATCATTTTTTCTTGTTTACTTAAAGCATGAAAAAAAAAAAACATTAATGAACATCAGAACGTATTTTATTTCATCCGTTGAAATACGTTAATAATACACACAAATGTTCAAGTTTAAGTCTGCCGAAGTTAATCTACTCTCTTGTCTGATTAGTTTGTCAGACAGAATGCTGGATTTTGCGTCATGACTGGTCAGATCGCCTGTCAACCAAGCTGTTTGCGAAAGGGTCAGTTGCTCAGTTTGTCTATATTTCACCCAGCACTGGATTGCTTTTAAACCAGCACTTTTTAGAGTGTAGAAATGGTAATTAGCACACTGAATTTAAAAATACAATTTTGAATAGAAAAGGTGTATTTTCTTGTAAAATGTAATCCAATAATCTTTGTTTGTAACATTAATAAATCATTTACAGTGTATAGGACAGAGAGACACATTTAAACACAATCATGCACACCTGCAACAAGTGTTGGAAAAGTTACTTTGGAAATATAATAGGTTACAGATGACAATTACACTATTTAAATTGTAAGAAGCAGTGTACTATTTTAATTTACTTTATTAAAGTTATTGAAGTAATGTAACTGATTACATTTGATTACTTTTAGATTACTTTTTTTAAATTTCTGATTAATGTTAATAATTTTGAAACAATTAAAACAGGCAGGTCCTTACATTGGTACTCAACACTACCAGGCTTTCAAAATCCTTCATCACTTGAATTAAGATTATAATCATTTAATTTAAAATGAACACCACCACAAAATCAGACTTTAACAGCTCTTTTTACTTTGAGGTTAAATACAGATTTAAAACCATAACAAGATGTAGTTTAACAGCTGTTTTTGAAATCAAATCTTTGCATAGCTATGACAGGAAACACTGGGATCTAACGATGCCTTCGAAAAAAAAAAAAAAAACATAAAGCATAAAAAATTAAAATAAAACAGTTATCGAATAAGCTTTGAAACATTGATGTCTTATATTTTAGAGTGTGTGATAATATTCAGATGTAACCCCCTAGTAATCATTAACATTTTCATAAGTAACTGTAACAGATTATAGTTACATTTATTGTGTAATTAAATTACATAATTCAGTTACATGTAAGTAGTTACTCCCCAAATATTTAGAATTGATATACAAGAGAAATTCTGTTCCTTACAGAAGTCTGCAAATATATTTATCACCATGTTAGTCTCTGGCCAACCGCAAAGAACAATTTCCCAGTTAAACAATTAAGCAAATCCTTTACAGACATTAAAATGTTCCTTTTTTATGCAGTTGAGTTTTTATAGAAAAATCTGGCATTCTCATAAAAATGTTTGTCTTCCGAGACAGCCGTCAGTAATGGGGTAACTAGCGTGTTTGAAGCACAAACAAACAGGGCGTGAATCTGGTGTGCTTGCATGCAATTTTCTGGGACGGAGTGTGTGGCGTCAGGGAAATTTGTCACTGATATACATGCTGTGCCCTTAAGAAAATGACGGCGCTGTCAGCAGGCAGAGGGGGCCTGCGACACTTTGGACATAAATCCACTGAGGAGATAAAGAAAGTACATGATAAATTAAGCGGCGCGTATAAATTCTTAAGAGTCTCCATTTTAATGCCGGTCATTATTCAACAAATTTTTCTAAGAAATGCCACATAGGCAGGAACAAGTAATTAGGGGGAGAAAAGTGAAACTGTCACCCTTAATGGTTTACTCCAGTGCCTCACCTTCTCCTACAGAGAGCTGAACAGGGCCAAAAAAGGGGGTGGGGGTAGAGGAGAGTCGTCGAAGGGCAACAAATGGCCATTACGGCACCGCCAAAGTGTTTGCTAAAGAAGGGAAAGCGTTCGATCCGAGGGGATCTTTAAACGCCTTCAATTGGTCCAGAGAGGAGATGTTTCGGTGTGTTCCCCTTGAACGTCAGCGTGTGGAGAGAAAGACGGTATCTGCGCCGTTCCCTTAGTACCGTGTCACCCTCTCATCCTCTCCGTTGATAGCCACAACCCTCAATAAATCTGAAGTCACAAGGGATATTGTTAGTGTTGGGCAAAGTACTATTAAAATGAAAGGGAAATTTATGGATGACACTTTGTTACAATTAATCTGGATGTTGATTAATAAAGTTGGTTGGATATTCTCTTGAAACCTGGGAGGGTATGAGCATTGTCAGACGGATCATTTTATTCATTATTTTTGATTAATGCGCCTGGATACTGTGAATATAAGAGCAGGAAAAAAAACTTCTCCTCTATGCAAAATCATAAATAGTGAATGAGCGTGTGTACAGTTAACCTTGGCCATGGCAAAGAGATCTCAGGGAAAGAAAAAAAAAATGTGCATATTCAGCAAATAAACGACTACAGGGATTAAAAAAAAACAAATTGGGGGGAGTTTGATGAACATCACCTCTCCAGACCTGTCCGTCTTCCACCAATGCCAGTGATTAATTAGTTTGTTTAGACACTCAATTAGCCCAGCCAAGCAGAGAAAGAGAAAAAGAGAGAGAGGGAGGGAGAAGGAATGAGAGAGGGTGAGCGAGCAGACTGATAAGGACAAAGGTGGAAAATAAACGTGGGACTGATTTAAAAAAAAAAAAAAAAAGTGATGGAAACATAGCAGAGTTTGTATATACTTTACATAACCTGCATCATTCCCTCTGGTATTGCATGGAATTACCATTCCTAAATTAGCCTCAAAAAAGTGTCTAAATATAAAAGTACAATCCAGACAACATGCATTACATTCTGTTTTATCTGAAATGATACAATAGCTTTGGATGATTGCAGGTTTGAAAAAAAATGATGCCAGAAAAAATATATATACATATACTTTCCTTTTAATACCACCTGCAACTAACTTGCAAGTACAAAGCCATAGTTTGTGCCTATGATGTAGCTGTAGTCTATTGGGGTATTGTTTTTGTTGTTTTTTAAGTAACAAGCTCAATATGTCCCACTTACCTTCCTGTTTCATTAGGAAATACATCAGCGCGCAGACACACACACACACACTGTAGTTGCCATTCAATTTCTTTAAACCTATTCCTTTATTATGTATATTGTTAGCGGCAGGGCAAATACAGATATCTTGCTCATTTTTGGTAAAATTATGATTCTCTTAAAACATAAAAAGTGAAAACATGCGAGCCGTAACATTTAATACATCTGCCATAGCCCCACTGCTGGAACATGCTGTATGGTGGCATGTGATTACCTAAAACAAGAGAACATGAAATCAGATTAGCATGGTGAGCATAATGAAAATGGTACGGCATTTTCCATCAACATCCGCTGCTCTTTATTAGGACAAGATGCTTGGCCACGTCATGCAGAAATAGCCAACACCAGACATGGACTTTTCCATGAGGGGCTGGACCTTAGGAGAGACAGCTGTGTCCAGTAACATCCTCATACTGAACATTTCATGACAAAGATGAAGGATCGGACCATGTCCAGTCATGTACTTTAGCTTTTCACACTCTGTATAACAGTACATCCTATGACATACAGTACTGTGACAATCAATCTGAACATACATCCTTATTGGGCGGCAAAGCCATCAGTTCAGATGTGACCTCAATTTGTAAACTTCATCCTTTTCAGTTTCCTTACTATACATGGGGAAAACTGTAACCGATCCAACCTTACATTTCATATAAGTTTACAGTTAAAATACCATTAAATTTACATTTTTTTGGAAATAAGAAAGAAAGTCATCTTACACTACCAGTCAAAAGTTTTCGAAAAGTACGATTTTTAATGTTTTTAAAGAAGTCTCTTCTGCTCACCAAGCCTGCATTTATTTGATCCAAAGTACAACAAAAACAGTAACATTTTGAAATATTTGTACTATTTAAAATAACTGCTTTCTATTTGAATATATTTTTAAAATGTAATTTATTTCTGATTTCAAAGCTGAATTTTTTGCATCATTACTCCAGTCACATGATCCTTCAGAAGTCATTCTAATATTCTGATTTGCTGCTCAAAAATGATTTTTAATATTAACATATTATTATTATGTTTACAACAGCTGAGTAGAATTTTTCAGGTTTCTTAGATTAATAGAAAGTTCAGAAGAACAGTATTTATCTGAAAGAGAAATCTTTTGTAACATTTTAAATGTCTTTATCATCACTTTTCATCAATTTAAAGCATGCTTGCTAAATAAAAGTATTAATTTCTATAATTTCTTATATATATATATATATATATATATATATATATATATATATATATATATATATATATATATATATATATATATATTCCAAGCTTTTGAATGGTATAGTGTATGTTACAGAAGCTTTTTATTTCAGATAAATGCTGATTTTTGGATCTTTATATTCATCAAAGAATCCTGGAAAAAAAAGTACTCAACTGTTAAATATTAATTATAATAATAAATGTTTAAAAAAATAACTTTTTTTTAAAAAACATTAAACATTTTACTGTTCAAAAACTTTTGAATGGTAGTGCGTATATGACAGTGACACACTGTAAGTTGATATTCCAAGAATTCCCTGGGTGCCACTTCGCATATGATGATATTTCATTTACATGATTGTGTTTTTTCATTGTTAAAGTTATCAGCTATGTATATTAGGGTTTAACTTTAGTTGTGTAGTAATGATTATTGCATTAATTTAGTGTCTGTTACTGTGATGTTACTACGTTACTATTTACTTGTACTTACTTTAGTTTGTGAAAAGGCTTGTGATGAAATTTGATTTGACTTTCTCTCTCTGTTTTTTTTTTTTTTTTTTTTTTTTGCAGTGAAGATTTAGATGGGGTGAGAACAACTTGGATTTTCTGACTAAAACTATATCATTTTAGAAAAACGTGATATTGCATTTTGTTATGTAAGATATGTGGATTTTACATCACGATCACACCTGTGTTCTGTGTGTTTTAAGCATGCTGAGTTTTATGGCCATGTGTCCTTTTGATTGACAGCGAGAGCTTTTTTCTTGGATGCTTTGTGAGAAGTGCATCTAGTCACTGGACATTAATTATGGACATATGCCTGTTTATCTGATGACACCAAAGCTGATCGGTGCATCCTGTCTCCGTCAGACATGCATGCGAACACGTAAACACACACGCACTTCCATGCACCCTTTTTCAATTTGTCACATTACATTTGTTTAAACGATGGTGAAAACATGGCAGCTTCTCTCTGTGTGTCCCTCTTTCTTTGTGTCCTCACTTCCCCTTCCAACCTCACATGATATAAATGAAAGGGAAGTTCTGCAAGGTTTTTACTCATTGGCCCAATAACCCACCAAGGAGACTCAAAAGAGGTTGTTAATGGACTAAAGCCCCCCAGTTCTTGTCATACAAACATTTCTGCTGTCACAGCACTTTATCAGATAGAAAAAGAGAGAGTTATGCGTAAATAGATCACTGGTGCTCTTTCTTTGTGCTTGTGTCCTAGCAACACGTCTTAGTATATCTTGGCCTTTTCAGCACAAGTATGAATTGAAGATGAATGGTATTTACACCATTCATTTTTATATATTACTCTCTGATGCAACTTGCATCAGAGTGTAATAGAATTTCTTAATAGTTCAGCTTTGGCTTTCAGTTTAAACACAAGCCAGTCGTGTCTGTGCCACATCACTGATTCAAGTTGTGCTGAATTATGTCAAATTACTAGACAAGAAATTCTGTAGAGAATACCATTAACCTTTGATATGTTTTCCTTTTTTTTTTTTTTCACATTTAGGTGAGCTGATACATATATACATATACATGTATATGAAAAAGAAAAAAAAAAAAAAAAAAAAAAGCAAATAAATATTAAATAAGACATAAACAAGACAAATAAATATGAAAAACAATGAAAACATCATTGAAATTCAATATTTTGTCATGTACATATGCATGTATATGAAAAAGGAAAAAACATAAATATTAAATAAGACAAATAATAAAGACAAATAAGTATTAAAAACAAGGAAAACATCATTGAAATTCAATATTTTGTCATGTACATATACATGTATATGAAAAAGGAAAAAACAAATAAATATTAAATAAGACAAATAAACAAGACAAATAAATATTAAAAACAATGAAAACGTCATGTTCATTTGTTTCAGTCAAATTTAGAATTAAAGGGTTAGCTCACCCCCCAAAAAATTCTGTCATTAATTACTCACCCTCATGGTGTTCCAAACCCGTAAGCCCTTCGTTCATCGTCGGAACACAAATTAAGATATTTCTGATGAAATCCGAAATCAGTTGTGGACGCGCGTTCACTAGAGTACCCTGACGCATGCACGTGGCGCGCTTTCATACAGCGAGCGTCTTTCTCCGAACGTAAACAAGGCACAACGCATGTGTTCAACGTCATAACGCTGGATCTGGGTCAGCGCCGGCGCCGCCACACGCATGCGCATCATGCTCTCGTAACGTACTCTCATGAACGCGCGTCCACAACTGACACGGTAGAGACGAAAATTTGGAATAAAGTCGTTATTTTTGTTTTCTTTGCGCTCAAAAAGTATGCTCGTAGCTTCGTAAAATTACAGTTGAACCACTGATGTCGCATGGACTACTTTTTCGATCATATTGGTACTTTTCTGAGCCTTGAACGTGGTAGTAACCTTGCTGTCTATGGGAGAGTCAGAGACCTCTCAGATTTCATTAAAAAAAAAATCTTAATTTGTGTTCCGAAGGTGAATGAAGGTCTTATGGGTTTGGAACAACATGAGGATGAGTAATTAATTACATAATTTTCATTTTTCAGTGAACTAACCCTTTTAAATTGACTAAAATGAATGAATTAAAAAAATAATAATACATTCAAAATATAAAAAAACTATCTTTGTGATCTAACTGATGTGATGTGTGATGTGTGCCCCAATCCGAATACCGTTTTTGGAAGGGAAATGAGGTGTACTCTGGAACTCCTAAAGGGAATAAATACAAGATGGGAGGAAAATATATTTCAGTGCTTTCTCTTGCAATTATATCGTTCGGTATTTAAACTGTATGCTTTTAATATCACTGAAATTGCTTTTGAATGCACACTATTTTTTTACTTTCATTTTCGAGATTCGCAATCACACCTACTCTGTTTACTATGGAGCGGCAGTAGGCTACTTCTCACACATTTTACAAGATTAGATGTTTGTCAGTGGTACTCGGGATCTTCAAATCATTCGCCATCATCTTATCAGTCGTCTCTCCTCACTTTGTTTGGTTGGTAAGTGAAATTTTATGTACTGGCTGTAATGTAACACGCTATACTGCTAGCAAGTGGGAAACCATGTCTCTTTAGTGCCTCCGTAGAACGCGTTATTCATTACAGATTCACTATTCGGGCACATCTGTAATATCAAGTACACTATTGTAATACAGTGTTGTGCTTTAGTTATTTATTGTCTATGTTTTAGTGCATACACACAATGAAACGTACAAATTGACTAGTATGTAACTCTATCAAGTTCATTTGTGCATTTGCGCTATTTCGTGCGGATGTAAATTGTAATTTTTAATTTATGTCATGTATATATCTGATTAATCTCACATTGCTTGTTTGAGTGAGTTTTGTTTGCCAATGTTCATTCAGTGTTCAGCTTCAGCTTACGCAAATCAAACAGGTCAGTCTCTGACATTATTGACTATGACCAGATTAGTTAAACTGGACAGTGTTTTCATGATTGTCATAATGCATATTTTAATCTAATTTTTGTTAGTATACAACGAGGCAAAAGGTGCCTTTGATATTATTTTACTTAAAACTTGGCATAGCACTTTCTAAACCATTCTCTTTTCGAGATGCACATGCAAATTTGTGTGATCCTTGGCGCGATCACGGGCAGCAGCGCAAAGTTGATTCTGTGCTAATTCGATCTAATATTTAATATTTTTTAAAATGTTGTAGATAAGTAGCAAATGAGAATCACTAAAATTATTCAATATATTTTGAGACAAAGGTCTTCTTAATGATTTTCAGTTTTGTTTAAGATAATTAAAGCAACAGTTTTTAAATAACGAAAGAATATGTAAAAGTATGGCATTTGGGGTAAAAAGCGCCCCTGCTGTTGGGGTAAAAAGGCACAGTAATTAACATAATAATTATTAGATGGCTTACTGTTCCATTTGTTGACATGACATGGTTAGATTTAGATGGTAAATATCATATATTATGTTGGGTGTCCATCTTAGAGATAATCACCATGTTTAGAATGAAACCATCATATTTAAAAACATTATATTAATCATATCATATAATAAAATATAATTTGTTATTATTACTGTAAATCTATATTAAATTATTATAGGATCTCTTTCAATACTTTCAGAATCTTTACTTTTTAAAATGATTTTGTTTCTGTATTTTAAAATATGTTTTTTTATATTAACATATTTTAGTGACAGTATATTTATTGAACAAAAATAAATTCTTTTATTTATCAAAATAAGCATAAAATAGTACAAGCTTTGTTAAAGTGCTTATTTGAACGCTTATAAGTTATTGCTTATAAGTATTAACTTAGACATAAAAAAAAAAAAACATTATATAAGTATTTGTATACTATAGCTGTGCGGATTTTGCCCCATGCTGGTGAGCCTTTTACTCTGTGTGTGGGGTAGAAGATTCCCCTTGCCACCTCATACATTTATAAGATTATTAAACAAAATAAATCACTTGTCTGATTTATTTTCACACAAAATCAGTTGCTCCATGATTGTATATATTTTTTCAGCAATCATACACTTTGGGCGCAGTGAAATGCACATTTTTTCTTAAGGTGTGCCTTTAGTCCCATTGTACCCTACTGTTCATTATTGTACACAAAACTGACATATGTCTGCAAAATGCAAAAGATGAATTTGGCTTAAACACCCCCAAGGGTAGACAGGTCTGTGGCATGAGAAGAGGAAAGAAGCAAACTTGTAGAGACTGCTTTGCTGTGGGATCAGATGTATCAGTGTCCCCAAAGGTCCAGATATTTGCAGCATGGCATAATTCCAAACAAATCGCTCCACACTGGTAATGGAGATGCTCCCAATTCCCCTCGGACCTCCAGCACTTGTAACGCTGCTGCTACGCACTTTGGGCCGTCCTTCAAAAAAGCCTAACCAGGAGGGACTTGTTTGCTGTCTTGCTTTCCAGTCCCCAGCCCCCACTCACATGCTTACATGCTCACCCGCTTCAGCCGGAGTGGACTGAATTATTCATGCTGATCTTCAAATGTGTTCATCATGTTTCACAAGTCAAATGGGGAGTTTTGTGAGAGAGGCAGGCGGAGAGAGAGCGAGGGATGTATGTTTATGGAAATGTAAAGAGACTAAACTGAATTTTTTTTGGGCAAATACTTATTTGATCGAGTGTTTTAACAGGAAGTGATGTCGATGCTGAACTTCAGAGGCATCTCAATATGCTAGATCACAATAACTGTGCTAAAAGTATATCTCTAACCTGATAAGATCTTAATATACCAGTGCGATCATAAATAAGCCTCGGACAGCGATAGTGGCTTAGCTTGAACCAAAGGCCTTTAAAACAAAAACAAAGCTTCACAAGAGGACGTGCCTATGGTGCCTTTGGCTTAACTGTTAGGATTTTTGGTAGGCCAAACTGACATGCACACAAACCATTTGTGATGTTGAACATTTCACAAGACAGGCTTTTAGGCCTGGCAGCATGACAGTTGAGGGAATAGACTGTGCAGGAATGAGGGGGGTTGAGGGGTAACCATGCAACTTTAAAGAGACAACACAATGTAAGAACAGTTTGTTTTCTGAGAGACACAGAGAAACAGACAGACAAAAGAGAAAAGAGCGAGAAAGACATTCCATTTTCTTTTCACATTTACAAGCCAAGCTATGAGGCCACTTTGACGTTCTCCATCTGAGATCTGTATCTTTCCATTACAACCTTTTGTTCATGCTCTTTACATTTTGAGAAACTGCGGCGACATATTATGCTAATTTTGGAAGATCAATTTCAGTCGGATGAATTAAATCTGTTGTTTAGTTAAATCTCAAGTGAAATAATAAAATGTAAGTGAACGTTAAAGGGGACATCAGATGCAAAATTCACTTTTACATGGTGTTTACATGGTTAGCAGTGTGTGAACACAACAACCCTACAATGATAAAAATCATTTCACTCCTTTATTTTAATTCTCCAAACACCTAAACAGTCTGAATCATCAAGTGTTTTGATTTTCTAAACCGTATGTCATATCACTCAGGCCCCCTGCACGACCTGTTTCATACGGTCTCAGAAGCTCAGCTAAGTACGTAAGTGCCAGGCCTTTAAAGCTTTATATGTCAATAATAAAATCTTAAAATCAATCCTTAAATAAACAGGTAACCAATGTAAAGAAGCTAAAACAGGTGTAATATGATGAAACATGTTTGTTTTAATAATCTGGCTGCACCATTCTGCACTAATTGTAAACGCGTTAAATTACGATTATTCAAAGAAGAAAACAAGGCATTACAATAGCATGAATAAGCTTCTCTGCATCCTTAAAATTCAAAAACCGTCTCACCTCAGAAAAATTTCTTAACTGATTAAAAACAAGATTGAACCAACTTCTTGACATGAAATTCAAAATTCAAGTTAGTATCAAAATAAACACCCAAATTTCTTACTATCTGTTTATTATTCTGAAAAACACTATTTACAGCAAGCTCTGACTAATTATCACAACTTAGGTTTTTTTTTTAGTATTTAACTGCAGAAAGTGTAAAGCCATCCATTTTTATATATATATACAGGGGTTGGACAATGAAACTGAAACACTCGCCAATATAGTATTGGAGGTCTCATGGCTATATTTGCGCTGTCTGGTGCCCAATCTTCACTTACTGTACATTACACCAGTTAGAGCAGAGTGTAAAGTTTCATTATGTGCACCCAATGGTTCAAACATTGTACCTTGAAGGTAGTGCTCTGTATCAGGATAATAATGCACCAATACACATAGCAAGACTGGTGACAGACTGGTTTAATGAACATGAAAATTAAGTTGAACATCTCCCATGGCCTGCATAGTCACCAGATCTGAATATTATTGAGCCACTTTGGGGTGTTTTGGAGGAGCGAGTCAGGAAACGTTTTCCCACATCAGCATCACATAGTGACCTGGCCACTGTTCTGCAAGAGGAAAATGGCTCAAAATCCCTCTGGCTGCTTTGCAGGACTTGTATTTGTCACTCCCACGATGAAATGATGTTGTATTGGCTGCAAAAGGAGGCCCAATATCATACTAATTGTGATCTAAAACCAGGTGTTTCAGTTTCATTGTCCAACCCCTGTATATATCTATTAAACATGTTTGAAGGGCATCTAGACTATTCAGATCTTTGGAGCTCAATGTTAAGTATAACTGTGAGTCAAATTTATATTATGTTTTTGGAATACACCACCTAATGGAATGTAAACTGAAAACAAAATTGGTCTTAACAGGGATCCCTGCGGAACTCCACATACAATTGCAGAATGTTGGGAAACTTCATCTCCAGCACACTACAAATGTCCTGTTTGTCAAATAAAAATTAATAAGTATTAAGTATTAATATGTATTAGGATCAGTATTATCTGAATAGAGCTGTTTTTGACAAGGCGAAAATAGTGATGTTTTACACGACCATTGAAAAATTTTAACCAAAGTGTGTTGGAGACATTTCATGAAGACCCTAAAGAATCATAACAAATTGTGGAAAATGGGCATCTGATGTCCCCTTTAAGCATAAACCCAGCAAACACAGAACATTCCCTTAAAGGGGTCATATGATGTTGCTAAAAACAACATTATTGTGTGTATTTGGTGTAATGCAGTGTGTTTGTGTGGTTTGAGGTTCAAAAACACATTATTTTCCACGTACTGTACATTGTTGTTGCTCCTCTCTGCCCTGCCTTTCTGAAACGCTTCGATTTTTACAAAGCTCATCAAAGCGAAGTGTTCTCTGATTTGGCCAGCTATCTGGTGCATTGTGATTGGCGGAATACCTGGTGCGACGAGACAAAAACAATAAAACCCAAATAAATAAATAAATGAGCATTTGTTGCATCCAGTGGGGATATAACACTTAATTATAATGATTCATACTGTTGCGCCGCGTAAACATGTCTGCATTTGTGATTGTAGAAACGAGAAACAACAAGCACTACTCTACACTGCTCAAATCTCGCGTTTAAATAGTCAGTAGCAAATTCTTAAAACATGAAAACGTACTTACAGGCCCCACTTTATAGCCTTAACCCTTTGTGTACAGCTGGCATTGTAGGTTGCAGGAAACAGTCCTCCGTAAAAAAAACAAAAAAACAGGACCCACTTGAATATTTGCGTTGTACTGTTCTGGAACAGCATTGCAAATATAACTTAACCACTGATTTCTAGTTGTGTCCTCGCTCGAAAGGCTGAATCTACCCAATCTGTGACATCGACATGTGGGGGCGTGTTTGAACGAGTCACTTTAGGAAGGCGTGGCTGAGTCTTAACTTTAATAATAAATATCTCTTTCGGTTTGAGACTTTAGCTTTGCAACTTTACATATCTTAGACAAAGGAAAACAAGAAACCGCATCACATGACCCCTTTAATGTTAGCGCATGGTTGTCATTTGGTTATTTTTATTTTTATACATTCTAGGAATGTTCTTTTTTAGGAACACTTGCTTAAATCTTTAACTTTTCCAGAACATTTTGGGAAACCCCCAAAAAATGTTAGGTGTAAAACCGCCTTGTCACTGTCTACAACCTCCGGATTTGCCATCTAGTGGCTGTTATAATTAACATTCAATTTGCTTGTGAAGCCTGTGTTTCTGTTTCATCGCTGGTAAAGGCAAGAATGAATAATGGATGAATTGTAACGTAGGATTGGAGAAAATGTAGGAAAAATGACCACCAATACGTATAGCTCACCCAAGGTTTTCTGACTTTTTTTATTTGTATCTGTTTGTTCTAGAAAAATAGCAGGTGTTTCCAGTGGAAATGAATGACTTCTGATGTAACATCTGTTGTAAGTGAAAAGGTGGCTTAATAATAACTTCATCATGGGGTTGTTTCACAACAGAAATAATCACCGAATGCTACAAAGTGAGTAATGCCATTAAACTGTCAGAAGAACAGAAGCATAATAAAATGCACATCTCTGATTTGTGAACCGCGATGTGGCGGTCCTCTAACGGCAATTTGGTTAGCTGACTCTGAGAGGACCAGGCCGAGTTCTTTCCAGCTGCTCTAGCAACAACAGAAAAGGCAATAAAAAGCATTCATCAAAAAGCCTCAGTGAGTGGGGCAATTCATTCAGAGGCCAGGGAAGAGAAATATCATCAATATTTGACATTGTTTTATGGAGAAGCCACTTGATTTCATCCCATGACGCCCGAAATGACCACGAGCAATCAATTACAGAGCTCAAAAATTGTACGCATTTCTTATTTTGGGGGGCCGGCTGTTGTTGTCATTCTCTTCGCACATATTTTAGCCAGACCGCGGCCATTTCGGCATAAACAACGTAGCCTGCGCGCCAGTCATCGGCAACATTGTCGGAGCGTTTTGGGAACGCCGTCAGAACGCTCGGCGTAAGTGCGCTACGGTGATGTCGGCGGTAACAGCGGGTCCCTGTGAGGCTACGACGACTGTGATTTGTGGTTGTGGAAGACTAATGAAGTGGTCGGCATGCCACCCTGCTTCTTTTGCAAGATCAATTCGGTGGCGTGCGGCAGCAGCATGTTTTATGAATGATGGAGACCTCCTCAGGCCATCCATATACCTGAGCCTCCGTGTCACTGCGGGCCCCCTCTGCACCAGGAGGCAGGGAAGTGGCCATCCTTCTTGTTTGCAACACAATACATTATTGCAAGCAGGCTGCATCAACACTAACTGCTGAGAAAGACAGAAAATAGTTAATGACTTTGTGATCTCCTCCTGGAAGCGTTCAGAACGACCGCTCCGATGTATTCCAACACACGTCGTGACGCCAGACAGGCCTTTAAGATGATAGTCATTACCTGAGTCCGGCTAGCAGCAGGTGACTGCAGTCTCTGGAGAGCGCTAGCTTTTAACGCTAAATGGATTCAAAGAAGGATTTTTAGATATTCACATCTCTGACCTTTGATCGCTCCGAGACGGAGATTTTATGCATGTGTTTGTGTAATGAGATAGTTTACCATATTTAATTCAACTCTGTGTTCGCAGGATTCGTGGTGTAATGGCGTGTTTGTCTGGGTGATTAAGTGCTATCTCCGTGCCCGTGACACTGTTGAACTTCGCCATAAAATAGGTTGGCGAGGAAAAAAGAAAAGAGCGCAATCGGATCCGATATCGTTTTATCATCTAAAAACACCCTCATTATAATTAGCTTCTTTTTCGGCGGGGGGAAATGTAAAGCAGCGTTTTAAAAGCGAGGAACGACGCCCTTTGCCTCGCTCAGGCGGGCTACTCCAGCGAGCGTGTGTCAATAAGAAGAATCTGACGCCGGTGTTTTTGTGTTGCGAGATCACAGTGCACAGCTCATCTGAGCCATCGATGGCATTTTGAAAGGAGAACATCGTATATAAAGTTGTCATGAATGCAGCCTCCTGCCGAGAGGTTGAAAGGGAAAAGTAGAACACAATGAATACTTGCCAGAGTTTCGTGGAAGCGATGAAATTTAAAGGCCTTTCTTTATTTTCGCTCAGATTAAAATGAAAAAAAAGTGCGAGGAGGCAAAAGAGAATGAGAGTAAGAGAGACAGAGAGAGGGAGAACGATACTTGTACTTTTAATCTGAACTTTGTGATTGATTGACTGGGGCTGTCTTTAAATCAACCCTGCTCTGACAGTAGTCTTCTTTTATTATAATCCGCGTGTCAGAAGTGCGCAGGTTATGGAGACGATGACGAGGAGAGAAGCGCCTCAGCTAGCTACCAATCGAGCTGAGACACTCTGACACAGCAGCACCTGCCTCAATATGAGTTTTTTATGTGCCTTCTCATTTCACTTCAGAATGAGACGAGAAAAAAGGCTTATGAGCCCATGATTGTTTCAGATATTCAGAGAGGAAAAAGCAGACTAACTTATCAATAACCCTAATCGAATGGGATGGTGGTGTGCCAATAGCGGCTGCCTAGACATCACAGAGGTGTTTAATATTAGCCGTTTTTTCAAATACTCGTTTTCTGCTATAGAGAAGAGAGCACATCCTACACAAGCTGGGCGCAAGTGACAAAGCAACAAACACAGAATATGGAAAGTAAATGTATGCATACTTAAAGTTTTATTTAACAAACGTGGCATTTCAATCGCTCAGTTTTTTGTTAGATTATTACATTTGCATTACTGCAATACGTTTTAGTGCAATGATATAAGCTACACCGGGGATAAATGTTACTGTGTTACTATAAGTGGTGTGAAAGGTCTTTTGATTTTATTTTTTTCCCATAATACACACACACACACACACACTTTGGGAATTTGTGGTTTACGGGGACTCACCATAGGCTTATTGGTTTTTATACTGTACAAACAGTATTTTCTGTCGCCCTATATCAACCCTACACCTAAACCTGCCCCTTACAGAAACCTTTCTGCACCATTTAGTGTGTTTTTTTGTAACATGATTAATTTAGAAGCGAGAGTTTATAGATCGCAAAACTTCATGTTACAGTCATCATAATCGCAGATGACAACATCCATGATCGACATTGTTCATATACCGCAGGGAAAGATTAATTAATTTACATTTAATCAGTTTAATATGGAGAGGCATGGAAATGTAGACCGTTTATGTGTTTTTGACCTACACTGTACATCTTGTGAGAACAGTTAGATTTTTAGGTTTGTATGTTAGCATGGACTCACTAACTTTAATGTTAGCTAGTTTTAGCCAGAGATATTAACGAGATATTAACGTTCTGCTTGAGCAGATGAAAATTGCCACTTAATGAGAGTATAACCACCAGAAAATGAATGTTGAATAATAAAATAAATTCCAAATTCCATTGCCTATCCTCTTAGGACACCTGGAATCAGTTTTACAAGTATCCAGGCACATCGTTTTATTGTTTGTTGTAGCATAAACACCATCAAAACGGTAAGAGCTTTGGATCTTCCAATATTTCTCCGTGGCGCTGAAACCTAAAGATGTCAGAGTTCCGGTCCCCGTGCAACTAATACGCAACTGCCATTGGCTCATCTGTGTTCAAGGGGAGGGGCTTACCGATACGTCAATTAAAGGGAAGTGCCCTCAAAAACCTTCACATTGTAATACCTATGTCATACCAATGTCATTACACAAATTTGTGTCCTCTTAACCACCTGAACCAGTCTACACACTAAACAATGTTTACAACTATAGCACTTTGGTGACTGAATTTAGGTTAATTTAATTTTTAATTAATTAATTAATTTAGTTGCTGTTGTTTTTTTCTGCTTCATTTTTAAAATTTCTTAATTGCAGATTTATTCCTAATGAGAATCTCTAAAATGATTACTCTGTATTTTGAGCTATCAATGAATGAATGAACAAATACATACTTTCTTTTTTTATGGTTTTCACTTTTTTACGATTAAACAATTGTGAAATTAAAAGTGAAAGTAGGGCTGGGCGATAAATCGATAACGGAAATTATTGTGCGATGTGAATTTCCTCTATAAACAAGAACAAGAGTTCACAAAATGTTCGATATAATGTTTATGCGGCAAAGACAAAAAGAGCACTAGACAAAGTGCGCCACTCGGACCGTTTATCCGCTCGGATCAAAGTTCAAACGGCGGCACTAGAGAAGAGAAGTTCACTCGCTGATGAGTTTCGGTCACTAAACAGCACCAATGTGAAGCGCTTGAATAGGGTTTATGCGCAACAGACTTCCGTATTCTGATAAACAGGTCTTGTTGCTTCCAGTTCATGCGTTTTGCTTCCAGTTCACCTCGTTAAATATGAAGCTGTTTTACTCAGGATGCCTTCAAAGTAGACACTAAAGATGATCATAACCAGTGTCCATCACATATGTAGGTTGATATATAAAAGTTTTTTTATTTTTATTCTTTTCACTAATATTTATATATAAAAAAGCTAATAAAACGTCAACCATAAAAACGGCTAGCTAGTTTAACTGATTGCCTTAAAAGTCCATCGATATCCCCATTATTTAATACGGCTATTAATATGTTCTCCGACAAGCGGAAGCAATGAGACCTGTTTTCTGGGTTTGGTCAGGCGACGTTCGACATTCAGTATTCAGTAAAGAGCACAAATGACTGTGCAACGATACAGTCAGAATGCTTTTAAATCTACAAATCACCATCATTTACCACAGATTTACTCTATTAGCGCTAACTGTACAGTGGTATTGTCTCAGAAATGTGGGTATATTTGTGTTGAATTTTATTATATTATTAATGTAGACATGTATTAAATGTATTGAAGGATGAATAATGGTATACAATTACAGTATTTTTTTTTGATTAAGCTGTAGACTTAATATGCATTTATGCATTTATACTAAATATATTTAGACTTATGTTTTTCATACAAATACCTAGGAACCAGATTGCATTTTTACCATGGCATTGAGGTGCTATATTTGTGGTTTTAACTATTATCATGATCTGTAGATGATACTATGGAAGAGCAATGGTTAATTTAACAACAACAACAACAAAAAAAAAAAAAACTCAGACACACAGAATAATTAAATTTCACCATATAAAAATGAGTTTGCTACCATTTTTACAGATATTACAGATTTTAATAATGAACATAAATCTACATCTGCATCCTAATTCAAACTACTTTCAAATGTGTATTTCTAAGAGACAAAAAAAAAAAAAAGTTTTATTATTATTAATATTATCAGGTAACACAAACCTTTTTCTTGATTTGAAACAATATTACTCATTAAAACTTAAAATTATTTTTTTCTATTAAGATATTTATTTTGTTGACTGGAAAAATGACTGGAAAAAGTGTGTAAAATTCAAAAAACATGAAGTGTTTGTCATGTTCTGACCATAAAGAATGTTTTAAAGTCACATTTAACCATCTGGTTTTTACAACTTTTACACTGTAGCAAAAATCTGCCTTTAAACTTGAAAGAAATAAAAATTTGACATTTATCGTAATAATTATCGATATCGACTGATATGAAGAAAAAAAATATATCGTGATCATTTTTTAGGCCATATCGCCTAGCCCTAAGTGAAAGCTTAATATTTGGGTTAAAAGTGATTAAATAAATAGTGAATTGATGCACCATTTGCTTAAGTGGTTATTCTGATTAAGTGTTTACTTATATTTTACTCAAATTTATATTCCTTAAATGTATTTATTGCTATATCATAACTTGCATATGTTTACAAATGTAGCCCTATCATTTCAGCTTCTGTTTTACACTATATCACTTAGCTCCCCTGAGGGTCTTTTGCCCCAGGCTCTAGCTGCCTTCATATGTGCACGATTTATAATCAAAACAAACATCTTTAAACCTTTCTTTTTGCACAAATTGTGTTGCTCGATCAATATTCCGTAAAAAGAAAAACTTCTTTGATCATTACATATTTTGTAACCAGAAAGAAAAGAAAAGAAGAGTTTACCAATATGCACATGGTGTGCCCGCACCAGTTCAGTCTGTCGGAATTCAGACTGAAACGCATCACACCAGTATGTCTCAGTCTAGATGTGTATATCCTTGCAGAAATTTGGAGTCATGCTTGAGTTCTCTCTCCCACCTGCAGAAAGACCATCTGTTCTTCATGTAGGGTGACCTGAGTATATCGGTGCAATGGAAAGCGAAGCCTTTTGGTAGGGATACATAAATAAACTTCAATCAAACATGCATTCTCTCCCTGTGATATTGCGAACACACACACACACACACACACACACAAGAACCCATACCCACAAAGTAATTTACAGGAAATCGTTCAGTGCAGACATACGCACACCCACAAACACACACACCCACACACACACACACACACACACACATATGCTGGCTCGGTCGCACACATGCTCGCAGGCAGGCACGCACACAGCTGAAAGTAGTCTCAGGGTGAGACTGACCATGAGATAACTCTGCAAGAAAGAAGCCCTCTCTTGTTCCCTTGAGTGTTCTACATTTATTTTCCTTTATATATTATTCAAGTTAAAATAATTAATTCAGGATATTAAATCAAGATGTTGGAAATCAATCCAAACGCTGTCTCGGTCTGGATTTCATTACAGCGCTGTGACTGTGACTGGTTAAGCAGGGTTTTGCTTCGCAGGCACGCCGGAGCTGTTACGTGCCATCTGATTGGCTGCTCAAACAATGTTTTTATTCACCACTGTCAGAGCACTTAGATGTAATCTGATTGGCCTGCGGAAATATTTTGGCACCATTCCAATTGGATGGTCCGACTGTCACTTAAAATGAAACATATTGTTGTCAAGAGCTAAAAACCTATAAGTGGTTCCCATATAGCGGAGACTAGTTGTCACACAGGGACGTTTTCAGAAAGGCTATATCTCAGGAAGTCCAGTTAGACAAATGAGAATTATTTTTAGCAGTGGTTGGTTTCAAACATATAGATCTTAAACCGGAATCATTTTTCTAAATAATATTGTCGCAATTAAAATTCCAATATTTTTGTAATATCTGTTGAGTAAACAGCTAAGCACAATAAAACCACACTGGCATACATCCAGACAACAGTTAACAATGCAATGGAGGCGGAAATTTATCCAGAAGTTTGGGTGGTTTTTATCAGTGCCAGGCCAGGATGTCACATTTTCTTACAAGATGTTTTAATCATTATAATTTAACAAAACGGTTAGATTTTTTTTGTTTATACCAGTTACATAAAAGGTTCCATTGTGTCGACAAAACATTCAATAAACTGTGTGTTTTGTCATGGGCAATAACAGTGGAAATATCGTCGCAAAAACTGAAATATTCTCTGCATGGAGCAAAAAAAGTATGACAGCTAGCACTGGACTATATAAAGCTATATATCTGAGCACGTGATGCTCTGAAATATAAAACCAGTGTGCGTTTCCAAAAACGAAATGAAATGTTAAATTAGTATGAACAAGCTGTGTCAAGGATTTTAAATCTCCAGACCTGTATATTGTATCATTTATGCGTTCTCCTTCGCTGTCTCCCCGAGACGACACGCCGGCTACTGGCTTTATGGGAAATCCGCTCTCTATCCCGAACGTCTGCCCGAATCAATACTCTTGTGAGATGACACCACAGTGGACTTATCCTGTTTTATGTTGATGGCTAGCTAATTTTGGAATGGCGACATGTTTCTTCTCCTCCACCGACAGACATGGTATAATTTTGTGGTAAAAACGTCAATCAGGCGGCAGGATGCTTTGGGCTGAGGAGGCTGGATTCAGGGTGAATTTATTGATGGAAAATGTATCTATATACTGTTTGAGACACTCTTAACCCCAAATCTGGATGTTGGTGATAATTCCCGGTTGTTAAAGTGACAGTGCGCAGTGGCCCTCCGCGAGGCACAGAATGTACGAGGTCGGCTCTGCCTATTAGTGTGCAGTATTTCACACGCAGACACACACATGGGGATGAGCTGAGTGAGACCCGGGTCAACACAAACACACACATACACAATAACTAAGAGTACATACACAAACACTCACACACACACACTGAAGTGTACTGATTACCAAGAGACCTAGAGGAAGAGGGTGGGTACATTACACTCAAACAGCAACAACAAAGGCTTGCTTTCTTTTCGAAGTTATGCGGTTGCGCTAAAGGTTAGCTGTATCTGAGCTATCAATATTAGACTCGGCTATAGAACCCTGTCTGGTCAATTGCCTTCAACTTGAAATAGTTTACCCTGTTTCATTTCATAGATTTGTCCATATTCTTTAAGATAACTTTCTCGAAGCTCTTTTGAAAATGACAATCGATATCCGTCACAGATTTCAAAGTGAATAATTGCCTTAATTAATACCCATTGGCAATTTCATATTGATAGGCTAGTCTTGAGTGCTGCAAATTGTCTGGATGGTGCTTGCAGCAAAATGTTTTGGATGATGTTGAAGTGTGTGTAAATGAGACGGCTATCCAGGTCAGAGCTTGACAACGCTCTGTATCTCTCGTACGCTGAAAAATACACACATGCTGAAAGCATAAGCCGGTTTTCCGATCACGTCAGTAGCGGTAGTTAAAGGCTGTGCTGTGACACTGAGGGAGCTGTCAAAAGGCTCTGGACTTATTTCATGTAAGGTACCCTAGCCATTAGCTCACACTGACCTTTCCTGCAATTTCCTTCTGTCAGATTCACAACACTCTCCTGTGTAGTCCGTGTCTGTGTGTGAGTGTGCGTGCTCGTGTTTTTTCGTGATTGCGTGTGAGATTTTTATTTTATTTGAATTCTCCAGCCTATGAAAAAGAAAATCCTCAACCACATTAAAACACTGAGAGGGGAAAAAACACATTTGATCTGAAAAAACATGTTTGTCAACATGTTTCCCGCTCCTCCCAAACATATGTGCTTACACGCCGGAATGCGCTCTCGCAAACCAGATGCAAACATGCGCATTTGTCTATTCTTCTAATCCTTAGTAATTGGAAATTAATTCAACGGCCGTCCAGAGAAATCGATAAAGAATTAATGAAAGGAAAGAGAGAGTCATTAAAAGCAATAAAGAGGGAGGTTATGATGGCATCAGTGGCAGACACAGAGATGGGGAACGGGGAGGGGGTCTTTTTTTTTTGGCTAATTTGAATAAAAATGAGAACAATTTGTAAACTGTTCAGCCAGTGCTATATTAAAATGTACTTTATTCATATTTGTTTTTATTTTATTTGATCCAAATGGATTATTATTTGTTAATGGTGTGTCATTAATGCAAATTATATTTCTGATCATGTATATTTTCAACAAATATCAAAATACTACAGCACTAATTGAGATACAGTATACTAATACACACATATATGATCGAAATAATGATTTGTCAACATTTTAAATGAGCTTTCTTCATATGTCTGTTCAAATGCATTCATCTTTAAATGGTTTGGCATGTTTAGTGTGTGTGTGTGTTACTTCTATTTTATTACACAAATTTATTTATTTTATAATATTTTATACAATTTGTTAAATTATTATAATATAATATAATTAGGGCTTTTAAATGATTAATCACATACAAAATAAAAGTTTAAGTTTGCCTAATATATGTTTGTGTACTGTGTGTAATTATTATGTATATACAAGCACACAAATTAATGTACATATTTAAGAGAAATATGTTATGTACAAAATATTTCTATTTATATATAAAATAAATTCTATAAAAATTATAATAAATACATATACTTGTAAATATTTCTTAAATATATACATGAATGTGTTTGTATTTATATATACATATTAATTACACACAGCACACACACATATATTAGGCAAACACAAACTTTTATTTTGTATGCGATTAATTGCGATTAATCATTTGACAGCCCTAAATATAATAATGGCCAATGATTAATTGCGATTAATCAAATCCAAAATAAAAGTTTTTGTTTATATAATATATATGTGTGTAATGTGTATATTTATTGTGTGTATATATATATATATAAGACACACACAGTATATATTTTGAAAATATTTACATGTATATATTTATATTCATATAATTTAATTATATATAAATATATTTAATATATAAACATTTTTCTTAAATATATACATGCGTGTGTGTGTATTTATATATGCATAATAAATATACACAGTACCCACACATATATTATGCACACAAAAACTTTTATTATATTATATTATATTATATTATGTTATATTATATTATATTATATGTCTACCTGGACCACAAAACCAGTCATAAGGGTCCATTTTTTAAAACTGAGATTTATACATCATCTGAAAGCTGAATAAAACATCTTTCCATTGATGTTTGTTAGGATAGGACAATATTTGGCTAAGATACAGCTATTTGAAAATCTGGAATCTGAAAAAAATCAAAATATTGAGAAAATCACCTTTAAAGTTGTCCAAATGAATTCTTAGAAATGCATATCAATAGTCAAAAATGAATTTTTGATATATGTATGGTAAGAAATGTACAAAATATCTTCATGGAACATGATCTTTACTTAATATCCTAATGATTTTTGGCATAAAAGAATGATCAATAATTTTGACGCATACAGTGCCTTTTTGGCTATTGCTACAAATATACCCGTGCTACTTATGACTGGTTTTGTGGTCCAGGGTCACATATTATATTTTTCTACAGTAGCCAACATTTAAAGTGGATAAAAAAAAAAAAATCATTAAAAGTTGTCCCGCTTGTCGGCGCCGATAGCCTTGTGGTTAGTATGCTGACATATACAGCGCTACTGCACTCATGGCAACCCGAGTTCGATTCCCGTCTCGAGGTCCTTTGCCGATCCCGTTCCCGCACCCTTCTCTCTACCTAATACTTTCCTGTCATCTCTCCACTGTCCTGTCTGAATAATAAAGTAACAAAAAAAGTTGTTCCACTTCAAATGTTGACTTATATTTTATTATATTATATTATATTATATTATATTATATTATATTATATTATATTATATTATATTATATTATATTATTGTACATTAAGTATGAATACAAAAAGTTAAAAATAAATAAATAAATAAATAAATAAAACAAACAAACAAAAATTTCCTTTAATGACATTAATGCTTGAGATTCC
This sequence comes from Cirrhinus mrigala, assembly GCA_036247105.1. Taxonomy (NCBI): domain Eukaryota; kingdom Metazoa; phylum Chordata; class Actinopteri; order Cypriniformes; family Cyprinidae; genus Cirrhinus; species Cirrhinus mrigala. Next base: position 24,799,179 of record CM070013.1, read on the forward strand.
AGGTTTAAATCAGATTTTGAATGGCAGATTTATTATATACACACACATTGTAAATTACTTGTAATGGAAATAGTCCAGTATAGAATCTATGCATGTACTAAAGCCATCCGCCGCACAGAGAGTATCACGGCCCTGATGTTCACCTACCATTCACCCAGCCCATAAAGCTGACAGACTGAGACAATACAGCTACTGGCGTCTGTGCTGGGATAATAGAGAATGGCCAGTAGCTGGCGGTAATATTGTTGGATAAATGATTATTGATTAGATAAAGGTTGAGATAATCATTAGCCTTTATCCATTTCACTCAATGTCTCTGACCTTTCTGCCTCTCTCTCTCTCTCCATTCGTACTGGAGTTATCTGTATGACGATATGATCATCTGTGTGTCACGCACACAAATATGGGTTCGAGAGAATGAGGAGGAGTGAGAGAATAAGAGGGGTGGGAGAGGAGGAAATGACAAGTGTTTTACTGTCTGTGGGATATGTTTGATTATTTAGATTCTCACTTCTTTCTCTGTCTCTCTCGCTGCTTCTTCCACTGATACTGTATGGGGTCCTATCTGTTATTTTTATTGATTTAATTCTTGCAATTCTAACACAAGCATTGTTTACTTAATTACACTAGGGTCTGAATGAGGGAGAGAGGGAAGACTTGGATGCTGAAAGCACTTGACATGTACTCACCAAAGCAAACAGATCCATAATAAATCCACTGGGGACACTATAACATCTTCTTTGTATCCAGTGTTTGTGTACATTCATGTGTGCGTGAAGGAAAGACAGAATGTAAGGGAATTCTAATTTTAATTTTAAATCGAATTTCAACCTGGACATAAATAGAACCATTTTCAAGAAAGAAAGACACATTATGACAGAAATTTCTTAGAAAGCTATTTCTTGGTCAAATCATGCTGAAAAACATGATTATTAGGTTGTAGAGTTCCTGCAGCTTAAGTGCTGCCGTCAGCAAAAGGAAAATTCATATTAATTTGTTAAATTCAACTTTTTACTTATATAACTTGACATTAAAATTGCTTTCAAATAATGCTAAATAAGTACAAAAACGTGGTAACATTTTACCTCATGGTGTCTTTGTTACAATCTGATTTTGCAATTAAATAATTTACAATTAACAAAATGTACTTACTATAGTTACTTGTACTGTAACAGATTTACATAATTTAATTACAAAATAAATGTAACTGTAATCTGTTACAGTTACTGAGAAAAATATGTCGGTTACACTTTATTTTAAAGTGTTACAGTGTAATTATACATTTAAATACTGAGTGATATTAATTAACTACGTGTACTTACTGTATGGTTAGGGTTAGGGTTTGGCTTAGGGATACTTGCATGTAATTATGCATAATTTATTGTTATTATAATAGTAAGTACATTTAACATGCGTGACAAGGACACCTTAAAATAGTGTTACCAAAATTACAGTTACAGTTAAAATGTTTACAATTACAAAGGGGTTACATCTGAATATTTTCACACACACACAGATTTGATTGATTTCTTTCCAAAATTGCATTAACTGCTTTAAATACATGACCCCAATATTTCAGGAGTTCAGCACACAGAATATTTTCACAGAATATTGGGTTTGTGTATATGCTGTATTTTTTTTAATTAACTGTTTTTTTTTTTTCTAAGCCATTGTTAGATGCCAGTGTTTCCTGTAATAGCTGTTTGATTTCAAAACAGTATCATAGTTATTAAATTACATCCTGTTATGATTTTAAAATCTGTATTTAATCTCAGTCTCATTTGTGATTTAGAAAATGTAAAAAAAAAAAAAAAAAAGACAAAAATAATCAAAGAGTAATCAAATATAATCAGTCACATTACGTTTAGAAAAGTTTTTAAAATAGTTAAAGTACTTATTAAATTTCAAATATGGTAACTTCTAATCTGTAACCTATTACATTTTCAAAGTAACCTTCCCAACACTGTTTAGGACTTGTTTAGGACTGTTATTACTATATTACTGGTAACACTTTACAATAAGGTTCATTAGTTACCATTAGTTAACTACATTAGTTAGCCTGAACTAAGAAGGAATACTTCTACAGCATTTATTAATCTTAATGTTAATTTTAGCATTTACTAACACATTATTAAAATGACAAGTTGTGTTTGTTAATTAATGCACTGTGAACTAACATTAACAATGAACAACTGTATTTTTATTTTTATTTTTTTAAGTATTATTATTTAAAAAGTAGTATTTTAAGTATTTTCATTATTTTTATTAAAATTTGTAACTATAATTTATTAGCTAGAAATGTATTGTTCATTGTTCGTTCATACTAATGTTAACAAATGACACCTTTTTGTAAAGTGTTACCATATTGTTACAGTGTAATATGTAACAAGGACACCGTAAAATAAAGTGTCACCCAAAATTTTAATAAAATTAGAACAATTTAGAAATTGCTCCTCCATGGCTGTATTCTAATGTGTATATATATATATATATTTTTTTTTTACATTTACATTTGTTGTCATTTGATGACCACTTTAATTATGAATCTTCATAATTTCCTGTAATTCAAAAAATGTGCAACAAATTTTTTTTTTTTTCCTTTTCCAAATCTAGTGTTTCCTGTAATAGCTGTTTGATTACAAAACAGTATCATAGTTATTAAATTACATCCTGTTATGATTTAAAATCTGTATTTAATCTCAGTCTCATTTGTGATTTAGAAAATGTAAAAAAAAAAGAAAAAAAGAAAAAAAAAAGACAAAAATAATCAAAGAGTAATCAAATATAATCAGTCACATTACGTTTAGAAAAGTATTTAAAATAGTTAAAGTACTTATTACATTTTAAATATGGTAACTTCTAATCTGTAACCTATAACATTTTCAAAGTAACCTTCCCAACACTGTTTAGGACTTGTTTAGGACTGTTATTATTATATTACTGGTAACACTTTACAATAAGGTTCATTAGTTACCATTAGTTAACTACATTAGTTAACCTGAGCTAAGAAGGAATCTTAATGTTAATTTTAGCATTTACTAATGCATTATTAAAATGACAAGTTGTGTTTGTTAACATTAGTTAATGCACTGTGAACTAACATTAACAATGAACAACTGTATTTTTATTTTTATTTTTTGTTCGTTCATACTAATGTTAACAAATGACACCTTTTTGTAAAGTGTTACCATATTGTTACAGTGTAATATGTAACAAGGACACCGTAAAATAAAATGTCACCCAAAATTTTAATAAAATTAGAACAATTTAGAAATTGCTCCGCCATGGCTGTATTCTAATGTGTGTATATATATATATATATATATATATATATATATATATATATATATATATATATATATATATTATATTTTTTTTTTTACATTTACATTTGTTGTCCACTTTAATTATGAATCCTCATAATTTCCTGTAATTCAAAAAATGTGCAACAATTTTTTTTTTTTTTTCCTTTTCCAAATCTAGTGTTTCCTGTAATAGCTGTTTGATTTCAAAACAGTATCATAGTTATTAAATTACATCCTGTTATGATTTAAAATCTGTATTTAATCTCAGTCTCATCTGTGATTTAGAAAATGTAAAAAAAAAAAAAAAAAAATGACAAAAATAATCAAAGAGTAATCAAATATAATCAGTCAAATTACGTTTAGAAAAGTATTTAAAATAGTTAAACTACTTATTACATTTTAAATATGGTAACTTCTAATCTGTAACCTATAACATTTTCAAAGTTACCTTCCCAACACTGTTTAGGACTTGTTTAGGACTGTTATTACTATATTACTGGTAACACTTTACAATAAGGTTCATTAGTTACCATTAGTTAACTACATTAGTTAACCTGAGCTAAGAAGGAATCTTAATGTTAATTTTAGCATTTACTAATGCATTATTAAAATGACAAGTTGTGTTTGTTAACATTAGTTAATGCACTGTGAACTAACATTAACAATAAACAACTGTATTTTTATTAAAAAAATGTAAGTATTATTATTTAAAAAGTAGTATTTTAAGTATTTTCATTATTTTATTAAAATTTGTAACTATAATTTATTAGCTAGAAATGTATTGTTCATTGTTCGTTCATACTAATGTTAACAAATGACGCCTTTTTGTGAAGTGTTACCATATTATTACAGTATAATATGTAACAAGGACACCGTAAAATAAAGTGTCACCCAAAATTTAAAAAAAAAAAAGAACAATTTAGAAATTGCTCCTCTATGGCTGTATTCTAATGTATTTATTTTTTTTATATTTACATTCGTTGTCATTTGATGACCACTTTAATTATGAATCTTCATAATTTCCTGTAATTCAAATGCGCAACAAATGTTTTCTTTTTTTTTTCTCTTTTCCAAATCCACTCGAAATGTTACACTATGTGTGTGTACTTTTATCTGTTTATTTTGAAGTGTTTGTGTAAAACAGAAAAGCGTGGAAGCACTCGGACTGCATTATAACACATTAGACTATAGTTCCTATGGCGGCTTTATTTATTGAATTACTCTGAATTTCCCTCTTAATAGCCAGTTAAGCGGCAACAGACCCTGGCTAACATCTGGCTGCAATCAGCGGAGGAAATCCGCTTCTTTGCCTTTTGTTCTATTTATTCACAAACCCATGCTGGAATTGCGATGTTTATTTAAAGTAATACTGCCCGTACAACTACTGTACAGAGAGACATTTGGACGTTTTTACACAGAATTACATTTCCTAAACAATTGTCTCTGACAATGCCTGTGGTTATGCTACATTGTGGAGTTGTGGCTTTAATGTTTTGCATGAACAGAATTGTAATTGGGCTGGAGTTTCGCCGTTCTGCAGCAAGTGTATTAGAGACGGGATGCATCAGAGGCTTTCAAAGAAATGCTCTGATTCATCATTTAGCTCAGAGGATACAGGCGGATCGAATGACACATTTTGTCCAGTACCTCAGTGTGTGACTTTCCAGCTTTGTTGCTTCTTTTTGTATGTACTTGCAGGTTTTCGCTAACACACATTTGATCCAAAATACAGCATCCCAATGACAAAATCCTGCTTATACAAATACTCTAATAAGTACCAGAGCATCATGTTACGAACAGCATTAATTCAGAAAAACGTTCAGTCATTCCCGAAAAGAAAAAAAGACACAGCACTAAAATGGCAAATTCGGTTTAGCTTTTATTAACACTTTTGGAGTACAAGAGTGACTCAGTGAAGGAAAAACATGCTGATCCAGAACATTATGGAATAGAATTTCCCAGAGACGCAACACATATGAGTGTTTCTGACAGACAGGTCAGAGCCTTGGCCGCATGAAAACATAACCAGTTCAAACGTTTCTTCATGGTGATAAAAACCATATGGATGTCAGTTACACAGCTTAAATAAGCATTTGCACAACTCGCGGGCCAGCTCTGCACACCCGGCTGACTATGAAAATAATTAGTGCGTGAGCTGGAGCCCTTGTGGTGGCTAAGCTCACAGCTAACAACCCCCTGAAGAGCTTCTGTGCGAGCCCCCCTCAAGGTCTGTGTGTATGGAGAGTCTAGAGGGACAAACACAACTGTGGCTTTTCAACAATGCTTGTTCTCCCGTTGCTCCAACGTTTACTTTTAGCGATAATGGAAGATAGAGTTTTGCAAATGAGCTGATATGTGACGACCTCATGATAATTGTGTTTTATAGCTTTGGATTTGCTTACAGGGGAGATATGTAGAGTGTATTTAAGATTATGTATGGAAGTGTGATTATCAGATTATCAGTATCTGTGGATGAATAGCGTTCAATAAGTGAAAAGCAGTGAGTTAAAAAAAAAAACAAAAAAAAACACTATTATATAATACACTAAAATCTGCTCAAATTTCATCAAAAATGAATTCATTTAATCAAAATTGACAGTAAAGGCTTTTATATTATTACAAAAATTCTATTTAAATAAATGCTTCATATTCATCAAAGAATCCTGAAGAAAAAAAAAATAATAATGTATCATGGTTTCCACAAATTATTACAGCATGTTCCCAGCATATTAGAATAATTTCTGAAAGATCACTTCTGTGACACTGAAGAAAATTCTGAAAATGCTGACAACAGTAATGTTTGTTATAATATTTCACTGTATTACTGTTTCTACTGTATGATTGATCAAATTAATGCAGCCTTGGTGAGCATGACAGACTTCTTTCAAAAACATTACAAAAATCTCATACGACCCCTTTTTAATGGTATACTTACCAATATAGGAAGAAATTATTACAATATTTGTAACATATTGTAAAAAATATTGTATATACTAATAACAATATATAAAATATATAAATCATCAAAATAAAATGAATAAATACAATTCTGCTATAGTTAAGCAAATATATCACTTATGATATAATATTAAAAACGTAACTTTTTTTTACATATTTACTATTTAATATATTATTAAATATTAATAACAGTGTATAAATTATAGAAAGAAAATAAAAAAAATGAATAAATACAATTCTGCCATATTTATGTAAATATAACGTTTGTGATATAATATAAAGAACTTTTTTAACATTATATTTACTATTTAATATATTATAAAATACTATAGATTTTATATATATATTTATATTATATATTTAATATAAATAAAATAATTCTTCTACATTTATGTAAATATAACACGTGATATAAAAATTACTTTTTTATGACAGTATATACTTATGACGGTATATAAATTATATAAATAAAAATAAAATTAATAAATACATATTTGCCATATTTATGTAAATATAAAACTTATGATATAATATAAAAACAGATTTTTTTTTTTACATATTATATTTACTATTTAATATATCCTCTAAAAATACTAATAACAATTTATAAATTATATCAATAAAATGAAATGAATAAATTAAATGAAATATACAATTATGTTATATTTATTCAAATATAACACATATGGTATAATGTAAAAAAAAATCATTTTGTACATATTATATTTATTATTTAATATATTATTAAATACTCATAACAATATATAAATTATAGAAATAAAATAAAATAAAATAAAATAAATAAATACAATTCCAAAGGGCCAAATTACTCAAAATTAAATAATGAAATATATAAATACATCATTAAATGCATAATTAACTAATTTAATTTAAATAAATTTATAAATAAATAAAAAAACTATTTATGTATTTCTGCATTTATTCATTTAAAGCCTCCACGTTTATAATATATATGTTGTTGTAGTTTCATTTTAGTTAGTCTATATAGTTAGTAGTTAATAGTTAATTTATTTCAGTTTTAGTTTGTTAATTTAGTACATCAGGTTAAACTAAATGAAAATGACTTTGCAACTAGATGAAATAAACCCAACAACTGTAAACCTAAATATAAAACGTGGAGGCAATACATAAATAAATAAATCAATAAATATTTTTTCAATTATTTATTTTAATTAAATTATTTAATTTCATGATGTATTTATATGTTTCAACATTTATTTAATGATTTAATTTTGAGTAATTTGGCCCTCTATAATATTTATGTAAATATAACACATATCATATTAAAAAAAAAAAAAAAAAAAAAAAACATTTTTTTTTTACATATTATATTTACTATATTATTAAATACTAATAACAATATATGAATTATAGAAATAAAATAAAATGAATAAATACAATTCTGCTAATTTATGTAAATATAACACTTATGAGACAATATAAAACACATTTTTTTTGTACATATTATATTTACTATTTAATATATTATTAAATACTAATAACGATATATCAGTTGTATAAATAACAGTTATGATATAATTTTAAATATATATATATATTTTTTACATTAAATTTTGGTATAGGAAAAAAAAGCTTTTTTCACTCAGAAATGACTATAACATTTCTTAAACAATTAAAAGAAACAACAAGAAATAAAATGAGTTAAATGTGATTTTTTTTTTTTTTTTTCCTCTCTCTCTTTTATACCATCAATCTTTGCTGCTTCTTTTTTTCCATCCTGCAGCTCTGTAAATATTTCAGCTGGTCATCTGTGTGTGTGTGTGGTGTGAAGTGTCATTTAGTCAGGTAGGCCGCTGTAGTAAAGTGCAGCAGGGCAGACTGTTAGAGGTGAAGAAGAGTGAGGGAGCAGATGGAAGAATGTAACTCTAATGGGATGTGAAAGGGAGAGACCGATAACTAATGTGCTTCCTGTGTTCTCCCCTCTTACTTGTCATCTCTCCCTCTTTCACTCAGAAAGAGCATCTCTCCATTTCTGGATATGCGTGAGTGTGCTTGTCCAGTGATGGTGATGTGTGTGAGAGATGATGAAGATGACGATGATGTGTCTACTTGTGTGTGAAAGAATAAAAAAGAAAGCGAGAACGATGATGAGGAAGAGAAGGAAATGAGAGGTGACTGAGACGTTCACTTAGCAGACAGAATGATATTAACAGCGACAGACACCTTTCTATGCCTATCAGTGGCACGTGCGTCTGTGCGGTGCTTTCGTAAGCGTGTCGGTGTTTACGTGCATATGGTCCTTCTCATGTATAATTTCACATAATGTCTCTGATGAGCTTGTTATTTATGCAAAAGTTACTGGGTGAATGTCTGACTAGACTGATTTGTCTTTGGTTTGGCACAGGTGGATGAATGCATGAATGTGAACAGTATGACTGCGGGCACTGACCTGAATTCAAGACATCACATCACAAATGTTATCCATTTCATTCCTCATGATGCCCACTTCTCTGAGAAAAATATAAGCAGAGAACAGTTAAAAGTAACTAAAAGTAACAATTAAAACAGAAGTCAGTTTGTGTTTTGATACTATCAAGAAAAAAAAAAAAAAAAAGAAGATGCATTGCTGGTCAAAAGCTTTTTAAAATATTTTTGAAAGAAGTCTGTAATGCTCACCAAGGCTGCATTTATTTGATTAAAATAGAGTAAAAAAAAAAAAAAAAAAAAAAAAAAAAAAAACTAATATTGTATAATATTATTACAACATAAAATAACCGTTTTCTTTTTATACTCTTAAAAATAAAGTTTCTTTATCGGCATTGATGGTTCCATGAAGAACCTTGGAAACTTTCAAATGCAGAAAAGGTTCTTTATAGTTGAAAAAAAGACTTTTTAAAATGTTATTTAAAATGGTTCTTTTAAGAACTGTTAACTGATTTATGCTGATTTAATTGGTACTGACTTATTATCAATTAATATTTGTGCACAATTATTAATAATGGTTATTATTATTATTATTATTATTATTATTATTATTATTATTATTATTATTATTAAAAATAACGTTGACCGTTTTTTGGTGCTTAGCATTTTGTGATTCTTTGATTTACCAGCTCAATTATTAATAGTGGTTATTATTATTATTATTATTATTATTATTATTATTATTATTATTATTATTATTATTATTAAAAATAATGTTGACCTTTTTTGGTGCTTAATGTTTTGTGATTCTTTGATTTATTTGCTTTATTAATAATGGTTGTTGTTATTATTATTATTATTATTATTATTATTATTATTATTATTATTACTATTAAAATAATGTTGGCCTTTTTTGATGCTTAATATTTTGTGATCATATGATTTATTTGAAATAGAAATCTGTATGTATGTATGTATTTATTTATTTATTTATTTAACATTATTAATATCTTTACTGTCAGTTTTGGTCAATTTAATGCATCCTTTCTGAATAAAAGTATTAATTTTTATTTAGTATTTATTTTTAAAATTATTAAATATTACTAATTTAATATTTTGTTCTAATATTATTTATTAAAAAATATTACACAGCAAAACTGTTTTCAGCATTGAAAATAAGAAGAAATATTTCATTATTAGAATATTAGAATGATTTCTGAAGAATCATGTGACACTGAAGACTGTAGTAATGACTGCTGAAAATTTAGCTTTGCTAAAACAGGAATAAATTAGTTTTTAAAATATATTCAAGTCAAAAACAGTTGTTTTGTTTAGTTGCAATAATATTCCACAATATTACTATTATTTCTTGTGTATTACTTTTGCTATTTAATATAATTTATTTGTTTGTTTGTAACATTATTAATATCTCTACCGTCACTATTGATATTTTTACTATTTTTGTGTTTTTTTTTTAATGTTATTTAACATTATTTATTTATTTGTAACGTTATTAATATTTTTACTGTCATTTTGATCAATTTAATGTGTCCTTTTTGAATTAAAGTATTGATTATGTTTAGGAATTTTTAGGAACAGGAATAAATGACTTTTTAAAATATATTCAGATCAAAAACAGTTATTTTGTTTATTTGCAATAATATTTCACAATATTACAATTATTCCTTGTGTATTTCTTTATAACATTATTAATATCTTTACTGTCACTTTTGATCAATTTAATGCATCCTTTCTGAATATAATTATTAACTATTTTTGTTCTTATCCAGAACTTTTGAGTAATAGTGTTTCCACAAAAATAGTACATGCCTAAACTGTTTTGAACACTGATTATAAGAAGAAATATTTCTTGAGATGTTTCTATTAGAATATTAGAATGATTTCTGAAGAGTCATGTGACAGTGAATACTGGAGTAATGACTGCTAAAAAATTTGGCTTTGCTAAAAACAGGAATAAATTACTTTTTAAAATATATTAAAATCCTAAACAGTTATTTTGCTTAGTTGCAATAATATTTAACAATATTACTATTTTTTCTTGAGCATAAGAGACTACAGAAAATAGTTATTTTAAATTCTAATTATATTTCACAATATTACTGTTTTTATTGTATAAATGCAGCCTTGGTCAACATAACAAGCTTTTTTTTAATTATTCCAAACTTTTGTCATATAGTATAAAGAACAAAATTAAAGAAACAAAGCAACAGAGGCAAATAAATGTCCTTATTACAATATGAAATGTCAAGTCACAGCAGGCTACATACCTACTAATCATATCATAAGAAACAAAAATAATCTCTCTGTCTATTTTCCCAGTAAAGGCATTAAGTGACCTCCCACTGCTTCTCCAATGATGTGCGGTAGTGTAAAATTGCTCTGCTGTGTTAGAGCGGAGAGCTGTTTTGCAGAAGAGTGTGGAGCTCTGTTGCCTTCTCACCTGCTTTTAAAAATAGAGACAAAGAGGTCACAAAGCTGAATTAATGATATGATTATAGTGTCCACTTAATACTGGTTACCATGGAGCCAACCGCTCATGGATCATGATCCAAGTCTGAGCATCTGAGACTGACATTATGATAGAGGCCTTTATTTTTACTCACAGACTGAAGCATTGTAATTATGGATGTATTACGAACCATTCAGGGCTGCTTTGTTTTTTTTTTTTGTTTTTTTCCTGCCTGTTTGTATAGATATATGTTAGATTATATTAGTATAAGCAGTTATGTTTAAACTCATGAAATTTTTCACGTTCAACATGTTTTTGTAAAGACTAAACAAAATGTGAAATCTATCGAAACTATGAGGAATAAATACCTTAGTTTAACCCCTGAAATCACAAGCTTTTTTATTCTCTTTTTTTTTTTTCAGTCATGAAAAACGACCTAATCAAAATGTAAAGCGCAACTCGCTTTTACAACTAAGTGCTTTTTCCCTTTCTCTCTGAAAAGCCTGGCCTCTGCCCAAGAGAAAGCTAGACTTTTATGTCCAACATTAATTTGCTCAGATCAAACCATTTTGCAGACACTTTGCATGACATTTGGCTGGGAAACACAGCACTAAAATACAGCTGAACACAGGCCACAATGAGCCCAGGAAAACCAGCAGGCTTCATTTCATTTAGTCATTACACACGCAGTGTGAGCCTATTTTGTATTATTGCTATTGTATTCGTGGTTTTGAATTGTCGGAAGCGTACGCGCACATATAGAGATCATGCACCGTGTCTTGTGTGTAACGTGTAATTAATGTACTCATTTAATTAGTCACCTTCCTGTGCACACATACACACACTCAGACACACACCATCTCCTACAGTAGCACTGAAGAAGATAGTTCTTATATTTGCCATTTATTTAGCCCTGCTGTCTTGTGTACAAATGTGTACACACATTTGACCTTTGACCTGTTAACTTTTCAGAATTCTTGTGTGCCTTCCTGCACCTGCTACGGGCTTTTATACAAACTGATCCTTGTTTGAATCTACATTAGCGAGAGCAGAGTGGTCCTCTATGATCAAAGTGAGAGACGCATCACTTCCTGCTGTAGGAATTTTATATATTTCAAAAGGGAAAACTCCCTCAGAGAACTTATACAGGTTTGCATTTGGACTCCTATCACTGTCAGTACTAGCAAAAGAAAAAAAAGCTACTGTGAATGGAATGTTTAATTTTGAGTAGATTTTAATTAATTATAAAGTGCTGGAGTCATATTATCATGCTTTTATCACATTTGCATGGTTAATCAAACTCCTTTCTGATTCATTCTGTGCCTGTGTATTTGAAACATGCCCTGGATAATTCTCAGAGGGACGTAAGGAGAATATGTGGAAGTGCTGATTTATACTGGCAGGAAACATATAGTAGCCAGCTCTCAAGTGTCACATCTTCTAGCGTCTGGGTTTAGCCACGGGAATGCTAATCATCAGTCTGTAAAGGCGAGCCTCTGGGTGCACTTTGAGTCTCTCAGTGTAAACCAAGTCAGCCAGGGGTCAACATGATGACATCTGATAGTGTGCATGTGTGTGTACTGATATCATGGGTATTTGAATTTGTCCTCTGATCAGATTTATATTCAAAAGCAATGTGTCACATCGGTTCAGCTGTAATGTGATTATTGGCTCTGCTGAGTGGCATCTTGTTCTATATATTAAATTTCTCATATATATGGGAAAAAATTTGAAAAGTAGCTTTGAAGACATTACTTAAGTTTTCAGGTCACTTAATTCTTCAAAAATAATTTGAATATGCTGACTTGGTGGTCGATTTTTTTTTTAATAACCATTTTTGTTATTTTCAGCATTTTTTTTTTTTTTTTTTTTTGATGAAAAAACAAAGTTAACTGAACAGCATTTATTCTATATATATATATATATATATATATATATATATATACACTGCCGTTCAAAAGTTTGGGATTGGGAAGATTTTTAATGTTTTCTAATGTCTCTTATGCTCATCAAGGCTGTATTTATTTAATTAAAAACAGAAAAAACAGTAACATTGTGAAATATTATTGCAATTTCTAATATTGGTTTCCTGTTTTAATATACTTTAAAATAGAATTTATTTATCTGATGCATTGCTGAATTTTCATCAGCCATTACTCCAGACTTCAGTGTCACACGATCCTTCAGAAATCATTTTAATATGCTGATTTATTATCAGTGTTGAAACTGTTTGTGAACCTGTGATACTTTTTTACTTTGATTCTTTGATGAATACAAAGTTAAAAAGAAGAGCATTTATTTAAAATAGAAATCTTTTCTAACAATGTAAATCTTTACTATCACTTTTATCCATTTAACACACCCTTGCTGAATAATAGTATTCATTTCTTAAAAAAAAAAGAGAAGAAAAAAAAAAAAGAAAAATATTTACTGATGCCAAACGTTTAAATAGTAGTGTATGTTGTAATATAAAAATTTCTAAATATACACTATTCATTAATGCATACTTGCAGAATAATTTATTTTTACCCCAGACTTTAATGGTAGTGTATCACACTTTCTATAAAAATGTTAAACAGTAAAAATGTTTTTAGCATAAGAAATATTTCTTAAGGTGAGACACTACAGGTGAAAGGTAAAAAAAAAACAAAAAAAACAACAACTAATAGTTATCGCCTTACTTACGCAGTTGATTGATTACATTGATAATTACAAACATTTTTTGTGTTACAAGTTTTCTAAAATGTTAGGTTTAAATATACAAATGAGACATTATTTAAAGACATATGTGCTTATTTGCATACATTTGTAGTACAAAAATCAAAAGTCAGTTTCAAAATTCTTGTTTATTTATTTTATTTTATTTTTTATTTTTTGGATATTAGAGTCAAATGTTTTTACAGAGGGATTCTTGGGTATCTCAATTCTGTCACTCAATAATTCAGGAAATACAGACAGAAAACAATATATTTGCTCCATTTTTGGGGAAATAAAATGTTGTATATAATCAGGCAAATTATATATGAACAAATCCCTCTGTAAAAACCTTCAAGATTTAGGCAGGAATAAAAATGTAAAGTTTGAAGTGGAGATTTATGGGTCATGTAGGAGAAAAAAACTCAATTTGAGAAAACAGCCTTTAAAATATGCAGTGTAATTGAAATCTATTTACACAGATAGATAAAGTGCTATAAAAGAAACACTTAATAATGTCTTTCAGATGTTTTGTTTCCACTGGGCTGAACAAACGTTTCTAAAACTAAATCTTGCACCAATTCAGATTATTAAAATGATTTCTGAAGGATCATGTGACCCTGAAGACTGGAGTAATGATGCTGAATATTCCGTGGATAAATTACATTTTAAAACATTATTTTAAATTGTAATAATATTTTACAATATTACAGTTTTACTGTATTTTTGAATATATGCAGCCTTGGTGAGCATAAGAGACTTCTTTCAAAAACATTTTAAAAAATCATAATTATTCAAAAGGTTTTACCACCAATGTATGTGTATTACCTTAAATATGTGGGAAAAAATGCTTAGAACAAATATGAAAGAAATTATGTTTGACCACATCTAATATATGGTTCCCCACGTCTTTGTTTCTGTCTATATCAGTAACATTAGAACATTCCTTATTGTAAGTATATTTATTCTTATCCCCTTCACTCACTTTCTGTCTCTGTTATTAAGCTCTCCCAGAGTGTTTCGAGGTGAGGCTTCTGCTTAGGAGGGCTGAAAAATAGATGGAGCAGAGAATGTCAGCGTAAGATAAACACCAGAATAGTGAAGTGGCTCTCACACGCTTGACAAGACAGCAGAAAGAGAGAGGGAAAGAGGAAGAAAGGTTGATCTTTTAGGCCAGATGTGGCTCTGATGCGGCTGAGCTTTGATTTTTATTTTTTTTTTTTTCTTCTCTCTCCAGCACTCTTAGTTTGTAAACGCTTGTAATTTAGTTTCAGAATCTCCCCCCTCCACCTTTCGTCACAGTCACCATGTCTTTTATTGCAGTTTCCAGAGTCTGATTTCCAGGGTGGGGTCTTTTGACAGGTGGCTGATGGGAGTTTGTGTGCGTAATGAGGAAGGAAGTCTGACAGCGAGAGGTTGTATCAGCGTTACATCACACCTAATTAATAAAGCGGGCCTGCACAAATACAAAAAAAAAAAAAAAAAAAGTGTGATTAATGGATTAATGTCATCGCTGGCACACAGCCGTAGCATTAATGGCCGCATGGGGTAAACACACAAACACACTCCGAGGTGCTTTATCTCTCTACATCACTTAATGCATTCGATTCTTTATTATGAATAGAAGAAGGGAAAACAGCCACAATAAAAAAGGATGTAAGAATGTCATACACAAAGGGGAAAAACGGCCAAGCGGAATGTAAAAAGACAGCAGCTATATTTAAACGGCAGTATAATGACAGCAAGTTATAAAAAGTTATGAAAACACATTTCGGATTATCCCGCTCCAACTCAGTCACAATCAGTGACTCACCCCGATCCCTGAATCATGACACTCATTCCAATGGATATAGATTGCGCTCTCTAGTAATATCAACCTCATGGGAGCAGAATACTGGGAGGAAACCCAGTCAGGAAGCCAGAATGAGTCAAGCTCCATCTGCTCTATAAAAACACACATATGCCTTGATTGGAACGACTGGATTTTGCTAACGATATATACGGTTGCGTTGCACTTCTTATGGCTGAAATGCCTTCTGTCATACTAAAACAACTGGTGAATTGTATTAAGAATCGAACATTTTTGGTCAGTTAAACCTCAGCCATGCCTGAGTCTCAAATAACGACGGCCTTGTTTGATGGTCAGTTCTGTTGACCTTGTAGGTCTGCATTTCAGAGCTCGCTTGCATCATTATTAGCACTAAAACAGAGCCGGGGCTATTAGTTATTCCGTTAGGAGCTGTGAGCCGGGCCGGCCGTGTTTGTCTGGTTTTCATTGGGGTAAACATTTGTTCCAGTTGTAGATGTTGTGCGGCAGGAACATGAATCAGGGACGAGAGGCGGAAAGAGCTCTGACAGCTGCAGCTCATTACCACCACCATTACTGCTATAGGGGGCTGCTGGGGGAAATTCCTCCTTCCAGGGAAAACGTTCCTGTTTACCATACAGCGCCGTGGATCAGGTCCCGCACACAGAGATGCAAGGCAATCACATGCAGGCTTACGCACACTCACAAAATGAATGAAAACGTGCCGTTTTGCGCGCACACACACACACACGCGCGCAAGTTTTTATGTCTGCGGTCACGCTCAAATACACACATGGACGCGTGTACACACAGACACACTCGCTTCCTCTCCCACACTCATCATGTACACTAACAATCAGTCTTTCTTGTGAGCTGATACTAGTACCTCCACCCCAACCGCTCTGTGTCCCTCACACACACACACACACACTCACATGTTCCTTCAATCACGACTGACTCATGCCTGCTTTACGTCATTCTGTCCAATCAGACAGAGTTCCACGGGCCCATTAAACTGAAAGTTGTTTTCTTTTACTTGGTCATTCTTTCACCACTACATCAAAGTCAAACATTCACTCATAATCAAGCTCTTCACCCACATCTGCTCATTCATTGTATAATCACAGTCACCCATCATAGATCTGCAGCACAAACACACATCGCAAATCTTTATCTCACTCAGAAGCTTCAATCACTGTCTGTTTCGACAATGAAAATCTGCACAAAATGCTTTCAAGATCAAAACGCTGCATACGGTCAATACAGGCGCTAAGATCAAACTAGGAAAATGTTGAGCTAAACAATGGGGTTTGAACAGATTTCTTTGATATCTAGCCTAATTGTGAATTAAAATAAGAAAAAATAAACTGTCTATTTGTGTATCACTTTCTATTTATTTGAAAATTCATACACGCAGTGTGTTTAATACACCTCTGTGTTGAGCATGTTTTAATTTCTGCTAGTTGTGTAAAGGTCAATAATTCTCTTAAAATATCATAATTTGACCTTGTGTTGATGAAAATGAAAATAAAATGAAAAACAAAATGAAAATAATTATTTGTTATGACACTATACAATATATGATATACAGTCAAGCCAAATTTATTCAGACACCTTCAACATTCACTAAAGTTTAAAAAATGGTAATAAAATATGACAAGAATACAGAGATAAATTGTGTCAGAACAAATTCATCTTGATAATGTCAGATAACTTTGATAGAAAGGTATATAACAAAACATGGTCAGGTGAAAGTGTCAAATCAAATTTTTGGTCCCAATTTTTATCAGTTTTACTGGTGGTCCACTGTATGAAGAATTTTTGGGTATAATATTGTGTTTACAGTTTACTTTATTTTGCTATCCTCACTTACATAAATGTCCTGCACTCACTAGGTAAAAAATATCAACAATTATATCTGGTGTCTGAATAATTTTTAGCTTGACTGTAAATTATATGATACAATGTACTTTATTGTTTGAATTTTTCTTGAGCTTAATGTATAGTCAAATAATATGCAGTAATTAGTAATAATAAAAATTAAATGCCTGTTTATTATAATAATAAACAGAAAATACTTTTTACACTAAATCATTAATTTAACAACTTTCTTGGGGGAAAAAATGTTACTTTTACTTGAGTGCACCCGATGTCATTTTTAGAACCAATAAATTAAAACTTTTCTTGAAAATAATATTACTTTGTGAAAACCAAATGTAACCAACATTCTAGAATTTGTAAAGCGCACGTTTTAAATAGATAATTCATCATAAAAATTAATATTTTGTTGTCATTTACTCACCCTCGTGCTAATTAAAACCTGCATGGCTAAACCCAAAGATAGTTTGAAGAAGGTTTCACAGTATGGAGAAATTCATCAAAATATGAGATTTTTGTCAAAATATGAGAATTCTTTTGTGTTCCACAGAAGAAAGTAAGTCAAATGTGTTTCAAATGAGATGAGGGTGAATAAATGATACAATTCATTTTTTTGGTGAAATATAACTTTAAATTGGATTTGTACAAATGTGACCCTGGACCACAAAACCAGTCATAAGGGTACTTTTTTTTTTTTAAATTTCAAAGAGATTGAGATTTCAAAATTGAATAAATAAGCTTTCTATTGATGTATGGTTTGTTAGGAGAGAACAATATTTGGCTGAGGTGCAACTATTTGAAAATCTGGAATCTGAGGGTGCAAAAAAATCAAAATATTGAGAAAATCGCCTTTAAAGTTGTCCAAATGAAATTCTTAGCAATGCATATTACTAATCAAAAATTAAGTTTTGATATATTTATGGTAGGAAATTTACAAATTATCTTCATGGAACATGATCTTTACTTAATATCCTAATATTTTTTGGCATAAAGAAAAATAGATAATTTTGACCCATACAATGTATATATGACCCATACAAATATGGGTATATTTGTAGCAATAGCCAACAACACATTACATGGGTCAAAATTGCTACTTACGACAAAAGTGCTACTTACGACTGTTTTTGTGGTCCAGGGTCACTAATATTTCTCTCCTTTATTGTGGACACTCTTATTAGTCACTGGCCTTAACATCAAAACTCTGAAGTAACACATTTTTCCCAAACCTTCCTGTTCTTCCAATTTAACCTGCACCTGATTTTACAGTTTTGGCTTTGATGACCACAACATAAGCTTCAGCTGATAGAATTAGGTAATGTTTTAATTTTTTTTTACTGCTCTCCTTGAAAGCATAAATCAAAAGAGATGAAAAAGCACCACGTGTTTTGACTGCTCCCTCCTTCTCTGACCTATGCCAATTTTTATCTCAACCTGCTTTAACTTTGTAGATCAGACTTTAATTTTGAAGCGGGTCTGTGGGACAGTGATGAATTGGATATATCAAGCAGGGCTTAAATTACCCTCTCCCTGGTGGCAGAGGATGGGAAGGTGCCGGAGAAAGAGGTATGAGTGCGGGGAGGGGGGCGCTCCATGACCTAGTAACAGGCAGAGAAAGAGGGCTGGTCAGCACTTGCCCTCTCAACCCTGCAAGCTAGCACACCCAGAGAGAGAGAGAGAAGGAGTCAGAGAGAGAGAGAGAGAGAAACAAAAGAGCAGCCCCCAACACTTAAGGTTCCTCTTCTGAGGAAGAAGGACATACCAGAGTATGAGACACACATCAGCCGTAAGAGGCAGAGGAAATATTGTGCCTCTCTGAAGAGGCCAGCAGTCCTTTTCTTCCTCTGAGAGCACTTTAACTTTCAGGGCTGAACAACAATTGTAAGCCAAACTAGATGCATGGTGAACCAGTTCTAAATATGGGTTAGCCACCACACACACACCGTGTGTATATCTATACATATATACATGCATATGTGATTAGACTCATATGATGCCCCAGGTGAGATAAGACTTGCAAATTCTTGCAATTTTTAGCCTACAATAATAATGCAAAAAAAAAAAAAAAAAAAAACACTGCATTCAAACATTTTTTTTTGCCTATTGTATTTTATGATTGTGGTGTATTATGCAATACTTTGTATTAAATTAAAAATCAAAGATGCAAAATTAAAATTTTTAACAAAAAAAATATATATATATATTTGCAATATAGCAGTACATATATAATTTTAAATATCTCAATCTGCACTGCATTGCAAGTTACTTGTAACATCACAATTAGTTTTCAATGAGACTGTTGAGCAGAACAGAAAACAAGTGTAATGTAAAACCGTCACAGATGAGTGATATAGAAAAAAAAAATTCTGTCTGATGTGGGATCTGCCATATCTAGAAAAGGCATTTGCTGCCTGCTTCTAAGTAAATGTTTTGCCTCTCTTGAGGAGATCTCTGTCTCTGATGCCTAGCCTCTTTACACACACTACTAGGAACAAGTGTGCCGTGAAGATGCGCGGTGCAGGAGAGCGTGAGCTCCAGAAGCGGGAAATCTCCTCTAGTTCTAATTACGACACATGCTTTTTATAGCTGGCCAGGATCTAGTCCTAGCTATTGTTTTCAGAAGGTAAGGATATGACGGCATAAAGACACTCGCCCTCTTCAAACCACAAAAAATTAGCTGGTGTGGGTCTTGCCTGATCAGACCACGGATCAGACCGACCCCGGCCTATAGCGCAGCTGGGTCTCTTAGTCTCATGGGTGGTGTCACCCGATATTAACCTTTATTCATAAAATATGTTGCTTGAAACAATGAGCGCCTGCTGCTCCCCTGGGTCTAACCTGTGTATGTTGTGCTGTGCTGTATTATAATGGTGTATATCACATTGTATATTGTGTTGTGTTTAATGTTGGGAGCAACTCGGGTTAGAGCAGTCTTACTTGGCCAATAAAACTCAACTTCAACTTTAACTTCACTTCTCCACCTCTGACTGATGACTAATGCTCTCCACTCATATATCGATCACATTCAACATCCAACTGTGCCTCTGCTCCATATAAACCTGCTCTTGTCGGTATTATAACAGTATAAATGATCAACATTGCCATCAGTAACAAAGGCCACAGTAGTAACAAGCATTACCAAGGATCATCTTCAAGGATTTATTTTGACTTGGGTACATGACCTATATATATATATATATATATATATATATATATATATATATATATATATATATATATATATATATATAATTAGTCATGGCTTAAACTGTTGTTTAAAAAAAAAAGGAGAAAGAGAGAGGTTTTAACCGAGATTAAACCTGTGCACCTGAAACACCCAAATCCTGCTATTCTACCTTATGTAAAGTGCCTAAAACATAATGACATCACTTATGGGATGAGTAATGTTAATTAAATTACCAGTTAGCCAGTCAAAATAACTGCAAAGGACTCCACCTGGATTCCACATAACAACGGACTAAACTCTTTATTCATTCAGTAGGGCAGGACTAGAAATCATGGTCCTCATATCGTTTGTCACGTTAGTTACTTGGCACTCCTTTATATGATGGTACTGAGATAGTGGATGAATTGTGATCCCTCCTGTGTCGTGTCAGTTTGTGTATAGAGAGAGAAATCACAAAATGGAAAACAGGTGTTAAACTGGAAAGGGATTATGAAGCGTCTGGAATTATTTTGAACTTTATGTTTGCATTTAGTAGTATGCTACAACGAGTCGATCGACGTCAAATCAACCAGTGTGATTTTTAATAATTTATTTTTCTTGTAACTTTACGAAAGGGCGGAGTTGATTGATTGAGTGTTACACGCTGTTGACGTTTTTATTTCATCTCGCAAAATTTTGCGTAAAGAATGAAATGAAACACTGCGTATATAGTCTCCACTATACATCTTATGTACATGGCAGTGATTAGGATTGCTTAGATTAAATGTAATACTTTACTTTTTTATACACGCTTTTTCCCCTAACAAAAGATGGATGTGTATAAGAAAGAGGGGAAATGAAAACGCATAGATATTCACATGCCTGTAAAATAGTGCGCAATAATAGTGCACAGCACTTTTTTTTCCCTCATGTTTACTTGCTCTTCTCTAATTTCGTGCTTGCATCGGATACTTTGGAAAGCAGACTGAATGAAATGATACAGCTGAGGCTAAAATCTGGATTAGCATGGAGAAATTAAATTCATTAATCTCCCGTATTTAGACATCTGTGTAATTAAAATAGGCTGAAACTTTCCAATAAAGTATTAGTTTAGACTATAAAACATATAGGATAAATATACGTGTAAGATTAAAGTCATGTTGGGGTAATGCAGCTCAAGCTTTAATGACTCGTATCCACTGGGGCTATTTCAGACTTTGCTCTCAGTTTAAAGGTAGAAACGAACTCTCAAATCTCTGCGGTTCGTGAGAGCTGCACTAATATGCGGAGGCAAAGAAAAAAGGCATATTTTAAACTTTTTTTTTTTTTTTTCGTACTATCACGTGCTGTTTTTTCTTTTTCTGAATTTCAAAGTTTACTCACTTTTTGGGGAATTAGACTACTTTCACAGCGTGTGTTCTTGCTCAGATTACACTTCATTTCTTCACATTCGACTGGAAATTTTACGTAAAGAAAAGTTACTTCTGAACTGAACTAACAGCAGTTTATGAATCAGGAATGTTTAACAAAACCACCATGAGCCATGAAATTGCGGCAAATAAAACACATTAGCGTTCCTGTTGTCTTCAGTGAATGTGGCAATTAAAATGAGCCTCCAAGTGGTACTAAATAACTCATTGTTTACGATACAAATATTCTTTCTCTCTCTTTCTCCGCAAATAGTGGCAGAAATGCCTACTGCAATTATAAAACATAATGAAACAAACATTCACATAAATTAAGATAAGCATGATTTAATGGTGAAGGATTAATTAAAACAAAAAGTTTATCTAATGTTTTAAGAATGATGTCTAAGTTCATTTACAGTCTTAGATGTCACTCTCTTTTCCCTCAACAACAATAAATCACAAGCCTAAATATTCCTACATCTGTGAATTATTATTATTATTATTATTATTATTATTATTATTAATAATAATAATAATAATAATAATAATGTAATGTTTAAGTAAAAAAAACACACTTTAAGATTTTTTAAGCTGTAAAGATTTGTTAGGCCTATGTTTCAAGTTAAACAGACGTCTCTAATTTTGACATTAAAAACAGCGGTTATTTGATATTTTCACAGTTTAACAGACAAAGGATATAGACCAAACATACTATTAAACGCATGAAGGATATACACATGGAGAAACCCACAGAAAATAAAAGTGAAACAGACTATGACGTACCTTTTCTTCTCTTTGGGTAACTGAGCACAATCACGGTCAGTGCCGTAATTTTTTGACAGAAATAACACTGTAAAAGTTCCTAAATCGATGTAAATTAAAATAGTACATTTTTGGGATTTTAGGATAAGCACATAAAAGGGGGCGGTTACAATGAACTACGCGCTCACGTTCATACACTCATGCAGCTGTTCTCTGTTCCACACACGCGCGCGCGCACACACACTCATGTAGTTATTACATAGATGCAATTTCCTCGTCTCCGTTAATTGTATTTATATATGTTTCAATTTAGATACATGCATCTATCTACACTTATGAAAACTAAATATTTGAGAGAGAGAGTTTTACCTGTTTAATAACTCTGTTTAATAGTCTTCGAGACTTAAACATATCACAGTTATTACTTTGTGCTTATTTTACTTTTACAGACATTACAACTTTAAATAAGTCAAGTTAAATTGTCGGTTCTCAAGAAACTTTGATGATATAATTAAAGTAGTTTCGCCTGTAGTCACATGCTTGTACACTGAGGCAATCAGTGAAATATGGTCCTAAAACTAAACACTACAGTGCGGGATATTTTTCATATCATTCACGTGGTAATTTAGGGCAAATTAAAGTAATTCACATCGATACAAGATAAATACATTCACGTCACTCAGACTTCACAACTGCCAAAAAAGACAAAAAAAAATGATCAAATTAAATAATAAGAGTAATAATAACAAAATAAATAGCACAGCATTCTTTGCATCAACTTGTTTGAGTTGAAACGTTTACTTGTTTGAAAACGTTTTACATTTTTAAACAATTGCGCGCTGCCATTACTCGTTTGTAGGGTATTTTGACTATAGTTGTAGCAATAATACAGGCTAACGTTTGAGTAATAGAGAAAAATATTCGTCCACTAAAGTTTGAAAATACATACATCGTCATGCACATACTCGGTGCGGTTTTCCGATGCACCATTAGCCTATAGGTATAGCAGTTTGATAATTCATTATATCTTTTCGGATATAACATCGGAAAGCACCCCGCACTAAACACTCTAATCTTGCTTTATCAGTCGTTTGATGAAGAAGAGAAGCTGCCCGTAGTTAAAGCGACTCCGTGCGGCGTGTGTGTGTCTGTGTGTGTGTGACACTGATGGATGCGCCAATGGTTAGACGGACAGATGCTTGGGCGGATCTAACGGCATGCACACACGAGTGAGTGAGATTGGGCAAAAACATCCCGGATCCGTGAAAGACTGCTCTTCCCTTTCAATCTGCCCCGGTGAGCTCGGCGCGCGGACATTCAAGAGATTCTGGACATTCTGGTTTTGTTGAACGCTATACGACTCCCAATTGCCCCCTTCCGTGGGCTCGATGCGATTCCCTTTGCGGTCAGATGTGAGAGGAGACAGCGAGAGCACAAGGCGAAGACGCGGACTTTAGTGGAGGAGGCAGTGTCTGACAACTCACCCTCAGCTAGTAAACAGAGAGGACACAGTTCCCATCTCCCCCTATCATCCGATACGGACAACTTCGCCCTTTCTCCACTACAAAGAGTTTACACTTGACTCCAATTTACGCTTGCAAAAACGCAAAAGAAAAATCTCTCTCTTTATGTACAGTGTTTTTTTTTAAGTAGGTGCCAAGATGATGGACATATCTGGAAAATGTTGATCTTACCGTCTTAAAAAGTCCATTCTGTGAAGAAAGCGTTTGATAACGGATTTTCGAAAGTGACATTACTGGAGAGAAAGGCATCTCGCAAGCGAGAGGAAGACGCGTCTGCTTCGCCCGTTGCTGTTTTTAAATACCTGCTACGAGCCCCACAAAGAAGGCTAAAAAGTGCTATTAGCGGCCAAGAAAGTGTTTGGCAATAGCTCAGTGATCCATGCTCTCGCAGCAGCAGCAGCTGAGGCGCAGCCCGAGTCCATCCCCTCCTTCTGATGTGCGTTATTACAAGCAGGAATACCCAATCAAACACCTATCGCATCGATTCTCTCAGCGGATTCCCAACGCGCGCGGACAAAATAAGCAAACGAGGCAGTGCGCGGGCGACAAGTCCGTCCATCTCCTCCTTCAAGCTTTTTGTCTTTACCCCGGTTTGTTTATTATAAAAGAGATGGACGTTTGAAAGGCGGTGGGCACTTGGAGTCTTTGGGATTTTCACAGAAAGCTATCGGCGACAGCTACGCTGATTTATTTTTTATTTTTTATTTTTTGGCTTTTCCAATTGCATGCGATTACTCGGACCGGATTCCTCATGGATAACACGTTCATTCAAGCGAACGAGTAAGTAAAAGCTTTGCTTTTTGCTTTCGTAAAGCTAAATGAAGGCGACTGCTGCCTGCCTCGCACGCGTTTTTACGCGTTTAAACAAAAAAGCATTAACTCAGATTGTCGATTTGATATCCACCCATGTAAGTGTCAATCATTGCATATCTATACTGTTGTGTTTGTGAGCTGCTACTTTTACTATTAGAGTGCATTGGGGTTGGCTGCGGTAGGGAGAGAGACAGAGAGAGAGAGACATATGCCTACCCACATGACATGAGCTAGCTAACCCATTCGAGATGGAAGGAGTTAATATGACAGTGCTTGATGTTTGCCTCTGTTTGCAGACTTTGAGTGACGCGATCATTTCGTTTTCCTTTAAGCTTGCCTGTTGCAGCTTCCAGCGCGGAGTGAGTGAGAATCGCACTGAGGCACGAGCGGTTTTTCTCCCCACTGTAACGGCTCGACTCTCCGTCATATCCAAAAGACGCGCGGGGGGAAAGAGAAAGAGGAAAGAGGGGGAAAATCCCGCTTCGTCTTCATCCTCTTCAGATCTTGCCGTCTGATTTTTTTGGTTTGAAAACTGCCGATACATGTCAGGCGTGTGAAAGCGCCCCAGGTGCCGTGTATCAGAGCAGAAGCGGAGCAGCTCTCGGGATCTCAGGGGCTCCTGAAAAAAAAAAACCCTGAAAGAGAAACATGCCGCGGAGGAAACAGCAAGCGCCCCGGCGCTCGGCAGGTACGGCTCTTCTTCTTCATTTGCTCTTCTTCACCTCTCTGTATTTTTTATAGTTTTTTTTAGTTTTTATTTTTTGCGCTATTTTCATAGTAACGCTGAATGTGTGTGTGACTGTGTTTGTGTTAATGATCTGGAATTATCCACTGCTCATTTACTTAGCGAAATGATTTAAAAAAAAAAAAAGTTTTTTTTTTTAATTAAATGTTGTCTTTTTTTTTTTTTTTTTTTTTTTTTTTAAATGAGGTTTGTCATGTTAGAGGCCACATAGTGACATTTCCTTTAAGCACAGTGGTCGACTTGCTGAAAAATAACAATGTTTAACTTTATTCCCGAGAATACTGACTATTTTACTCGCGTAGTTTTTGTACTTTGGTCAGTCTCCATGCAGCTGAAGCTGAGTAGACTAAGTCTTTTGATTGTTCTCTCTTTTACACTGCTCTCTTTCCTCGTAGGGCGTAGATATTGACTCCATGAATTAGAGATCTATAAAGAAGCGCAGGAAAAAAGGGCTTGGGTGTCAGCTGACTGTCATGACTCTCTTTGATGCTCGCCTTAGTTGTTTTTGGGGGTTTTGTGCGAAAACATTTGATCACAAAAAGCCAACTTATTTTATTATTTATTTATTTTTATCCCTCCTCTCCGTTTCTGGGAAAGACTCAAAGATTATTTTGTAGCCGACGCACGAGGAGTCTAAGAAGAGCCTTTAATGGACAATTGCCATCTTTGATTTGACGGCTGATTGATTGCCTGTCATCCGGTTGCTCTTTGATCTATTCATTCCTGATAAACATCAATAAATCACTCGCCATGGCAACGCCACAACCCCGTGACGTCACGTCTGCTCTGACAACCGCCCATTAAAACATCTTTAATTGCTGCTTTTCGACTTTTTTCACATAGGCCGGGCACAAGGCCACATTTACTTCCGCTGCTCAAAGAGCACTAACACGAGGAACATGAAGAAGAAGAAGAAAAAAAAAAAAAAACAGACCGTTTGAATAAGGATAGGCAACATCCTTAAACGGTTTTGCTTTATTTTTAACGACCTGTCTAAAAACAGCATGCTATCGGATACCTTATGACATTTTGATTGTTAGTTGACAAATTTGTGACAAGGAAAAATTTAAACAAAATAGAAACCTGTCAGCTAAACTGTTTTTAGGCCTACATTGTAGCCACTTTTTAAACAGTGACTCTTGTGATCAAAAAAAAAAAAAAAAAACCTAGAAGACGTACGTCTTGTGATTTTTGAATCCTTGTCTAAACTTTACTTGGAGACACAAGCAGTCTTTGTTTATTCATGGATGAATTACAGACTCTTAGTGTACGATAGACGGCAAAATATTTACAGCTTAAACTTTTTCAGGTGAAGATCTTATCTAAATAAAAAAATAGGCAGACTCAATCAGATTCAACAGTTGCATACAGTCAAGTGTTTCCGAATAGATCCATACTATTTGATCAATGCTGATGCTGTTGCACGCATGGAGTACGATACACTCATGAACGATCCAATAGAGGGCACACCTACAGTCCTACAAAAACACACACACACATACACATACACAAAACTAATAACCTAATCTGGAGACGGAAGAATGGTTTGCTCCATCAGTCTGACCCGTCAAAGCAACTTTGTTTCATATTTGATTTAATTGTCTCTCCTTTGACAGCCACATTCATCAATAGCTCTAATGGTCAATCAGAAGTTGGCAGAGTGAGTGCTCTCATTTTGTCCCCCCTCCCTCCCCTCCTCTCCCAATACGATAGGCTTGTGCTTTACTTTATCAAAATGCTTTTGCCTAATGGACGCGCAGAGGTAGAGGGAAGGAGGGAGGAGGGGAACAAGGGTGACTGAGAGGCTTCTCATTTCAGAGGAGTGAGAGAGAGAAAAAAAATCAGGCATTTATGCCTTTGATGAGCGGATGAAGACAAATACAAGAGCAGGCTGAGAGCCTTTTTTTCTCTCTCTTTAGACGAGGCAACTTCCTGTGATATTTTTTTTTCTTCTTCTTCTTCTTCTTTTTTAACTCCCTCTCTCCTTTCTTCAAACCGATGCCCCTCCCCTCCGTCTCTCTCCCTCTTCTTCTCACTCCATCCCTCCCTCCCTCCCAGCAGCCCTCACAGCTGCAAGTTATAAGGTTGACGACTGCACTGTGGCATACAAAGAGTGATGACAAATTGATTGCGCCGTCGTGATGGAAAGAGCAAAGGAAAGATGGCAGATGATGGGCCTTGATTAGGAACTTTGGGAAATCCAGTCCCCTGCAACCTTGAGCTTTGCATGAGAAAATTTCGCCCTCCCTCACATTTTCTGTCTCTCTTTTTCTCGCTCCCTCGTTCTGTCTCTCCCTACCTCCCTCCTCCCACCAAGTCTGGAAGGCCCGCTCAGCCGTAGAAAAAGAAAAGTTGTTTTGCCAGCTTCATTAGTGTTCACCTAATTAGCTGTAAAGCTGATGGATTCCTGACAGGCCTAATGATTGGAGATGACAAGCTCCGCACACTGTCATCCAGCCCAATTAGGTTTGCAGCTAGTTTGATGTAATCAAGTTGATATTACACAGTCCTCCATGCCTTTAGTTGGTGCACTAACTCAATTTGCTGCTGCAGGTGACAAATGGGCCAGGGTACCTGGGTAATCACGTTGGCTGGAATAGAGCTCTTTTAATGGTCAAGAGACTAAGAGCAATAATAGCGGCGGAGTGACAAAACAGAATCAAAAGGCGCAGAAAAATCGTGTTGTGAAAGAAACCGGGTGGAAGTGCGTCACGGGCCCATGCGCACCTTTGTCGTGATTTTTTTTTTTTTTTTTTTTTTCTGTAGCGGGGAAAAATTGCCTGCTCTCCATTTGTTCAGTCTACTCTATCTATCTCTCTTTTTTAACAGACAGACACAGCACTCTCTGTCTAGTGAGGGTGATTCACCCCCCGCCAAAAAAAAAAAAAAAAACACCCATTCAGACGCAGGCAATGCAGCGTACACACCGTGTTTTTGTTCACAGGCTTCAAAGCTTTTGCCAGACCAAACATATCAATTGTTTTGGGGAGTCGAAGAGAACATCAAACTCGCCCCCCCACCCCCAGCTATCTCTTTGTCCATCTCGTTTTTTAATATCAAAGTTAGCTACTAAAGCACACCGTTGTTGGAAACATCCACGTGCCCTCAATACCTAAGTGTTGAAACTTACGGTCTCCATGTTGACGTGTCAGCCTCAGCTCTCTACGTGTGTTTTAAACCGAGCGGATTTGACGTATGAAGACAGACGATGTTGATATCGGTCATTATGATAGCGTTCATAGCATGTTTGAAGTTAGTTTATCTCATCTCCATTCGAATAAATGCTAACTCTCAGCATTGTGTTTAGAGCGGCTAAATATGATTTATAAAAATATTTGGGTTGTGACGAATGTAACGGAGGCTGCGCTGAGATGGATTGCAGTTGGGGAAAGGAGCTGATTTCTGTGATTTCGTGTGTGTTTGATTGATTGCAGACAGGGAGCAATGATTAATCAAACTCAAAGCCTGTTCCGGCGAGGGTGTGGAGCGTTGGATACGTGAGATCATATGGGGAACACCGGTGGGCTTGTAAATACGGTCACAGGCACATCATCACCCACATGTATGCGTATATGAAACACGTATGGGTTGGTTATGATTCGTAAAGACAAAGTCGGCTCTGAACTTTTCAAGTTTTGTTCTGTGCATGTGTAATGTCTTTTGACTTCTTTGCAAATTAAGAGTCGTCCACTTTTGTTCAAGGTTTTTTTCTTCTTCCCCTGCTGCAATTTAATTACTTAAATTATAATGAAACATCATGGTGACTTGATTATGTTAATTATCCTTATTAAAATCTGGTCATGATAATCATATGCATTATTAAGAAAAAAGAAAATTATGTCATGTACACCACTGTCCAGAATTACATTCCGCTCTCAAATGAATGGATGTTTCTTTCTTTTTTTTTTTTTTTAGTTTAATATATACAATTATTTAATTCACAAAATTATTAATCAAAAGTGTGCATACTAATGCACATCCAGACGGATAGAATTTTAATCTAAATGTTATGCATGTAATAATCATAAGAGCTAACAAGAGATATAATTAAATATCATCTGCAGCTGTTTAATAGGTATTTCTGTATCAGTTTTCCTTATCTGAATGAAAGATTTCGTTATAAATAGATGGTCATTTTTACCAGGACATGGAGCAGCTTGTTACTTTGCCTGTTGGATATATTGTTACACTGAAATTATGAATTGTTGTAGTTGCGAATTTTTCCGTGCTTTTATTTACACAGTGGCTGGACAGAAGACTGCATTTGGCCCTGTGTAGGTGTCCCTTCAGCAGTGTGTGTGTGTGTGTGTGTGTGTGTGTGTGTGTGGATTATGGGGCCTGAGTCTTCGTCCTCCTCACATTGCTCTGGCCCAAACCCTGCGCTCCCAGGCAGCCAACTGACACTATGATTAGTTATGGCTGTCCTCCGCCTTTTTCACCGCAAGAAGTGAGCAACAATGAGAAGGGTTAAGAGCAGAAGAGGCGGGGAAAAAGCACAGGAACGAAGAGAAAGAGAGAGAAAGAACGAAGGAAAGAAGGATGGGGGTTAAGGGAAAAAGCTGAATAACCTAACAGCCAAACAGAGTGAGAGAGAGAGAGAGATAGAGAGACAGAGGGAGAGAGAGAGAGAAGGGAGGGAGGGCAAGTTCTCCTCCCTGTGGATCCACACCAGGGTTGATGGTTGATAAACAGAATTTTTTTCCCGAATCTTCCGTCATGGCTCCCATTAGCTTGACAGCTGTCAATTAGGGCTCCCTTGGTCTCGCGGGCTGCAGTTTATTGCAGGCGGTTGATGCTGTCATTTCCCTCACAGTTTCGCCTTGAGCGTTATCAGGAGCGTTCACACAGTCAATAGCTGATGCATCAGCACTTATTTCTTAAATTGGCTCACAAGGCTGCATCCTTCCCTCATTTTTTCCCCTTTCTACCCCCTTACTATCTCTCTCTCGCTCTCTCCTTCTCTGTTTCTCTCTCACTCTTCCTTTCTTTTCATCCCTTCTTTTCTAGAGATTGTTTGGTGAAGATATGACGATGAATGGTGACTGCAGCAGGGTTAATGAGAGTGCAGGGCGATTCCATTGTTTGTGTGTGACTCGCTTTTTACACACACTTCAGCGAGCAACTATTTTGACAATCGATTTATCTGTATCCTTTTTTTTTTTTTTTTTTTTTTTTGACTCATCGGTTGATCAGACATTCTGCATTTTGGCCACTGCTCTCATTCAACAGTTATGCTACACAATGTGCGCAAAAATTGTTGCAATATACAGTGATTACAATATAAAGTGATTTCGCAGTTTGAAAGCAGAAGGACAGTTGAAATCGTTTTTATAGATTTTTTTTAACTGACTGTGTTGACCATAATCTAAACATAGTAATGCTGTTTTACCTGTAATGAAGTAAAAGGGACATTCATTATTTTTCAGCAAATCAGTAAAAGTTACTGTTCATGTTAAAATATCATTACATGCATTGTATTTAAGATTTAAGGCCTATAAATGTACTGTTTAAATGCGAATATTGTTTTAATCCGGAGAATTTCTCTCTGTTACTTTTTCGCTTAGTGTGATTGACCTAAATGCAGAAACATTTTAAGTTTTATGCCGACAGTAAACGCTCGCCTGCTGTTAGTTCATATTGTTTTGCAAAATAGAAAATGCTTTCATTATAAGAATATAATATACACTGTAATGTAAGTACATTGTTATACATTGTTGTATTTTTTTTCAGATGTGTTTTTTACTCATTTAAAATAACTTTTTGATGGAGGTTTTCCATGCACAACGCAAATCCCTAACTGATAACTAAAGTAGTTGTTTTTTATTATTATCGATTGTGATTTATTTTATTAGATAGAATTGTTATTTCAGCCCTACACTAAAACAGAGAAATATATTTTTCATTTTTGATACAATGGATTGTCAATAATATGTATCATCTTGTATTAAATACTGTTATTCGCACACTGTCATGTGTAGCTCTAAATGCCGTTAAAATATGTGGTTTGAATTAACTTGCTGTGCGGAATTCAGCGGACATAAAAAAAAAATGTAGATTAGCATCAACAGGACTTTGGTGTTTGTTAAATTTGACACATTGTGTAAATTTGCTTCTTGGCTTATGGGCTTATGATGCACTGTCATTTAGTTCTGCTTAAATATGAATCTGTTTAACTTTTATATTTAGAATAAAATGGAAAAAAGTGTATCATTCCAGTTTTGACTAGTCAGATTTTTTTTGTTCTCACAGTTGAGAAAGTCACACAAATTGAAAATAAATTAAGCGTTGTTAGTGACATTTAAACTAAACATTTTGAGTAGCTTAACTGCCATTTACACGTCAAAAAGTACAAGAAAAATAAACATGTCTAAATGTTTATGTTCCCCTTCGAGGTTTCTGTGTGTTTTGATTTGATGAAAAGTTTAAATAGTTTTAGTTCAGATGGTTGTGTGCTGTAGTTTGTTGATGTGATTTCCTCTGTTGTTGAGAGAATTGGAACTACATGCACCGTGATAGCTGAACATGTTTTACAAAGCAGTTCCCACGGAGAGAACGTACCGCAGCAAGTGTTGATCAGATCCTTATGCTCATCTAGCTGATTCTTGTTTATTTTACCGATCAACAATGAACACTGAATCCTGACGATTATGCTGTGAATACACCTCCCAATCTACTTGTTGTTTCACGCTGGCGATTGGTCAAGATTCTCGGCTGCGCTGCGTGATTTGCTGCTACCGTGGCCCACACCTCTTCCGGTGGGGGGGAATCTGGGAGGAGACAGGAAATGAAGAGGGTTTCTGGGATCTATGTGTCTGGCTGTGGTAGACGGTTATTTTTACCCTGCCCGGTACTGTGAGGGATATTAGCTTAGCCTTGCACAGAGGTGGCACTGAGTATCACAGTACTAATGAATCATCCGGCCCGCGCTCTTTCCGCCCGCTCGAGTCGTCCCGCCTTCCTGCTCTGTCCCACTCGGAGCGATACTGTAGTTCTTTGTGTGTGTGTATCCGTGAGGCCGGTCCACTCTGGCAGCTACACGCAACTGTGAGAGTTCCAGTGTAGTCCGGTGAAATATGGGCGCGTGGAAGTAATCCCTGTCATGTCGAAGAGCGATGGGGACGTGCCGAGGGAGGCCGAGAAAATGACACAGAGGCAGAGTTAGTTGGGGGCAGGGACTAGACAGTAAAGATTTTGGCAGGGGGCTGCTTGTTGGTTCGCTTCAGAGTGTCACTTGAGTCTCGGTGTGTGTGTACGACTCCTCCACAGAAATGGCAGGGGTCTTGCCCCGCTCGTCTCGGCACCCTCCTCCTCTTTCACTCCGAGCCTGAAAACTGACAGCCATCAGTCTTGCGCCGCTTTTTTATCACGTCGTGTGTGTGTGTGTGTGTGTGTGTGTGTGACATGCAGGCTGCTTTTTGATGGCGGTGCCGGTGATGAAAGGCAGAGCAGCAGAGAATGAGAGCGAGAGAGGGGCCCTAGTAATCAGGGCCAGCCTGAGCTCTGACATCCTTCTCCGGCCTGACAGGCCTCTTCCTCCTTCTCTCCTCACTACCCCGACGAGAGGAAAGAGAGAGGGGGCGGCCCTCAAACGCTCACAAACTCCTGCTCTCTCATGTCCTGATCAGTCTCAGATGCTGGGAATTATCCCTCCTCCCTCCACGTTGTGTTTTATTTAATGAGGGCAGAGGAAGACGAGGGAACGCGCCGCACAGGGGTTGGGGATGTTATTAACTCTGCCGGAGTCCCTGGTGCGTGCGAGTTTGTCCACGTCTGGGCGCAACCTCGGCGCACATATAGGAGTGTTTACGTACGATGATGTGCATTTTCCTGTGTGTAATGTCGTCCCGGCATTTCCTTCCTGTGCGTTCCCGCGTTTCGTACGCATCGCCCGCTCGGGTTAGTTGCTCCGGTTCTTGGCAGAGGCAGGCAGGTGTGAGGGGCAGAGTGAGGGAGGGAGGCTGAGAGAGAGAGAGAGAGAGAGAGCGAGAGAGGAAGTCTGTTTTATTTTATACTGCGGGCCTGTTGCTAATTAATGTTTCTTGGTAGGATTCTGTCTGAGTTGAGTAATGTTTTTGATCTTTATGCCTGATAACTGCATACCTAATGAGATTTCAAAGCTTCTCGAGATGTGTGTGCGCTGCTCCCTGCAATTATTGACAGATGCCTTTTCTCCGCCATTGGGTTCGGCACCATAAATCCTCTGGCTGTAATGAGCTTGAGAAGTGCCACCCTGCCAGTGAGCTAATGAAAGAGAGAGAGAGAGAGAGAGAGAGAGAGAGAGAGAGAGAGGGTGGAGGGGGGATCACGCTTCCTTGACACATTTTTTTCTTTAAATGCACTCTGCAGATGTCAGGCCCCCACTGCCAGTGTGTTAAAAAAGAAAAGAGCATGAGATAGAGGAAGGAAAAAGAGAAGACGATTTTTACAGTAAAGGAGGGGTGAGTTGAAGCCTGCCTTTGAGGAGACACGAGAAGGGATGAGTAGAGAGTTTCGCTCGGCCGGTCGGCGAGCCGTTTCGGGTTTCGTTTCTGCGCCGAGGTCGTTTGTCTGCCGTATGTAGTTTTTATTTGAAATAGTAGTCGCGTTGTTGCCGAAGTTGACTTTGATTGATACCCTTGCCCTCTCGCACTACTCGGAGCCAGGTTTTTTTAGGACTTGTCTGTTTCTTTCTCATACATAGTTTTTTTTTCCCCTTTCTTTCCTTCGTTGGCCTGTTTCCTCTTCCCTTTTTTTTTAAAGGACAGTATGAGAGAAAGAAAGTGAGATGGAGCAATAGAAAGGAAAAAAAAAAAAGAAAAGCCAGCCTGTTCTTTGGCTCCCACATGCACAGATACAACACTTCGGCCTTTTTGATGCCGTCCTGAACCCGGATAGCGGGACCGAGAGAGTGAAAGAGAGCAAGAGAGAGAGGCGCTCCATGCCAAACAGTCGATTTCCCCAGCTCCTCAGCACGGTCATACATCATGGACCCACCCTTCTCTCCTGACAGAATGACATGTGTCATTTATCAAACAGGCCCTTGCCAAGGAGCCCAGTGTTAGGGGCTGTCCCCCCCTCGGAGAATTGCCACTGCCTCCACGCCACCGAGGGGTCTGCACAGCCAGGGGAGGGATGGCGGATGAGGGGGGAGACACGGCTCCAGTAGGTCCACTAACAATGCCACTCAAATCCTTCCCCAGAATTCCTGTGTTTTTATGCGTGTGCTTTGCGTTTTTTTTTAAACTGATGTGCTTACGGAAGTTGGTACTTATTGAGGTCAGAGGACGTTGTAGGTTTTATAAGTTAGCCTGCATGCGTCCGGCTCTTGAAGATCGTGTTCGTGCTCACGTCTGGCTGTCAGGTATCAGTCAGAACCCAAATCCACCGTCCCCTACCCTCCCTCTTCCCTCCTCCTGTCCCTCCTTCTGCCTCTCCAGGGGCCTGCACGAGTGAATCGGAGCTCTTTCGCTTTCCCATGATTCAAAGGAGCATTACTGAAGATGGATGCTCCTTAAAAAAAGAAATTGATGATGGATACGAGGCTGGCCATGTCATTCATCATTTTGAATATTATTTAGACTGGCCGTGTAAAGCTGTAACCTGAGCAGGGCTCAGAGAGAGAGAGAGGGAACAAGAGAGAGCTCGGAGCAGGACGTGGGCTTCCTCTGATGGATGGGCCGAGCTCTTGCACTGTTCGTTACCAGATACCAGAGGAGCCGCACTCCTTTGCTCACTCATTCACCCACTCACTAGCCGTTTTTTTGCGCCTGAAAGGGCAAAAATAAAACGAGGGGTGGCGGCGGCGCTTGAAAACAAAACTCGAAGTGTTTTTGTTTGTCATCACCGTGGCCCTGTAACCTAGGTAACCCTGACTTTTTTTGTTTTCCTCCCCCCACGCAGACACGTTTTTCATCGAGGTCGTAAAGTTTTGTCGACAGCCCCTCAGGAACGAGGTGACCATTGTCGTCACGGACGGCGAAAGGAGCGGGAACAGCTGGGCTTCATTAGCAGGAAATGAAGCCGACCTTTAACGAAAGCAGAGAAAGAAACGCATATCTGAGCGCTCGAATCGCACGTGATCCTCCCGCGTTAATGAAAACATTTCTGTCATGTTTTCCTCCGTCCCTTTTGTGACCGTAAGATGAGATCTGTCCGAATCGTATTTTCACAGTATCTATAAGCATCTGATAATTCGGTTAACGGTGCGCTCTCGCTGTGTGCCTGCGGTTCACGGGCTGGTCAGATTCCTGTCGTCTCTGGCGGTGGCAGTTGAGCGCTCAACAATGCTTGATATATTTGTCCATTGTTGCGGTAGGGGACTACGCGAGATGCATCACACTCTCGGCCGCATTGAAATGGGTTTGATGAATTATTTTGGACGTGGTGGGTGTACTTGGATGCATTGTTCTTGAATTTTCCAGCACCTAGAACGTGTCCCAACTCATGACAGGCCCCACCCTATGACGAACTCCTCGAGCGTTTGGGTTTCAGCAGTCTGCATCTATAAAGCCCTTTGGGCTTCGTCTGCCCCTGCAAACCCCACTTTTGAGCTGCACCCTTCTGAGAGAGGTTGAAAGCTTGGGTCAAACTGTTAAGAGAGCTTCAAACCCATTCCAGCGAGAGAGCGAGCGCACACGAAAAACATAGGGGCGTGAGGGAAAGCAAGAACAGGATGGAGAGAATAGGTTGTTTTGTTTTTGTATGCTCTATTTCTTCCCCTTCCTAGTACCCCTCTCTCCCTCCCTCACTCTCCCTCTCTCTCTCTCTCTTTTTTTCCAGTTTTATAGCAGGAGACATGATTTATTGTGGCCATCCATCTCTGGGTCTCATCCATCACCTCCTGGTTGCTAGGCAATCATGGCAGCAGCTGTTTGCTTTGACTCAGACAGAGGCACTGTCAATCAAGACGGGCAGGTGAAAAGCATTAGAAACACGCTATTGTCAGACGGAATAATTAATCAAAGGCAAGAAAGATAATTAAAAAGATATGACCCTTGCTAGCACTTGCTCAGGGTTGCCTGAGAAGAGAGTGAAGAGGGAAAAAACGAGGGAAAGGAAGAGAGTGGAGCAGGAGGAAAGCACTGGCGTGTGGCATGTCCTCTCTCTCTCTCTCTCTCTCTCTCTCCCTCTCTTTAACTCAGTCTCACTCTCTCGACACAGTAAGGGAGTGGAGCAGAGGAAGATAAAGCTTACTCTCTCCGTCACTAGACCAGGTTGTAATTAATTAAAAAGAGATCGGAGGAGAAAGAGAGAGGGGAGAGAAATAATAAAAGGGCTGGCGGAGGAGATGAGAGTGAGTGAGGGGAGAGAGAGAGAGGAACCACATGAAAGGGTTGAGTACCTCGCTCTGATACGAGCAAATGCTACAAACGCGTACTTAAAAGTGTTCCTCTTCAAATCCATGTCGCTCGCTCTCCTGTGTGCCTCTGAGTGTGTGTCTGTGTGTGTGTGTGTGTGTGTACGCGCTGCGACTTTCCCACAAAGCCTCGGGCCTACACGGTGTGCCTTCTTTAACTCTAGCTTAAGATGTCTCTGTTGAAATGCGCGTGCACACACACTTATAGTCAGCTAATGTTATTCAGATACAGCCAGAGACAGACAGCCCTGCAGTTCAGAATAATGAGTGACCACGTGTTGGATACCTCAGGACAGCTTTATCGACACCTACGCAGGGTCAGTCACTCGTATAATGCAGAAACTTTGGGTCAATGACATGATGATCATTTTTTTGTCCTCCCTATTAATATGGTAATATGGTATCTTATCTATCTATCTATCTATCTATCTATCTATCTATCTATCTATCTATCTATCTATCTATCTATCTATCTATCTATCACGGCCATCAGGTGATTAATCGCGATTAATCGGATCCAGAATAAAGGTTATGTTTACATACTATATGTGTGTGTAATGTGTATATTTATTATTAATATATAAATACTCACACATACATGTATATATTAAGGAAAAATTGGTTAGATTTATATATAAAATATGTAATTGCACTCTTTCATTAGAAAAAAAATGCCACCTTTAATAGTTGAGTATATTTACAGTTACAAACCTTTAATGAACTATGGTGGCAAAAAAAAAAAAAATAAAAACAAATAAAATAAAATAAATTAAACATTTTGAATGCGATTAATAGCGATTAAACAGATGACAGCCATACTATCTGTCTGTCTGTCTGTCTATCTATCTATCTATCTATCTATCTATCTATCTATCTATCTGTCTATCTTTTATTATTTATAGAAAAAAACATAATATTTTTTTTTTTATTAATGACTGATGTGAATGTAATTAAGGTGTATGTATAATGATATCTTTTTTAAGTGGTGGTTACACCCTGACATTAAATTAAACATTAAATGTAAAGTTTTTTTTTCTTTCTTGATTATTCACCATTTCTCTCTTTTATCACTCTTTTATGTCAGTAACATCTTAGTCTAATTTTCGCATCTTTAATTTGGGTTTTATTACTGTCACAATATTCTATGTCAGTGCTAGGGATGCACCAAAACTTCCGTCACCAAAAAATAGCATTTTCAGGCCTGAAATATAAGGCCAAAAATATAAGCCAACATTATTTAGATGATAATAATTAAAACAACAAAAAAAAATAGGTATTTCTGTTGCATAGAACTGAATAAAAAAATATTGATATTTAATGTTTATGTATATTCTGTCCAAGAATGTGTGGTATTTTTTTTTTTTTTTTTTTTTTTTTTAATTCAGTATCATTAAAATTATTTCATTAAAATTAAACATTTTTAAACAAAATTAAAAATCTTACAAAATTGCTTTATATTATTTAATAAAATAATACATAATTATTACAAAGGTTTTCAGCCAAGTGCATCCAGAATTTTCAGTTTCGGTGC
This sequence comes from Cirrhinus mrigala, assembly GCA_036247105.1. Classification (NCBI taxonomy): domain Eukaryota; kingdom Metazoa; phylum Chordata; class Actinopteri; order Cypriniformes; family Cyprinidae; genus Cirrhinus; species Cirrhinus mrigala. Next base: position 24,837,981 of record CM070013.1, read on the forward strand.
ATCCCTAGAAAATGTCTGTTGTTTATGTGGTGTAAGTTGGTATAATGTACAGTCAGACAGTCAATTATACAGTTTAGCTGTCATCATCCGAAAATATCTGACCACGGAATGCCTGCATTGACCGATCCGAATCAAGTATTCTGGAGAGCCATGTAATAATTTGCAGTAACATGGTGTGGAGTGTTTGTGCCTGTGTCTCTGTTCACTTGGTTAGACAGCAGTGTCTCCTGCACCTACATGTCTCTGAGGTAATGTGAGGTCATGTTGCCTCTAGCAGCAGCTCTCCCATGGGCCTGTCTTTTTGTCTCTGTCTGTCTCTCTCTCTCTCTCTTGCTTGCTTTCTCCATCATTTCACTCTACGTACACAGATAAGACCCAGAACAATGCGCTCACCTCCTAAACCAAAGCGTTACGTTCATATCAAAGTATACTGTAGATTTTAGAATTCGTCCTTTAGATCGTCCTGCACATAATTTCAATGTTTTGGCTCCGAATGGTAATAAAGGTCTTTAAAACATGAATATGGCGCTTCTCCCGCATGCTCGTTGAAACATGAGGGAGCGTCCGTGGCCGTGCTGTATGTTGTAAGTAGTGTTTGGTTAGTCATTATCAGATAAAAGAGTCACTCTAATCTTCTCACACAGGTGCAGACTCAGAGTCCAGTCAAAACACTGTAAAACGCACTCATAGACGTCACACTGACATGGTTTGCCCTTTGTGTAAATGGAGAAAAAATAGCTTCGCTGCGCCGGCCCGTACCACAAATATGCCTCAGATAGACACGACTACTCTCACACCTCCTCAGCATACCTTTTCTGATAAAATTATAGAGATGGAAATGTCAAGGCTCTTAACTCAGTGTCTGTGAGAGTGTTAGAGTTGTTTTTTTCACAGGATGGTTGCTAAAAAAGGTGTTGTTCAGGCTATGTCTGATTAGTGTTTGATATGTTTGACATGAAACTATTACTCTGCAGGCTAATATGATGAGCCTTGCTTTCGCTATTATGAAAATATGTCAACCGCTAGATATTTTGCTGTATCATTTTTACTGCACTGTGTTATATGTGTGTCACTTTTAGTGGGCATTCCACATTATTTACATGAGAGCGACACAAAACGTAATGAGAAGAAACAGAGTCCCAAAAAATTCAAATGAAGGAGAACTTACAGCATGTGACACAAAACAGGGTTTAGTCGAAACAGTACAAAATTGATGACTTGTTTTCAACTCAAGTGTTGCACAATGCAGAGTTGTTTTTTTTTCACTTGTGCGTGACATGTTATTCATTAGTTATGTTATGTTTGGATCCATCTTAAAAGAGAAAATAACAAGAGAAAATAATCCATTATTTCATGCACCTTTGAGTTGTAAACGCATCATCCAAAAATAGCCATGAACCCATTGCGATTAAACCTTTTTTTTTTTTTTTTTTTTTGAGGGAAAAAAAAAAGAAAAAAAAAAAGATTTCCTCTAAAAGTAACTATATTGTGGTATATGTGACCCTGGACCACAAAACCAGTCGTAAGTTGCAAAGGTATATTTGTAGCAATAGCCAACAATACATTGTATGGGTCAAAATGATCGATTTTTTTTTTTCTTTTCTCATTAGGGTATTAAGTATTGTGTTCCATGAAGATAATTTGTACATTTTATACCATAAATATATCAAAACTTAATTTTTGATTAGTAATATGCATCGCTAAGAACTTAATTTGGACAACTTTAAAGGTGATTTTCTCAATATTTTGATTTCTTTTTTTCGCCCTCAGATTCCAGATTTTCAAATAGTTGTATCACAACCAAATATTGTCCTATCCTAACAAACTATACATCAATGGAAAGCTTTTTTATTCAGCCTCCACCTGATGTATAAATCTCAATTTTAAAAAAAACAACCCTTATGACTGGTTTTGTGGTCCACGGTCACATATAATACTGTGATATGAAATTACTCATTTCATAATAAAAGATTTGTATTCATTATACACCTACTTTTTTTTTTTTTTTTTTTTTTTTTAACCGCGGAACGAAATTTGAATGCTACTTAATGTTAGGGCACTTCAGAATGCTTAAAATGTTTTCCTAGCATCCCTGCTCTGCTCGTGGTACATAATCAATCGTAAGTTCAGTCACTGGCTCTCAGTAAATGTGTAGCTAAATGGCTTATCAGCGTAATCTCTCTTCGCAGTTGCACTTGTGTCAAACATGGGTTTAAGTGATTTATTGAGTCGCTGTGAGGTTATATATTGACCTGGTCCTGGGTCAGTCCCTATAGCTGCTAGTTACGCGCTGAAGTCAAACATTACGCTAACTCTGACGACTGATTGCCGATGCAAATTTTGTCCGTTCCAATACAGAGACCTAATTTGACAGGGGCCCGTAAATGTTAAAAACAAATGCTACTGAAACCAAATGGTTAAAATAGCCCCAGTGTGGTTAGCCATGTACAGCTGGATTGTTAATATAATCTTTCCTCAAAAAATCGCTTTGGGGGCTGTAGTACTTTTAGTCTTATTGACTTAAATACATTTAGATATGGCCTTGAAGTCCCCTGCCATCACATCTGTGAAAATAATTCTAATTATGTCCAAAAGTGGTTTAAAATAAATACTTAACTAATACTAAAATATAACATTCTTTTAAAATTGTTTAGTTTTAAAATTAGGTTTAGTAGTATTAAATTACTATTTTTTATTTTTTATTTTTTTGCAAACATTAATGCAAATTTTATGTGGTTATTTCGAGTTTCTAGTTGTATTTCTGACAAGATATTTTCATTCTTGCTGTTCTTCTTTCTATTTAAGAAAAAATGAAGAAATTAATGAGTGCAAGTCACTCCTCCCCTCTCCCGCGGCCGTCTGTGGCGCTTTTTGATGACACGGTCCACATCACGTCTGCTGCGCGCTTGAGAGGATGTCCCTCTCCCGGCTGATAAGGCCCCCACTGTTTATGAATTCCTCTGGCTCGATCCAGTCACCCAACCCTGGAATTCAGTGGGGGAAAAGTTTGTGTGCCAGAGTACGTCTCCGTGCTCCCAGCTGTGCGTATAAAACCACAAATGTTATGACGCTGACCGCTTATCTTTACCGTAACGTGTTAAGTACACACATGCATGTCTGAGCAAGAGGTATTTTACACTCTGTGCGAGTGGATGAGAAACGAAGGCTTTGAATGACTCAAATTAATTTTTGGCTGTGTAATCAAATTGCATACATGCTGCACATGAGTGTAACAGTGGGGTCAGAGTTATGGACGTACAGCTGTCCCACTGTGTGACCACACACACACACACACACACGCCTAGCAGTCTTTTCAAATCACCATAATAACACATACACTTATATATATGTGAATGCGTACACTAATGTTTTATAGAGCATACATTTGGATTCAGGAATAAAGCTGCTCTCAATTTTTCACTATTCCTCTGTTAGTAGTGTTTCTGTTGTAGGCTGAGGGGGAAAACAATCTGTTATACCTCTGGCTATGTTTTGTGTTTGTATGTGTGTGTGTTTGGAGTGTTGGGGACTGCTGTGGCTGTGTGTTTGCTTATCTCGCCATCGTGACACAGGGAACTGCGCTACATTAATACCTGCGATAGGGACTGTCTGCCTCGCACCTCTCTACAATGCAGATAAGCTTCAGCTCTGGAGGATTATCAACAGAGCTCGCGCTCACACACACACATACACACATGCTTTATTTATTGTTTGGAGGTGCTGCAAGAAAGGAGAGAGTGTAGAAGTGGTAGTGGAAAAAAAACATGAGACTAGGGAGAAGATGGTATCAAGCAAAAATTGGCAAACTTTAGAGTCTTTTTTTTATCTTCCCTGATACACACACATACTCACACAAAGATTTGTTCAGGAAGAAGGGAGTGTTCATGCTGTCTGTCTTTGTCTTGCAGGTTTTTTATTCCACTGGAGTAAAGGGTGGTGACGTGGTTTGAAAGTTATCATGATAATGATACATTATGTGATCTTGACCAAAACATAAAATTAAATAAATGCAATTAATCCAGACAATCAAAGGATTAAATGATAGCACACATGTTCTGACATATCAAGCTGTGACGTTCAGATGCAGGCGACTTCGCTTTGATTCTGGCATGTGTCATATCCTGAGCCTGCACTTCCTGTCCTTCCTCTGCAGTCGTGTACATAATAAAACAGCTAAATTAAAAATGATTAAAACCCTCTTAATCCTTAAAACTGGCCTTGAGCTCAGCTCAATTCTTATTGTCTTTTTTTTGAGTAAGTTCGGCTTCCAAAGCAGGTGTTTCAGAACATCTGTGACATTTAGAGTTTCTCATCCTCTCGGTAGGCGGTGTGTGTATCGTTCTCAGATTATTAAGGAGAGTACGACCATACATGTGCAGTATTCCCAGAATTTATGATTGTTTTTTTTATAAGGCGACACTGGTTCTTCGTAGCCGTTTGTAGTGTGCAGCAGCGTCTGTGCTGCAGGTTATTGCAGGAACGGTGTTTTTTGTTTGTAGTCGTGAGTTGTGTGCAGAGAGTGTGTGTGTGTGTGTGTGTTTGGTATTGATTGTATTGTGGTGTTATTGTGAGGTTCATGGCCATGGCGCGGTTCTCCGAGCTCCCCTGTGGAGTTCCATCCTGCAAACACAATGCTAGGTGGTAACTCTTCCTCATCCTTACTGCATTCACAACAGACACGCTGATTAGCTTTTGTGTGTGTGTATGTGTGTGTGTGTGTGTGTGTGTGTGTTGTGCACATTTTTATCCACAGTGTGATTAATTTATAAAACATTCACATCAAGAACACACAGAGGGAACGATGCAATATTTCACACACACATATGGAAGCAAACATTTACTCTTACACACACACTCACTAGCACAGACTCTCACTTTAATTGGGTATGGAGAGGTTAATGATCTTCCCGAGCATAAGCCCTGAGGGTGTGTGTGTGTGTGTGTGTTTAAATGGCAGTTTAAAAGAGCTTGTACATCTAAACATCTAAATACAACCCTTTAGTTCTTTGAGCTTTGACATACTTTCTCAAACACACACATTCACACAAGAAGGGGTGTTTTTTTTTTTTTTTTTTTTTAAATAAAAAAAAAGCTTTTCCCTGAAAAGAGTTTCAGGGATCACTCTTTGGCCTGTTTCATTTATGTTCGTTTGTCGTTGTGTGATAATGAGATAATTAAATGTGGCGTCCCTCTTCCTGCTATATTTCATTCCCCCCCCTTTTTGGAGCCGTGGAACAGGCCAGGCCTTTGAAATGGATACTCTATCAGTTCCCAGCCCAGATCAGTGGCCCTGCGGCCCCTAGGACTCAATGGGGAGGGGAGGAGAGGGCCCTGCGGCATTCGACCAATCAGAGCGCGGCCCCCACTAAGAGGTGTTGATGGCTATGGAGCACTAGCTATCCATCATTCACTGTGATTTTAGGAATAACTTGTCTGTAATGCAATATCAAAGTAAACGAATGCCCTTTTAGAACGAATGCCATTTGAAAAGTTCTAGAGTTGCATTTTAATTTCAGTCATGCAATAAATCATAGAAAGACAAACAGAATAATCAAAGTTTTATTCCAAATAAGAGCTCAGGTTTTGAAATATCAAATTAAGCAGAAAATATGCAGGATGCAATCTGACACTGAGGGAAACAAACCTCGTTGAAGAGTTCTGTAAATTGATTGATATGCAGCACCTTGGTTATAACCCAGAATTTATTGCAATTTTAAACTTTTTTTTAAGTAACAAAAAAAAAATGGCAATAACAATTATTATATTTTACTATAGTTACTATAGTAAATAAATAATGCACATAAATGAATACAACAAATTATTAGTGTATTTTTATGAGACCCTCCTTGATTTAAAAGTGAATTTCAGTGAGAGCAATGTCATAATTATTTATTAATGAAAAGCAATAATCAGCTGATTTAAATGCAATCATAGTGCAATGGCTTTATTATAAGAAATTCTTTTATTACCCTTTAAAAGCATGCAAAGCTTTTCCGCTTTGAGTGAAAATATAGACATAACATAATTATACTTTATACTATATATCACTATTTAAAATAAATTTCTGTATTTTATTATTCATGTTTATCTGTGTGTGTGTGTGTTTCGCAGCAGGCCAACTGTCTGGATTGGTGGTGTCTTAATTGCACATCCTGTTTACATCCTATTGTGTTTCATTTCAGCACGTAGCACACAAGTGAGTTTCCTCCACCCTGTGCTTTCTTCTGTACGTGTATAATATAGATTTTCTGTAAATCTGTACTTATATAGAATTGCCACAAATATAAGAGAGAGAAGGGCAGGAGATAAAGATAGCGAAGTAATGGCTCTGTAGCATCACAATGACCTGGCGACATTTTTAAACGTCTCAAAGCAAAGGTCCGCGGCAGTGCCGGGACAGCTATAACGAGAGCCGTTCTCTCGTTAACAGTGGAAGCCTGTAAAGAGAACGAACAGGGTCCTCTGCCCTGGGCCCCAGTTTTATGAGCTGCGAGAATGTACTGCCAGAGCCGCGTCTGCTTATCTGGACAAAAAGAAGCCAGTTTTCAAGCCTCACTTTCACACACGCTGAGGAAAATGTGCTATTTACAAGATTATAAGTCGTCCATTCAGTGACTCCTTACCTATTAGTATCTTATCTTTGCATTTCTCTTGTGTTCTCTGGCTATTGCATGAGATTTCTGAGAATTTCGTAGAAATACTTTTCTGGTAGACCACCAACATATTCCCCACCCTTATTAAGTATGTGATATTAAGATCTTAAATCTGTTGTCGGCTACAGCGGGTGTGTGTGTCTCTGTCTGCGGAGGGGCTGTGATGGCTTGTTTTCTTATTGCATCATTAGTTGAGGGGGTTGTGTGTTTACCAGGGCAGGCTGAACATTGTGGACATTAATGTGTCCTCCTGTGGTTTATGAGCCATTCAGAACACGTGCACCCACACACACACATGTGCAATCGACAGTTCACGTGACAAAATACTGTACAGTCGAAAGAATCCGCACATGAACTATTCCGTACCCTAAAGCCACATCTTTTATTTTCAGCGAAAAGCGGCGGAACGTGTTGTATGGGTTCTTCGCTCTACTTCCACACACAGCTGTGTGAATGTGGCCTCATAGCTATAGGCCTAAAATTAACACGACTCGCAGGGTTAAAGGCTCATTAGGTGGCCGGGTCTGTTGTTGGCACAGTTTTGATGTTATTTACGAGGCTCCTGAAGAAAGGCATCATTCCTGTCCTCTGCTTTTCATTAATAATCACAAATAATATCCAGAGCAGAACATTAGCCCATAGCAGCTGCGACAAGATGACACATACATGCTCAAAATGAACGAATCCAAGACACAATGTCATTTTTCTCTGCCAAAACCCGGAGAGCATCTTTCTCTCGCTCTGAATATGCATTTCTGGTCAACGGGGATAAACAAATAGTGTGTAAACTTCAGAATCAGGCTGCTGTTAATTTCCTGTCACGCCCCGGTAGTTGGACGGCCGAACTACGTTAAACTATTTAAGAAAATAGCATTCTGTCTCGGTGCTTCTGATCTCAGATCTGTTTTCTAGCTACACCTCCAAAACGATAAACCTGACCCCAGCCCTGCGGCCAAGGGCGGCAGCGAACGGCTACGAGGCTGTAAGCAGAGTGTCTCTCTCACTGGCTATTTTCACAGGGGGTGGAGGGTGTCGAGGGGGAAAGGAGGGGGGCTGGGTGCACATCACTTTTTATTAGCTTAATAAATCACCTTTGTTGTCAATCAAGGCACAGAGAATAATTGGATATGGTTGAAGCCTTGCGTGATGGATTATAAATCATTCCAGATTAAATTAAAAGATAATGCACAAACTTAATGGTTTGTGTTTTGCAGTCTAAATTGCCTCGGAGCAGTGTTGTTTTCTCGCTTTATTGTGCGCCGCTTTTCTCGCCTCTAAAACCCTGCACGTTCGCCTGCCTTTTACCGTCCTGCCTCTACCGAGGCTGAGCGTGTGTGTGCGTCTCCTCGTGTGACGTTGTGTGTAATTTTCTTCATCTTCTATGATGTGTCCGTGCGCCGGCGTGTTGTTTCTACGTCTGGTTTTGTTTAGATTATGTGTCTGTTTTCACGTCTGCCCCACAGGCCGACCGCGGACTCTCGAACGCGGCACGAGCAATATCATAGCCAATCAGTCCCCTCCCAGCTCATCTACACCCTCTGCGCTGTCTGCCTCCGAATCAGAATAAGGCAAATCTCTTTCTGTTTGCCTCCGCGGCCCGGCTCGATGCTAACAGATTAACCCTGACATCCTCAACAAGCGGGGCTTGCTTCTCAGGTGCCATCCAATGAGAGAGAGAGGGAAAAGTCGACCCAATAAAGAGCGGAGCAGGAACTAAGGCGGCGGAGGCAGAGAGGCTATATCCTGCGCATTAGCGCCGCGGCTGCCCTGTCCGTTTACGTGCTGACAGATCCACTATTATCATAATCGGCCCGAGAACATGACGGGACGCTGAAGCGATGATGTCGTTTTATTTACGGGCGAGGCAGCCCCCTCCTCGCCCCGCGCTCGCCGACCACGTACCCCGGCGGGCCGGCACGAGCGGGCGAGTAGGTCAAATGACATCTTTTGATCAGAGCTGTCCAAAGAGATCAGAGGAGAGTGGCAGGTAATGGATACCCAGTGACACACTGAATGGAGAGAGCCAGCGACTAGATGACTGCATGTCTCCCATTAGGAGCATCTCGCTCTCTCTATCTCGCTCGGCTTTGCTTTGCAGGCCCACTCGCTCTGTGTGTATCTACATCCCCCCTCCTTCTCCCTCTCTCTCTCTCTCTCTTCCAAGGCCTTCAGATTGACGTCTCGACGTAGTACCTAAATCAGTGGACTGCCACCGGCTAACACTCTGCATTATGGGTTGGAAAATGCCTATTATTTTGCTGCCTAACGTATCTGCCAAGTTCAGGGCTTGTGTACGTGGGAGAGACACGGCGACTTTTTTCGTTTCAAATCAGAGATCTTGTCTATTTTCTGTCTTTGTGTGTTTGCGAGAGGGACGGGTCACGATTGTCGCTCGTTGGATGACTTGTCCGCAAGTGAGGTCGAGATTTTTTTTTTAATTAGCGTGCTAGGAGCATGTTTTAGCTGACACATTAAAGCCGCACCGCTACTGTTACACATTCAGATGGAATGGTCTTTGGTTGTTGCGTCATGTTTTGCACTGAGCGTCCCGTCATGGCATGTCAAATTAAAAGTAGTCAAACTATTAAAAATGCAGGAACATGTATTATGTAAACGCCCTCCAAAAACATGTTCCTTAAAGGGATGGTTCAACCAAAAATGAGAATTATTTCATCATTTACCCACCCTCATGTTGTTTTAAACTTGTGTGACTTTCTTCCTTCTGTTGAACATTAAAGATATTTTGAAGAAACAGTTTCGGTTACCATTGACTTCCATTGTACAAACAAAAAAGTACTGACTTTTCTTTTTAGACTTCAAGGAAAGCACAGCTTTTTGAAAATGCATAGTTTTTCCATTCGTCACATGCAATTTTTCCGCACGTATATATTTTTCTTCTTTGTGCTCAGATGTAACCATGTTTATATTGTGGTGTTAATATGTGTTTTGTGTGTGTGTGTGGTAGCCGAGTCGAGTGAGGCCCTGGGGATCACAGCAAGGCAGATCTGTTCTCTCCCATTACCCAGCAACCCTCTCTAATGGGAGACTGACACACTCCTGTGATTCTGAGTGGGACAGAGGGAAGAGAGAGAGGGAGGGAAAGACACATTATGGGAGGGATTACTAGAAGAGGAAGAGGAACAGCACCGAGCAAAACCGAGAGATTCTCAGTGAGACACACATGTAAACTCATTGAAAGACAATCGCCCCTCCCTCTCTCCCACTCTCTTTCGGCCTCTTGGGAGTTCCCAGTGTTTGTGTAGATGTGTCTGACCTCCGGTTGCCCCGTGCTTTAGGAATGTGACTTCTCCAAGTGGAGCGCATCTGAATAACAAAGGCAGGCGGGTGGATCATTTGCTGGAGATCGTCTTCCTTCTGCTTTATAATTGTTTGTGGTGTCTGTTTGAGAGCCGCGTCAGACAACAGAGCCACACACACACACACTAGACTGATTATGAACTATAACTAGAGTACATATCTGGGCACATTTTTAGAATATATTTGACTAGTAAATAAATAAATAAATAAAATCAGTAAAGAATTTTTGTATGTGTACACACATACGACAGGATATGCACAAATCCAGAATTTTTTCCTCACTCTCATCTGATTATATCCGCACAGGTGAGCTGTAAGTTCATTCAGCGTCTGTTCAGTACAGGAAACACCTGCTGCAGTCACAGATTTCTGTCTGTCCTCGAGAACATTCGCTTATCGTTCAGACAACAGCCTTAGTCACTGCTGATTTCCAGTGTAACATCCTGAAATACACATCACAGAACTGATGGAGTCAACTTTAGTTGCACAAGCTTGGCTTGGTTATATTTTTTGGTTTTGCTTTTGCTGAAAATCAGCTTTGCCATCACAGGAATAAATTAAACTTTAAAATACAGTATATTAAAATAGAAATAAGTTATAAATTATAAAACTATAATATTTCACAAAAAGACTGTTTGTATTGGGTTTTTAAATATTAAATGCAGTCTCATTGAGCATAAAAGTATTCTTTCTAAACTATTTAAAAAATCTGAATGACCCCAAATTGTTGAATGGTAGAGTATTACATTTCCTTTGTAACAATTTTGTTCATTCTTTCAATCACAAATTCAATTGTAGTACACTATAAATGTGCTTCAAGTGGTAATGTGTAAAATTAACATATTTTATACACCAAAAAATATTATTTAATATGACTAAATAAAAACGACTACCTTATGTCAGTTTTTTCTATTTTTTACCATGTACTCTTAGCTCAGTTTTTTTGTTTGTTTGTTTTTAAATGACACTACATTAAAATTATTTTTTTGATTTTCGCCTAAAATCAACTGGTATTTTCACAGACTGTTTCTTTACCTCAGTGACAGAACAGAAAGTGATGCTTTAGGGCATTAAACGTAATAAGATTTAAGACCTAAAAATATCACTGAATACACTGTAAAAAGTAGGAATGATAGTTCCTTCAATCCACACACTTTTAGGTCTACATATGATTCTGATATGGAATAGCTGAGATATGATTAGTATTAAAATCTTATTTAAGTATTACTTTCATAAAGAGACTGTCTCCTTTTAATATGGTACTATATATGGGAATATGATACTTGCTGCAATTTGTTGGAGCACATTGTGCTTAGAAACGCTGGCATTTTTTGTATAAAATCTATTTAAAAAAAAAAAAAATAAATAAATAAATGATGTGTGTGTGTGCGATATGTGACCCTGGACCACAAAACCAGTCTTAAGTAGCAATAGCCAACAATATATTGTATGGGTCAATATGGTATATTTTTCTTTTATGCCAAAAATCATTAGGATATTAAGTAAAGATCATGTTCCGTGAAGATATTTTGTAAATTTCCTACCGTAAATATACTTAATTGTTGATTAGTAATATGCATTGCTATGAACTTCATTTGGACAACTTTAAAGGTGATTTTCTCAATATTTTGATTCCAGATTTTCAAATAGTTGTATCTCGGCCCATCTCTGCAATATTGTCCTATCCTAACAAACCATACATCAATGAAAAGCTTATGTATTCAGCTGCCAGATGTCTGATGTATAAATCTCAATTTCAAAAAATGGACCCTTATGTCTGGTTTTGTGGTCCAGGGTCACATATTGACTAATGTATTTATTGCTCTGGTGGGTTTCTAATTCTGGAATATTATTACTATTTTTCAGAATATTATTTGTCTCTTTGCTATTTAAGTAAAGGACGTGGAAATGCTCATCTGATAGGACAGATGGCCTGGCGATGTGATCCTCCTTAGGAACAAATGTGGGCAAACCTTCGGCAGAAGTGTTGGCCAGAATCGTTGGGGACATTCAGGGCAGTCGCTGGTGTTCATTAGTGACTAATAGCATTTTAAAAGAGGTGGAGCGTGTTTTTCCTCCTGAGAAGCTCCGTGCTGTGCTGTTTTAACCTCTTAGTTCAAGAATCTCAAGGAGTAGATCCAAAAAGTACATGTAGGGTTTTTATTGGAGGTGTCTCGCGAGGATGCGGCTCCAGAACGATTTTGTCAACAGAACTGTATTTGGTCACTGAGTGATACATCATTGAAGTCGATGAATAAACGATATTTCAGCTGAGCATTTACTGTAATAATCAGTGCTAAAGCGCTCTCATCAGAGGTTAAAGACCCCCTGTACGTTTCCTTAGCAAGGGGTTTCTAAATGCCTGCATCAGCACTGAGGCTGCTTTTGAATATAAATCAACTTTTTGTTTGTACGTTATTGTGTTGCACACAGGATCATTTGTATGACTGAGCGCTCACGTGTGTGTTCGAGGCTGTCGAATCTTGATGCCGTGTAGGAGTGTTAACTCCAGTGGAGGTGCTATGGCAGCAGGGGGAAGTTCTGTTCTCCAGCGTGGTTACCGGTTGCTGTGCACACGCAGGGAGGGGGGGAGGGAGCGGGGGTGTGTAAACATACACACACATACACACACTGTCAGGGGCTCTCCCGCTGAGTGGCATGAGCGGGCGATTAGCCGTGCTAGCGTCTGTGTTTACCAGCTCTCTCTCTCAGTTCTGCCAGCGCCGATGCACCTCCAGCCCTGTTTCTTTTCTTTAATCCACACCAGCTTGCTCTTTCTCTCGCTCGCTCGCTCTCACACTCTTCCACCAGCTCATATTTTCACATTATTATAACAAAAGATGAGAGTATTTTGAAAGATTTTAAGTACATGTGATTCTTTTTTACAGTTTTTTTTTCAGGGTTTTTGATAGCACAGTAGATGTGATTCTTTCTTTAAAGTGAACCTGAAATAATTCAAATGGACCAGAATTTAATTTCTAAATGTTCCTGGTCTTATTGGTAATGATTCATGGTACATGTAAAATTAACATATTTGGTAAATCAAAAGTGGTATTTAATATTACTGAATAAAAATGTCTGTCCTATATCAGCAAAAGAATTTAAGGATTATTTTTTTTTTTTTTTTACTGTTTACTCTAAGCTTACTTAAAAAAAACAAATGACACTACATTAAATTTTATTTATTTATTTATTTTAGCATTTCATTAATTTTCCCCCAAAATCAACTGGCATTTTCACAATTTTTAAGACTTAAAATTTAAGCTGTGACTCTTTCTTAAAGTGGACCTGAAATAATTCAAATAAACCAGAATTTAATTCATAAACATTCCAGGTCTTATTGGTAATGATTTATGGTACATGTAAAATTAAAATGCTTGATAAATCAAAAATGGTATTTAATATGACTGAATAAAAATTACTATCTTATGTTATATCAAGAAAAGAATTTAAGGATTAAGTAAGGTTTGTTTTTTTTTTTTTTTTTTTTAATTTTTGACTTTTTATTCGCAGAGTACTTAAAAAAAATTACTATATTAAAATGTATTTATTTATTTATTTGTCCCAAAATCAACTGGTATTTTTACACGTCTTTTCACAAATTTTAAGACCTAAAAATTAAGCTGTGATTCTTTCTTAAAGTGAACCTGAAATAATTAAAATGGACCAGAATTTAATTTGTAAATATTCCTGGTCTTTTTGGTAATGATTTATGGTATATGCAAATATATATGTATATCTTATCAAAAGAATTTAAGGATTAAATAATATTTGTTTTTCTGTTTTATTTTTGTTTTTAATTCTGATTACTTAAAAAAACAAACAAACAAAAAAAACACTATAGTAATATTTATTTATTTATTTAAGAATTTTATTAATTTTGCCCCAAAATCAACTTATATTTTCACACATGCGTTTTCACAATTTTAAAGACCTAAAAATTACACTGTGATTCTTTTCTTGAAGTGAACCTGAATGGACCAGAATTTAAATGATAAATGTTCCTGGTCTTATTGGTAATGATTCATGGTACGTGTTAGCTAAAAAATTATTTATTTATTTAAACAACTTTCTCTTTTCATTGACAACATTCACATTTATCAAACTCCCATTTAGTCTGGCTACAGTACAGTATGTAACTCGCTTTCCACAGTCCAGTCAGTTACTTACTTAATTTATAAATAAAATAAAATAAAAATTATTGTGTGACTTCATTATAGATAATCAAGTCACACACAATTTTTTTATTTTATTTTATTTTATTTTATTTTATTTTATTTTATTTTATTTTATTTTATTTTATTTTATTTTATTTTATTTTATTTCATTTATTTATTGTCACAATATATGGAATTTGGAAATAAAATGTGTTGTAAATGGCCATTCACTTTGTATTTAAGAATTTTGAAATATTTTAGAAATATTATTTATATTTTAATTGTGTTAAATCTGTGGCATGTTGTAATTTCGATGAATGCAAAATTCTTACTGGCACTATAAGCCTAGCAGGCAAGTGTGCAGCATCACAAATAAACATGTAAAATATGCAGCTATCAGCATCGCTATTAAAGTCACAGATGCCACAGATGCTGTCCATAAACATTCAAGTTGTAAAAGCCCCAGAATATTCCTTTAATGTTTTCATAAATGAAAATACCTCTGGTCTTCATCTGCTTGCAGAGACAATGCGGGGAAACAAAACTTGTTACAGTTATAGCCATGGTAACCATCACTTGGTAACAGCCACGCATTCTATAAACAAAACACAAACGATTCCATAGGTAGAACCTCTCTTATCTCAGACTGTCATTTTCTTTCTTGTTTTCTCTCTGTTACGCTCCTGCGTCCATCCAATCCATCTCAATGTGCCGTTTGCAGGCAGGGCAGGCCAGGCTGGCGAAAGTGGTCTCAGTGAGCTCTCTCTTTCTCTCCAGCTAGCCTTGGAGCAGGGCCTCCATCAGTCAGTAGGCCTGGTCGATGGGGCGTCTCTCTGGAATCGATGGCACGCCTGTCTGCTTCGTCCATCCTTCTCTCTCTGCCTCCGCTGTCCAGCCGTGCCCTCTCGCCCACCCCGGCGCTGGACACACACACGCACACACTCACACACGCACGGACACATCTCCTCTAACGTACACATGCGTACATACACGTCTGGCCTCCCCACCAATTTGTCTGTGCATGTCAAATTGCAATAATTAAGCATTATTGATCTCAAATTCAATTAACTTCATTAACGCGGGTCATGATAGCCGAGGAGAGATGGAGGGGAGGTGAGGAAAGGAGTGAGGGCATAGGACGAGAGGAAAGAGGAGAAGAGAAGTGGATTGGTGCTATCTCATATTCTCCAGCCGCACACAGACAGCCTGTCTGCTTAAGGCTACAAACCATTTTCCTCCTAATGATATCACATTGCAGATAGTGGCATATTAGAGAGAGATACCTCCCATTATAAATGTGGGCTTTAGGGGCTATATATAGCAGCTTTAATTACCAACTACTTACTCTTTCGCTCTCTTCAGCTCATCCGCGCACCCAGAAGTATTGGACCGGACTGCCGACTTCAACTGCTGTCTGTATAAGTGAGGCCGATTGCAAACAAGAACAAATGGCAGCAGCCTGCGGAGTGTTAACTTGGTTCACACGTACTGTATATAGTTCTACATTGTCCATGTGTAGGAAGAAACACACACTGAAAAGACAAGACAACTGAAGGCTGAGAAATTTTTCTGCTCTTTTCATATATGTATAGTAGGACTCAATGGAGAAAACGCAGACAAATAGCGGAATCCAATAATAAAAATGGAATTTACTGTATAATGCCGAATGCCGAATTTGCCACATTTTGGATGAATAAATCAAAACTAGGTCAGTACACTTAAATCAAAATGAGTGTCTGTGAATATTAAAACACAAAAATACTAAAATAAAAAAATAATAATAAATATGAATCCTGCAAGTTGTGTGTATTTATTTGTGAATGAATGGCGTAGATGCACGGTTTCATTTACTACACATGTACTAAAACGCTTTTGATTATTAAATTTAATGAAACTATTAAAATGGAATCCAGAAAGTTAATGGAGAAAACAGAATTTGCTAGAAAATAAAATGGAATTTTAGAAAGTATTAAAAGTATTTCACAGCACCTTAAAAATATAAAATTGCTGTAAAATTGTGTACACTTCATGATTTCAATTAATTAGACATGCTTTTTGGTTAATATTTTAATTAACTTTTTTTTTTTTTTTTCAATACTTTAATTCAATTTAACCATTAAAACAGAGTCTCAAAAAAATAAAACGGGGAGGAAATTTAAACGGAAAAAATGGAATTGGGAAAAAAAATAGAACGGAATTTAAACGTAAATAAAACTGATTTCATAGGCCCTAGTATATATATTTTTAAATGCAGAAGTCTGTACTTTTAAATTCTGAATTCTTATCACAATATCTACAAAAATACTAAGCAGTATTAACTGTTTTAAACATTGATAATAATAAAAAGAAATATTTCTTGAGCACCAAATTAAAATGTTTTTCAGAAGGATCATGTGACACTAAAGACTGAAATATATATATATGAATTAGGAAAAAATGCACACACAAAATATTCTTACTATTTATGAGCATTATATACCTGATACTAGATATGTTGTTGTTGTTATTATTATTATTATTATTATTATTATTATTATTATTATTGTTATTATTATATTATATTTAACAGTTTTGAAATCTACAGATTTATCAGTGGATACAATTTTAATGTTTATTATATATAAAAGCCTATAGCCTAATAGGCTAATTTAATTTAACACTTTAAAATCATGTATATATTACGTTACATAAATATTCTATCTATATGACTTACGGTTGAGAGTAGCCGCTTTATTTTAATTAAAAAGTGCATCTTAGTTCTTGCAATCTATCAAACAATATAATCACAAATGGAGTCATATTTGCATAGCATATTTAACATTCAGTCTTGTTCACTTGATGAAAGGGCTTGAGGATTCGTTTTATCACTCTGACATGCATTAGGGCTTTTATTTATTCTGAAATGTTTGAAGACAGTATGTGCTCTAATAGTCCAGACCCAGACAGCCCTCTAAGTTTGCAAGGTTACGCTCTCCACTGCCTTAGAAAACAGCATTCTCTGCTGGTCGTCTCCCTGGATGTCCGAGTGTAAATTAGATCAAGCTCTTCTTCCAATCTGATGCCAAATCATTGGGAGGTCATTCTCATTTTACCCCCACCCTACCACTCTTGGATCCAAGCATCCTGTTTTCTAATTAAAACAGCACCTGTGTGGTGTGGGTAGGCCTGGACCGGAGCACTGGCTTCAGAAGGTCCAGGGATGAAATCTCAATATTGTTCCCAGCCAGATCACACAGACTTTAGGTACACTGGGGGCTTGGGAACCTGGAATGCAGCCAGGACATGCACCAACACTCGGTGTGTGCGAGCGAGTGTGTGTGTGTGTCACAGATTGTCGGGTCTCTCTCTCGTTAGCCCCTACCTCTGCTTTCTACTCGCCTTTCTCCACCCCTCTCAGGTTACCTTGGGGCTTACGGCCGATTGTTGTGTTGTCAGGCAGTGCTAATTCCGTGTTTGGTGTCGGAAAATGAATTTTGAACAAAACACACACGTACACAGAAACATGTACGCGCACCTCCCTCAGATTTGCTGTAGGGTGTACGCCTACTCACTGGCAGTACTTACTCTGTGCTCTACATACAGTCAAGTTCAGGTCAAGGTTAGAGCGAGACAGGTTTGCTTGTACTTCAAGTGATGAGCAAATGCGCTCTTTCTCTGTCTCGCGCTCTCTCTTTTGTTTTTTTGCCCATTGGCACCCTCACCCTCCTTTTTAACTTTAATTACCAGCTAATCATTTTGTGTAATTATGTTCAAGGTTGACCTTACATTTTAGATGTAGTGGTTTAGCGGAGCTAAAAATTTCATGCTAAAACCTCCACCTTTTTATGTGTGTGTGTGTGTGTGTGTGTGTGTGTGTGTTGTAATCATTGTGAATAATTTTAAAGTGAACGTATTTGAAGGAAACGGGTTTTTACATTGCTATTTGGCCTTGATGTAAAGCTCGGCTTCTCCTGCTTCCTGAACGAAGGCATTGTTCTCTTAAACAGCTGTCGTTTTGGCTGATTCAGAACAGATGGCTGTGTGTGAGCGTGTGCATGTGAGTTTGTGTGTGCTGCACGATCACAGTTGGTTGTGATTTGTGTAGGGGGCGATTCGATTTCACAGACTGGCTGTGATGTGTGTGAGAAGATGGATCCTAATAATAATGCTGTAAAAAAAATCACTATTGAATGGCCTTTTTTTTTATTCTTTGTTCTGAGACTTCGGTAGTTGCTTAATTTTGTCCTCTTAATTTCAGTTTGGAACAAACATTCACACACATATATAGAAATTTAGACAAATTAAATAGCTAACTATTTGATATTTACAGTTTAAATGGTAAGGATATAAATCCTAATACTAACAGAATTAATACTTAGTAAAGTAACAATTTGACTACGTTGCAAAAAAAAAACAATGGAATTCTATCGAGGTTAATGAAACAGCACAGAATGCCTGAAGCCATGAGGTATGCACACTACAACTCCAAACTAAAAAGGGGTTTGTGCCTTTGCCAGTCCCTTGGCATCATTCTGCCAAGGGCTACAAAATGACTGTCCTCAGGTTGATGGCTTTCTTTTTATTTTTTGTTGCTGTTGTTTCACAGCCATCATTTTTGCATCACAGCAGTTTTGTTAAGCTTAACTGAAATCTCTGACCTAAAAAGATTGTTTTTAATTGAAATTCTATGTAGTCTTTGTTGAGGAAATCCTGGAATGTTCCTTGTATACAAACTGACATATTGTATTTGGAATAAAATGTATATGCTGTGTGTTGAAGTTGTAGCACGAGTAGTTTGACGTTTGTGGTATTTAGACATGATAAAATGTGTTCACAGAAAACCAGTGTGTCCAATGGAGTGTCCTCTCTCTCCATTGTTTACATACCTGGTCAAAAGCGTGATTAACTGACACAGTCAGGAATGCGTGGAATTATTTCAATGCATTACATTTCCCTCTGTGTCTCTTTCTCTCTTTCTGCCTTTCTCTTTTTGCATGACTTCCACTGGAAGTTAAAAAGAATATATTTTGGTTGCTTATTTCTTCAGGCTTGCAGAAACACGACCGTGTTTTTCATGAGAGAGCGTTTGCGTTCTGCAGGCTAAACTGTAAATAATAACGTTCAACTTTCTAATCTTTCGTAATTGACACAAATGTGTTTGGTGCAGGGATTTTTATGTCGGAAATGTACATACAATCATTTTTATTTACAAGCAGGCAAGCCTTTGCTGGGTAATGAGTGAGAATGCTTTCTTAATTTAAATGGCGAGTGTGTCTGTTTGGGAATGCATTAGGGGCTGCTGAAGAAGCGTAAGACATATTAATTGACAGACAGGAACTGCTGTCTCTGAGGTTGATACAAGTAATTTATTACTTCAGAAACGAATGCCACCTCCAGAATGTGCTTCATTAATTTCAAATTTAGTTTTAATTTCAAGCTGTTGCCCCTTGAGAAGAATAAGGTGGCAACTTCGGTTTGAAGAGTCATTTTTTTCCGTTCTTTTACCCCCCCACCCCCTGCCGCACTCTCTTTTCAGAACAAAGGAGGAGAGAAACATAACTTCATTCCATGTGGCAATGTAATGCAATTGGAAAGCAGAGAAGGAATTACTGCAACACTTTATAATATAAAAAAGTCTGACTGATTGTTTTGTTTTTCGCTGCTGGAGAAAACACACTGATGCCTGACATTTCTATCAGCTGTCTATCCACCATACAAGGCATTGTAGGAATGCAATGTGTCAAATCTTCATCATTGGACAATGTGATAACATCTTTTTTTCTTGTTTCTTTTATCTCTTTTTTACCTGCAGCATATGTGCCAGAGGAGCTAAAGGAGGCTGCCTTACTAGATGAGGATGTTGAAGGAGAGGATTCAGCTGTGGAGGAGGAACCTGCCATGAAGTATGTGTGCCAGGACAAGGACTTACTCCTTAAGGACAGGCAAGGCTTCCACGACTCTCCACCGGCGGATTTCTCCAGCCACGAGATGGACAGCGAGTCACACCTGAGTGAGTCCAGTGACCGCATGTCAGACTTTGAGAGTGCCTCAGTGAAGAACGAAGAAGATAGTTCAGCCAAGGAGCCCCTCACGTCTCTTTCTTCAACCTCATCGGTGATGATGACGACAACAGCCACACCAAGCAGTGAGGAGGCGACACAATTAGGCCCAGACAGCCTGGAACAGATGAAAGCTATCTACACTAGCTTCCTAACCAACTCCTACTGGTCATCGCTGAACTTGAACATGTCTCAGCAACCAGCAGAAAAGCCCCCACGTAGTCACAGTAGTAGCAGCAGCAGTAGTAGCAGCAGCAGTAGCTGTGGTAGTGGTGGTTACGACTGGCACCAGACAGCCATGGCTAAGACCTTGCAGAATGTTTCACAGAACCAGAGTAGACTGCTGCACCCAGCATCTGAGCCAAACCTCTTCAGTACCGTGCAGCTTTATCGGCAGAGCACCAAACTCTACGGTTCCATCTTCACCGGTGCAAGCAAGTTCCGCTGCAAAGACTGCAGTGCCGCCTATGACACTCTGGTCGAGCTCACCGTGCACATGAATGAGACAGGCCACTACCGAGACGATAACCACGAGACGGACAGCGAAGGTGCCAAGCGCTGGTCGAAGCCTCGCAAACGTTCCCTGCTGGAGATGGAAGGAAAAGAGGATGCCCAGAAAGTTCTTAAGTGCATGTACTGTGGCCATTCCTTTGAGTCACTGCAGGACCTTAGTGTTCACATGATAAAGACGAAACACTACCAGAAAGTGCCTCTTAAGGAACCCGTAACTCCTGTGGCAGCCAAGATTATCTCCTCAGCTCGTAAAAGAGCCCCCATCGAGCTAGAACTCCCCAGCTCACCAGATTCCAATGGTGGCACCCCCAAGCCCTCTTTATCTGACCCCAACGACCTACTTCAAAAGACCCCCAATCCCTACATCACACCCAACAATCGGTATGGACACCAGAACGGTGCTAGTTATGCATGGCAGTTTGAGTCACGGAAATCCCAGATCCTGAAGTGCATGGAGTGCGGAAGCTCGCATGACACGCTACAGGAGCTGACGGCCCATATGATGGTCACAGGACACTTCATCAAGGTCACCAACTCTGCTATCAAGAAAGGCAAACCTATCATGGAGTCGATGACCACAACGGCTCCTAACACCATACCTACTAATGAAGACAAGGTACAGTCAGTGCCACTGGCTGCCACTGCTTTTTCCCCACCACCTCCTGCACCTCCTCCCCCTAGTATCTCCCCTGCCATCACACCCATGGAGATTAAAAAGGAGGAGAAGGAAGTGGAGTGTACCAAGGAGACGAATAATAGCAAAGACAAGAAGGCAGCTGAAAGCGAGACGGACGAGAAGTTTGAAGTCTCATCCAAATATCCATATTTGACAGAGGAAGATCTTGAAGAAAGCCCTAAGGGGGGGTTTGACATTCTGAAGTCTCTCGAGAATACAGTAACATCTGCCATCAACAAAGCACAGAATGGCACACCCAGCTGGGGAGGCTACCCCAGTATTCACGCTGCCTACCAGCTACCAAACATTATGAAACTGTCCCTGCGCAACTCAGGGAAAAGTTCTCCTCTGAAGTATATGTTTTCTGGAGAAGAGATGCTGTCTCCTACCAAAAGCCAACCTCTGATTTCACCACCTAGTTGCCAAACATCCCCTCTTCCCAAAAACAACTTCCACGCCATGGAGGAGCTAGTCAAAAAAGTGACAGAAAAAGTGGCCAAAGTAGAGGAGAAGATGAGGGATCCTGGAACTAGATCTTCCCCGCTTAGACGGACCACACCCTCCCCGTGCAGTAGCGATGCAGGGGAATCTGCCAGAGGGGAGTCCCCCAAGGAAAGGAGAG
The DNA here is from genome assembly GCA_036247105.1 of Cirrhinus mrigala. Classification (NCBI taxonomy): domain Eukaryota; kingdom Metazoa; phylum Chordata; class Actinopteri; order Cypriniformes; family Cyprinidae; genus Cirrhinus; species Cirrhinus mrigala. The sequence goes on from CM070013.1 coordinate 24,859,958, forward strand.
GAGCCAAAACCCCTGAGACTAATGGGGGCGGAAACACTCACAAAGACTCAAATGGGGATGCTCTTGCAAAAGAGTCTCTGGAGAATGGTACTGACCATGCTGTCAAAACCCCTGTGTCTACCTTATGCAGCAGCACTGCTATTATAACCGACCATCCTCCAGAGCAGCCATTTGTCAACCCTTTAAGTGCGCTTCAGTCTGTCATGAATGTTCACCTAGGAAAAGCTGCCAAACCTGCCCTGCCGTCCCTTGACCCCATGAGCATGCTCTTCAAGATGAGCAACAGCCTGGCAGAGAAGGCAGCTGTAGCTGCCTCCACTCCATCTCAGACCAAAAAAACCAACGAGCATCTAGACCGCTACTTCTACCACATCAACAACGACCAGCCTATTGATCTGACCAAAGGCAAGAGCGATAAAAGCAACTCCCTGGGATCTGCTGCCCTGTCCTCCTCCACCTCCACTCCCACCTCGATTTCACCCTCATCAACCATCACCATGGCAAAAGCCTCATCTGCTGTGGCTTCCTTCATGTCCAACTCACCTCTGCGCGAAAACGCCCTGTCCGACATCTCTGATATGCTACGCAACCTCACGGAGAGCCACGCGTCCAAGTCCTCCACCCCAACGAGTCTCTCAGAGCGCTCGGACATAGACGGATCGACGCCAGAGGAGGCAGAGGAGATCTCTCCCGCTCAGAAACGAAAGGGCCGGCAGTCCAACTGGAATCCTCAGCATCTACTCATCTTGCAGGCACAGTTTGCCTCCAGTTTGCGGCAAACGGGCGATGGCAAGTACATTATGTCGGACCTCAGTCCACAGGAGCGCATGCATATTTCCCGCTTCACCGGCCTCTCAATGACCACCATCAGCCACTGGCTGGCCAACGTCAAATACCAGCTGAGGCGGACAGGTGGCACAAAGTTCTTGAAAAATCTAGACTCTGGCCACCCTGTCTTCTTCTGCAGTGACTGTGCATCACAGATCCGTTCCCCCTCTACCTATGTCAGCCATCTTGAGTCACATCTGGGCTTCCGGCTCAGGGACCTGGCTAAGTTGTCCGGAGAGCATCTTGTTAGCCAGATCTCACGCCATAGCAAGGGGCTCTCTGAGAAACTGCTTTCAACCCAAGCGCATTCTTTGGCCCATTCGATCCCCAACCCCAGCCCTCACTCGCTTTCCCCCTCCCCTTCCCCAGATGAGGAGGCAAATGGCACCTCATATCAGTGTAAACTGTGTAACCGGACTTTTGCCAGCAAGCACGCTGTCAAGCTCCATCTGAGTAAGACCCATGGTAAATCCCCTGAGGACCATCTTATGTATGTTAGTGAACTTGAGAAACCTTAGCGATGGCCAAGGACAAAAAAACTGTCTCTCATCTCTTTATTTCCTGTCCTTTTTTCAAGCCTTCTGACTAACATTTCTTAAGGAAAAAAAAAAAATATTAAAAGAACTGAAAGTAATTAACGAAGAACTAACTGCACATAGATGCCAGAAAACTACTGTTTAGTTTTGGCACATCATTTGGAGTTTTTCCTCTGGGGAACACTCATTTGGCCCTAGAGACATTAATTTTCTGCATTTTTAGTTCACAATGGAAAACAGAGAAAACAAATGCTTTTCTAACTGTGCAGTGCTGAGTGAAGAGGTCACTGGTAAAATATGAAGGTAAATAAAAAAGACTTAAAATGAAGTTGTATGTATTTGAAAGTTGTGTAAATTGAATTTTTTTGGCATCCTTGAGATGCAGTAAGCTGCATGCATTAATGAAATGGTTTAGTTCAATATTTGATAACTAAATCTGGACTTTTCTTTATCTCTCTCTTTACTTCTCTCTTATTTTATTTTTTTCCTTCCTTCTTTTTTTTTTTTATTTTTTTTTATTTTTTAAATGTGACCTAAGTATGCTGGTGTCAGCAGAAAAATTTAACCCTCTGAGTACGCTTAAATACGTCTATATTTACAACCCCCCCAAAAAGTAAACAAAAAATATATATATGACAAAAGAGAGAAATTAAGAGATTGGAAATCACCAAGTTTCTATGTATCTGAGTGGGTAAATTCAAGGGTATTTTGACTACCCACTAACAAATCACATTGTCTGTTAGATCACCTCTTACACAGCTTGCAGTGCAGAAATATATGTGAATCCAAAATAGCAGTTTTTTAGTTTGCTCAAATCAGGGGCCTTTATGAATTCAGGTCAGTGTAAAAATGTGTACATAAAAACATAAACTAATTTCTGTCTAAATTATGCATCATTTTATATTTTTTAATTTAAGATGAGTATGACTATCTACTGGTGCACAATATATGAAGACATTAATGAAATTGTTTTGCACAATAGTTTTATAAATATGTTATTTAATCAGAAGATATGAAAATGAGAAGAAAAAAAAAATCACCCTAAAGTTTTATTTCCACCTCGTGCTCAAAGGGTTAAACTTCTTGTACAAGACAGTACTTGTTCCATCATTTCACTTAAATGGTTGTATAAAAAGATGCTACTTTATAATGTAAGGAGGAATTCCACAATGTAACCTTTTATTTATAAACACTCTTGGTTGTTGTTTCATATTGTAGAATGCCTTTTTGATTGGTATCTTTTATTTTGTTGTTCTGTCTAATTATTCCTCCATAAAACCACACTGCAGCTTCATCATTTTTGGGGATATGAAAGGTAACCATGGTTACCTTACCTCCAATTGACAGTTCTGCTACGTTTTGGCAGTTAATTTACTGAAGTAACTGACAGCTGCCAGTGAATGGAAATCTTATGTGTAAAATATTGGCATGTTAACAGCACAGGCACTGTTATGCATTCTGTGCCGTGTTTCTTTTTTTTGTTGTTGTTGACAATGAAGCACTCATTATATGACTTCATATAACCTTTTTTCTACTGCAGCATTAAATTGAAATTGTTTTGGTTTTTTGCAATAACTTGATGTGTCGTGGCTCACAAGTCTGTCGGGCGCCGGGGGATAAGAAATGAGCAGATTAAAGGGAACTGCTGTCAGTTAAATAGCAGTCGACAAGTGTGTGAAAAGACGTTTGTGTGGCAGTAGGGCTAGACCACCGGACCTCTGACAGGTACGAGCGCATTAAAATCCACCAGGTGGCTCGTGTGTGTGTGTGTGTGTTCGTGAATGCGCTTTTACATAGACCTCTGCTACTGGTCTCACAAATATTAAGTGTTTATCTCTTATGCGGCAGACTTTAGTGGTGTCACATATTTTTGGCAGATCTATCCCATCACTCCTCTCATCTAATTCCCTGCCTGGTGACACATCGACTCACAACGTCTCCTAATATGGTTTAACTAGGGAAGCATCAGGCGGCGTGAAGAGCGATGCGCCTTTCCCTCTCTACAAAGGAATGCAGCAGATAATTGCTCTGGCATTAACTGTCTCTTTTTCACCATTTTCACTGTTGTAATTAGCTCAGGTTCGCATTTTGCAGGGACAAATTTGTTTGGGCCTCATCCAGGATGACAACAGAATCGCATTTAGAGTATGACTACAAAATTCTGCTTTGGCATAGACTGCACTCAAAGAAAATGTAAATGACATACTGTATATGCTGATTCCCAGTTTGCGGTTTGTGTACGCGAGCGAAAAAGAGAGCGAGAGAGAACCTTTGCGAACAGATCAGTGGGGGCACGTATAAGATATACCTCATAATGGTGGGACACTTTCTCAAAAATGGTTTACTCTGTTTAGTTACCGAATATGTACCTCGTCAGATCTGTCAGAGAGCATTCAGCATGCGCGCACACACACACACACACACGCACACTAAAAGACGTCAGGAACCAGGTAGAGGGGACATCATGTGTGGTGACAAGGTGCTGCTGTGTGTGAAAATGTCAGCCTTCACAGGCTTCCCTGAAGTCTGGCGCCATATTTAAGGTGCTCATTAGTCGCAAAGAAAATGTGCGTGAAATTGAAGTGTAAGAAAGCCATTTTCTCTCCTCTCTCCCAGCCACCAAACTCGGGGTTATTAAGGTTGAAAACAACTATACATGCAGACATTTAACTATCAAGAAATGCCTACACACCCAAATAAACAATATCCCACTGTTTTTAAAGCTTTAAATGATATCTGTGCCGTATCGTAGCGTTTGAATTTGACCCACTTCACGACGGGGAGTAAACAAATTGTAAACAGGCGCAGCCGAAGGTATGTTCGTGTAGAAAAGGCCTACATAATTGCTTTGTGCCTAAATACCTCAACAATGAGTATATTTCCCAGGATGTGAGGAGCGTAATTGGTCTGTACACATAATCTGCTCAGAATGAGAGGTTTACGTGTGCGGGAGCGAACCGCGCATTGGAGGCTTTATCTTCCTTGCGCTGTTACAAAAGACCAGAGTGTCTAAAGCTCAGCGAAACTCTCGAAGCAGCCCTCTCCAACACAAATGAATGCTGTGTTGTAATGCTATTGAGCTACTGAGGGACTTTATGTATTGCTGGACTTTTCAGATAAACCAAATTGCGGATTACGCACGCAGACGACGGAAATGTATCTGTGTTTGCGCTATCACAAACAAACACACGCAGAGCGTTTGCAGTAGGCCCTCACAATAAGCGGGCACCGGCGCGGCCCGCCATAGCAAATTACAATGATGCAGGCGATGCGCATCCACTCCTCAACAATCGGGCCTGATTGATTCACTGCTGCGCTGACCCAAGGCTTCACTTTGTCGGCGGACGCCTTTGAGGCGAGCTGTCTCTCTTAACCTGTGTAATTTACATGCACTGTAATTCACTCACCATCTGCAGTCTCACCTTGGAAGCACTCCCATTACAAATGCTAATTTAGAGTGGCTTATAAATTCTCTCAATCACACGCTTGTGCGTGGACAATCTACACACAAAAAAGCGGATATTAGCAGGAAAAAAATGGGCGTGTCCCAATGACCCCAACATTACCCCAAGGAGATAGAACGGGAGGCGGTGTAGCGTTTTGTAATGCACCGCCGTAGATCTTCAGGCTGTCACGTTCTCAAAGTATCTTAAAATAATCCGTGTGATGAATGTGCGATTTCCCTAATTTACGGGGCCTTGGTGTGCTCCCGGGTACGTGCAGGATAGAAATCTTAAATGGGGCTTGAACGGTTCTTTGGACAACAAGAAATCAATACGCCACACATCTTAGGAGTTAGAGAGAGTTTAATGCTTACTTAAAAGCTCTAAACGCACACCTGTAGTTTCAGAATCATCACACATACGTGGTTGTGTGTGTGTATGTGTATGTTTGTCATTTATACCTCTTGTCTCCGAGAGCCGGTTGGCTGTCAGTGGCTCAGTAAGATGACAAAGGGCATAATGGCGTTGTGCAGCAGTGTGCCATTACAAATGTGATCACCAATCACTCGAGACACAACACACTCCACGCAGGAAGAGGTAATAAGGTCTCGGTGAGCGCACACTCACTCCCTCCCTCCCTCCCTCCTTCCCAACCCACTTACATTCCCACGTGGGCCTGCGTGTCTATGAGACAAACATACCGGGGGGAAGAATTATCTACAGTGCAAAAGCAGTTAGTTGCTACAATACAGATGCACACATACGCCTCGGTATTCATCACAAACGGCAGACGTAAAAGGCCCACCAACACAGATGAATGAAAAAAGCCACTATAAAATGCATATAAAAGACACTCAGGGTGAATCTTTTAGCACATGTAACACAATAAAACCTGTCGGAGATGGTTGGGAGTTGCTGATGCCTGCACGATGGCTTTATTTATATACTAATTCATTTTAATTTGCCTTCAAAACAGCATTACTTCTGTTTGCACTGCACCTATGCCCTAGAGACAAACTAAAATTATGCATGTTAAATGCTGCTATGCTCAGTACAGTGTGTTTATGGTATTAGATGCCACATAGCTGTTATTGAGCTAAATGTGTGAACCAGAATGTGTCACCTACTTTACGTAATACAAATGAAATTATGCACCTAAGAGAATGTAAATGAAATTAAATTTGGCAAAATTTTAAAAGAAAAAAAAAAATCTTTCTATCTATCTATCTATCTATGTATCTCTAGTCACCAAACTTGTTCCTGGAGGGCCGATGTCCTGCAAAGTTTACCTCCAACTTTCCTCAACACACCTGCCTGGAAGTTTCAAGTATACCTAGTAAGACCTTGATTAGTGTGTTCTGGTGTGTTTGATTAGGATTGGAGCTAAACTCTGCAGGGACACCGGCCCTTCAGGACTGAGTCTAGTGACCCCTGATCTATCCTTTATTCAAATGGTCAATTTGCATCTGACTAACATGTTAGTCTTTTCTTTTTTTTTTTTTTACCCTTTCAGTGCTTGAAGAGTTAAATAAACATGGCCCTGACATGGCCCTCTTGTCCTGTCACTCACCTCTGACCTTTGACCTGAGCATGGGGGTGAATGGCAGGCTATAGAAGTTGAATTTATGCACATCCTCTGCTGCTCAGCTTTTCAAAATAAAGAGTTCACAAACATGATAGATAATAATACATTATAAAATAAAATAATACAGTAAAGAAAAAGTAAAAAAAAAAAAAAAAAAAAAGAATTTGTTTAAAAACAGTTTTATCTGTTTTTTTATCTGTGATTGTTGCTTCCCTTGTATCACCTTTTAACACTGTGTTGAGGATGCTTGATAGTAAAAAATGTTGGGTGAAATATGGACAAACCCAGCAGTTTGGTTGTTTTGACCCAGCAGTTGGGTTAAATGTTTAACCCAACCTTTTGGGTGGTTTTATTTAACTTAACTATTGTTTAAAAATGACTATATGGCTGGCTTAAAATGATCTCAAAATAGGTTGTAAATTAAAAATCAGACACATAATTACTGGAGGCATAAGCAGTAATCAAAAGGTGAACATTTACTGATAAGCAATTTAAAAATGCAATAAAAATAAATGATCATTTATTGAACATATTAAGAAATGTTAATTTCCAGCCTATTTTGGATTCATTTTAAGCAAGTAATAAAGTTAAGGCAAGACACTGCAGGTGAATAGGGTAAAAAAAAACAACTAATAGTTATCGCCTTACCCAGCTGATTGATTAGACTGATACCTGCAAACATTTTTTGTATTACAAGTTTTCTAAAATGTTAGGTTTAAATATGCAAATGATCACACTGTAAAAAAAAAAAAAAAAAAAAAAAAAAGTGGTTTCAACTATAAATAATAATTTATTAATAATCAAAATAATTTGTTACCCCGCTGCCTTAAAATTTTATATTTAGTCAACACAAATATCTAAATTGTCACTTAGTTCAACTTCACATTTCAAGTTGACTAAACGTATTTGAGTTGACTAAAATGTAAAGGCAACAAGGTAACAAAATTGTTTTAAGTTGACTCAAAATTTGTATTTAATTAAATATGCGCTAATTTACGTAGATTTCTAGTACAAAAGTGTAAATAGTGGATAAAGTCAGTTTCAAAATTTGTTGACTTTTTATTTATTTATTTTTGATTTTTATTTATTTATGTATTTATTTATTTTTTATTTATTTATTTATTTTGACATATTAGAGTCAAATGTTTTACAGAGGGAATTTTGGGTATCTCATTTCTGTCACTCCATAATTCAGAAAACACTTGGAACAGACAGAAAACTATATATTTTCACAATATTGGGCGGAATAAAATGCTGTATATAATCTAGTAAATTATATACAAATAAATTCCTCTGTAAAAACCTTCAGTATACAGACAGGAATAAAAATGTAAAGTTTAATGTGTGTAAGTTCTACTGAAGTGGAGATTCATGACCCAGTGTGAAAGAAAAAACTAATTTTGAGAAAACTGCCTTTAATATAGTGCTATAAAAGAAACACTTAAAAGTGTCTTTTGGATGTTTTCTTCCCACTAGTCTAAAAAAAAAAAAAAAACACTATTAAAAAAATATCTTACTTTTTGTTCAACTAGACATTAAACTAAGTATAACAACTGTGCTAACCATCTCCTTGCCTACACTGCATTCACCATACAGTTTCCATTAATGCCACATGGTTGTTGGATGTTGGCCACTATATGTGTACAGTAGCGTTAGTTTCCTGTCAGCACTGATGCACGACTTTCATCTTTCTTCTTTTCCTTTTCACACTGTAACAGTTATCTAACGTTTAATATTGTTTATTTATCTTCAAATTTTCCTCATTTCCATTCATTTTTAAATAGCTGTACCCAGTGTTCTTTGGTTTGGCTTGGCTTGGTTTGGCTCAGTTCAGTTTGGAAAGGAAAGGCTATAGAAGCTGAATTTATCCACAACCTCTGCTGCTCGGCTCTTCCAAGCTAAATTTAATGCAGAATTTGTTTTTAAATAAACATTTAGGTTTAGTCTGGTTTGCTAAGGAAAGGAAAGGAAAGGAAAGGAAAGGATAGGATCCCTCTGTGAGTGTCGCTTGAGGGCAGTCAGAGAAGTGATGTGTGCTGATTGTCTCTGTTTGGCTTGCTGATGTCGGAGGGTTTGTTGCCCTAGGGCTCAGACTGAAGAAGACCTCTCAAAAAGGTCAGAGGTGAATCTTCTAAAGCGGGGTGATAAGGGAAAGTGCTTAGCACCATTTAACCTGAACACCCCTCATACTGCTCCATAAACACACACACATACACACACAAATTCAATTTTACCCCTATCTCTAATAGAATAACAGAATTAAGAGGTCAGCATGACCAAACTACAGCGAGTGTCTTATTTTGTGAAATGGCAGGGGCGGTGATCAGCCCGAGGCTGTTTTTTTTTTTCTTTTTTTTTTTCTCTCAGCGTTATCTTCTGGCCCGTAGCTTGAACAAAACACTATGCATGAATATGCATGAATTGTATATTATTTTATATATTTTTGTATGCTTAATGTTATTAATTAGTGAATAAAATAACATAATCGTCATGCAGTGTGTTGCAATAGCATAATATAGTAAGCTATTGTATGAAAAAAAAAATCATTTTATATATTTGTTTATTATACATTTTAATTAAATGAATGTATTTTAGTCTTAAATCTGTGTGGATTTTAAATGTGAAACTTGCACCATCCAGGTGTTGATTTTAACAAAGGATGACATTTGACTTGATCACATGCACACTGAGTTAACAGGTGCACACCTAAATCCCCGCACAAAAGCTGAGAACAAGTTAACATGAATCTCAATCATGATTGGTTGATTGCTACCTGTCTGTCAGCGTGGGCTGACAATTGTGGGCGGGGTTTGTTAGACAGCGCCACATGTCAGTGGCTGGACTCCAAAGACAGTTATCTTGTTCGAGTCCCCTCTCAAAACTCATTATCACACTCAAATTATTTCCACCCACAAGCTGCTTAATTAACACGCATGTCCAGACTCACGTCAGCTCACATATATTGATTACAACATCAGGCTCTTGTGTCTGCCAAAGCTTTGAGTCAGACAAAGAGAGAGGAAAGGAAAGGAGGCCAGGAGCTAGTAAGAGAAACGTATGTAACGCGCTTGCTACCGTGTTATCGACTCCATTTTGTTCCTTTCCGTCCTAATGAATTATGGGTAAGCGAGCTAATGAATGGCGGCCCTGTGAACAATGGGCGTGCGGTAATCTCCCTTCTCGCTCACAGCAGTCGGGTAATTCTGGGTAATTTCAGGCTTGGCCTCAATCAGTGGCATTAGCCATCATCTCAGTCCTGAAGGGGTTAATTAGGGGCCGAGAGAAAAGCCCAAATTAATTGGCTCTCGTCCGGATGAAGGGTAAAATAAAATAAAAAAAAAAGAGAGAGAGAGCGAGAGAGAAAGAGCTGGGCTTTTTAATACATTAAGAGCAGCTGACAGCAGTTAATTGCCATGGACATAAATAGAGTAATGACAGAAAAAAAAAAAAATAGTCAGGAAGTAACATCAAAAACTGTCCTTTCCAATGTTTTCTGGTGAAAAAAGAGTGAAGTTTAATCTGTCAGCAGAAAGGTCAGATGTTTGGACAGGGCGCAAAAGGCAAACAGCCAGAGAGACGCACAGAAAGGGGTCTAGGGAAGTGTATTTGCGCTTGTGGGATGGGATGGAGGGGAGAGCGCTGTTTCGAGACAAGCCCTGGGTGTTGTGGGATACGTGTTTTCTTTGGTTTCTCTCTTTCTCTTCTCTCTGTATTTTAAGTGATGGTATGGCGACGGGCATCACGCATCGGTGAGCATGAAACGGAGTCGGCGAAAGCGCTGAAGGAGTGCTCTTCTCCTGGAAGCCTCATCAGGACTTGTCATCGCTCTAATGAATATCATTTAAATTGCTTTGTATATGAGAGTGAGTTTGGATGTCGATTTAATTTGCGCATGTGTTTGAGTTCTTCTGCTTGGCTAGGCGAATAGAGACAGATAGAGAACGGGAGGGAGGCTAAGAGAGAGAGAGTGAGGGAGGCAGACTAATGAAAAGCGAGCCGGGGTGACAGCGTGATGAGACTCGACCCGATCAGACGAGTTTGAAAGGAAATTCTGACAGGGCTGGAGAATAAAAAATGCGCACTCATGTGCACATACACACTGAGGCGCGCCGAGACGCCAACTACACACATGCTGCATCTCAGGAAGTGGCTGCAAAGTGGTTTACGTTATCAAGTCTACTGTTGAATCGCGGTTCCGCGGGGGGGAGGGGTGCACCTGTTCTCATTTGCTGATATCCCCTGTCGTAGAGGGATCGCTAATGACGGCTGAGGAAGCGTCCGCAGGCTTTGTGTATATGTAAAATAAATAAACCCGCTCGCCCTCCGTGTGCATGGGAGCCTCCTCGGCTTTTAAGCGTGGCCTTATCAAAATAAAATTACAATATATGCTGATACTGTATTTCAACCCTCCCCCTCGTCCCCCTCCAGCACTCATTCCGAACGCCCGCACAGTACTGAGTCGCACTCTGTGCCGTGCGCCGTGAAATATTACAACCTTTCCTGAAGCAAAAGATATAAATCCGCATTGAGGAATTGCAAAAACAGCACAAAGCATTCCCGGCCCGGCGCTATCTAGTGAGGCGCTGATGATTTAGCATTGCAGGTGCATCAGGACCCCAAGCTCTGCAGACAAAGCCCAACCCTGCAAGCTTTTCGCTTTCTCTCTCTCTCCCTCTCTCCCAAGCGCTTGCTTGCTTTTTTTTATTCCGATGGTAATAAATGCGTCATTTGTAATTCATTTCAATTACTCAGGCTTTTTAATTGAGTCGGATCCAATTATGCCCTGGCAATTAGTATAATCAATTACGCTTTGATTACGCAGGTTTTCATGCTTGTCACTGCAGGATTCGGCACAGATGGGGGAAGTGCGGTGTGATTTCAGCCCATCGTCGTCGCTATCTCCGTCCCGGCGGAGGAGACGGGCCAGGTAGATCTCGGTATGTTTTTCAACAGCGCCTCTGATGCGGGATCCGGGGAGACGTGCTGATATGCTTGTCAAAGTCAGCATTCTGACTGCCACAATTCATCTGAAAGTTCCACGCACCTCACTTTAAGCAGCACCTTTCTGCCATTCTTGGGATTTATTGTGAGCGATAAAATTTGAGCTGTGAGAAGATGGGTTTCAGCGTCGTTACGGAGAGCACTTTTAAAGGAAAGTGCGGCAAACGCCTTACACAGAGCCGTGAGGCCTTTAAAAACCTCATATAGCGTCTGGAGGGTGGGCACATTTCAGCCATTATCATGTTATTCCAGCAATATCAACAAAGCATGCTGGGCATTTATATCCTTGATCTCATGAAGGGGGTGAACACACTTTCGAAATAGTGAGCTCATCGTGGTGTAGTTTACATACTTGATTCGACTTTTGCAATCTGATCTTTTTGCTTGGATATATTCCTTATGGTGTGGTGTTGTCTGCTATACCATGAATGTAAGTCAGGGCTGTACAACACTGAGTCAAGCGCTACGGTATCACTAGTATATATTGTTTCAGTGTTCCAGTACCTCAACGTCAGTTTGATTCCCAGGGAACAGACATACTGAAAAAATGGGACCTGGTTGCTCTGTGTAAAAGCATCTGCCAAAAGTGTAAATGTAAATGTTGCGATGCATTACAACATTACATTACTCCCTAAAAAAGTGACTAATTGACACAAAACCTTTAGCTGTGCTGCCATTCTGGATTGCTTGAAGAACAAGTCGCAGGACAAGAAAGTTTAGCACTCTTCAGCAGTAAGGTCAAGGGCAAGGTCAAGGTCAATTTATTTATATAGCACATTTAAAAACAACTAGTTACAGTATCTACAACATGGAGATAAGAACTAAGAAAATAAAAGAGAAAGACAAAAATACATAAAGGATATTATGGTATTGAATACATAAAGGATATTTTTGTAATTTAACATATTTGTGACTCAAAACCACAAAACCAGTCGTAAGTAGCATGGGTATATTTGTAGCAATAGCCAACAATACATTGTATGGTCGATTTCTCTTTTTAGATATTAAGTAACGATCATGTTCTATGAGGATATTTAGTAAATTTCCTACTGTAAATATATCAAAACTTAATTTTTGATTGAAATATGAAATTGCATTGCTAAGAACTTCATTCGGACCGATTTAAAGGGTTACTCTGCCCCAAAATGAAAATTTTGTAATTAATTACTTACCCCCATGTCATTCCAAACCCATAATAGCTTTGTTCGTCTTCAGAACACAAATTAAGATATTTTTGATGCATTCTGAGAGCTCTCTGACTCTCCCATAGACAGCAATATAACACGATCAACGTCCAGAAACGTAGCAAGGAGATCTGTAAAATGATCCGTGTGTCAATTTTACAAAGCTACGAGTACTTTTTATACGTAAAGAAAAAAAAAAATAACGACTTTATTTAACAATTCATCTCCTCCGCGTCACCCTAGCGCCACAAAATGTTTATTTTTGGGGTGAAGTAATGCTTTAAAGGCAATTTTCTCATTAATTTTTTTTCCACCCTCAGATTCCAGATTTTCAAATAGTTGTATCTCAGCCAAATGTAAAAAAATAACCTTTATGACTGGTTTTGTGGTCCGGGGTCACATTTAATTATTGCAGTTTTCGTGGTATTGAGCTTTTGTGATATATTTTGAAGATTATACTTTAAAGTCTGCTTTAAAGTTACTTAGCAACTTTAATCATAAAGGATAAAATGTATGAAATATCAACAATTTAAGGTCATCCGAACTAATGCAGGTAAGAGAGCAAGAAATTAGATATTTGGAAATACGTGCCTCTGTATACATTTCTGCAAAACTGAAAAAAACGTACCTATACAGTATGTACGAATCACTTTTCCAGTTAAAATGAACACTAGAAGCTGTAAAACTCTGATTTTATCACACAAAGTGTGATTTACAGCTACAGAGTTTTGATTAACAAATTCTCATTTTCACACAATTACTTGCAGAATATTACGTTATGACTTTAAAACAATTTTAACATCCTGCGACATTTGAAAATGGATACTTTTGAACGTTGTCATCACATATTCAGCTTCATATGCATGAGTTTTCTAATTCAATGGGTTTGCTCAGTAAGTTTAGGTTTGGTGTAGGGGATATTTCCAACATGACAGAGCATTAACCTTTAGTGACACTATCCGGATATTTGAATTGTGAACAGCCGCATTACGTGCCTCAAGCAGCGTAATAAAAATGCAGCAATACGTGCCTGCAACAACATAAATAAAAACATGCCACGGTCACGTTCTGAACATGCATTTTAGCACCACTCTCTGAAAATTTCACTTTGAAACTGCAGCGAAATGTGCAGTAAGGTACATAATTACGGTGTTGCAGAAATGTATATAGAGGCACACATTTTCATCAGCCTGGGTTAACTGATAGGGTTGCGACTGATAGGGTTGGATAAACTGTTCGTGCTCATCCTGAGAACTTGTCTACAGTGAAGTGTATATACATGGAAAACTGCATTAATGCACATATATGCAAAGTTTTACTGTTTTTTGTTTTACTTAAATATGTAAACAGGAATTGTGTAAATGTTGGTCTATAGGAAGATCTTTGTCCCCAATTGCTAGTTGGCATCTATAAGATTCCATACTCGGCTAGAAGTAACCTTTCTGATAGACAGTGAGAGTAAAACTGACACATAATAGGATATTAAACTTTAACGACCTCGCATTCATTCCAGTCATCTGGGAAAGAAATGGCCAAAATTTCATGCTCACAATTTCATTTGTATCACATCAGAAAGGTGGAATTTATTAGTCTTTTTGTTTAAAAGGGTATCTACGGCACACACTAAAAAGTTGTCCCTCTCTCACATTTCGGCTTTTCTCCATCTCTCGATCTTTAGCGCTCTCTCATTCTGACTCCATGACATACGTCTTCATTTGAAAGGCTTCAGTTCATGCCAGGCTGGAACTTTTATAGGTTGGGCTCTGTTTCCCCTAGAGGGCTGTAAACTGTTGCACAGAAATAAAAAAAAGAAATGCCAAGATCCCTCTTAATACTGAGAGTGATTTTATTACATGAGTGTTGAACAGAATTGGAGTTGTGGAATTGCACGACTTGCCAGCCAAAAATGGCACGGTTAGAAAAGAGTCTGACAGAAGCGTAAGTGTCTCTCGACTTTCATGACTTCGCAGTGCCATTTTTCTGCATTTAGTGCACTTATGTGCATAACACGTTGTTATTTTCTGCTTATTTTAGCACGAAAGTATAAACATTCATTATGCACACTCTACAATACACTCTTGAAGGTTCCAAAAGGGTGTTTTTGAAGCGATGCCATAGAAGAACCATTTTTTGGTTCCCCAAAGAACCAATTTGAAGAACATTTAAAAAATCTAAAGAACCTTTTTTCAACTATAAAGAACCTTTTCCGCATTTGAAAGTTTCCTTGGATGTTTAAGGTTCTTCATGGAACCATCGATGCCAATAAAGAACCTATATTTTTAAGACAAAACAAAACAAACAAAAAAATTCTAATATTCTTTATATAAATGAATTGCTTTCTGTCATTCCTAACCTGCATGACTTCCAAGCAACACAAAAAGTTGTATTTTGAAGAAATACCTGGCCACTCTTTTAGATTTAATGAAAGTGAGAGAAGACTGGGGCTGTCAAGCACCATAAAAGTATCATAAAAGTGGTCCATATAAATCATATGCTGTACTCTGTAGCTTTATGCAATTTAAAGGTTGAAAATTTAGTCTTTATTCATTTAATAACCACCTTAGAGTTAATAAGAAAAGTAGTCCTGCCCATTTTGTGAATGTATCATTCTTTGAATCAATAAATTAGTTGATCAAGTTCACTGAAATTCTAGATGATTCATTCACAAACTGGACTGACAGTTCTGAACTGACTCGATGATTCAAATAGGAAGTTCAGAGTTCGTTCATCACGCAAAGCTCTCATATGGCTTCTGAACACTTTAAATATAGTCTGTGAGTTACGGTATTGTCCATTTTTGAATTTGTTTGTATTCCATGGAATGAATAAAGTTTTGGAATAACACAAAATCAATGTTCATTTTTGGATGAACTACTTCTTTCATCTCACTATGATTCAAAAAGATTCACAGTAAGGGCTCCCACCCCACGTTCTACGCACTCCCCCCTGTTTATTCTGCTAACCGTGTAGCAATCAAATGTTCTCCCACTTATGGATCTTCCCACTTCACGACTCCGACCCTGAGCAAAGGGGAAGAAGAAAAAAAAAAATCTGTCGGCATCAGTGCGGATGAAATTGAATCTCATTTTCGAGGATCTCCCGGGCAGCTGATGTTTTGATGAGACGAGCAGTTGTCACGGCAAGGGCCGGGGCCCGGGCAGCGAGAAGAGATCTCTTCTCTTAACTAACCTGCATCTTGACAAGGCAATCAAGAGGCACGGGAGAGTAATTAAATGATAAGTTCATATTTGAGGGACAATCGAGTGGTGCAGGCTCTCTTGTCACGGCTCCTGGCCGTCGTGATGAATACCCTTATTAGCAGCCGCGCTGCTCCCTGTCACAGGGGCCAGGCCTGACAGCAGGGCCCGTGACAGAGCCCCTCGGCACCCCTGCTGAGATGGCTGCAGATAGCCCTCTGTAAGGACACCTGGAGGTACATAATGTAGGACAGTGACGCACGCAAAGGGCTAAAATGTGGACGTGAAAGTCAACAAGGGGGATGGAGATAAGTCATGAGCGGGAAGTGCCAGGATGAGCATGTTAACGACTGGAGTCTGAGCAGGTATCAAGAGGAAATGGGAAAAAAAAAGCCACCGCGTGACTGACTGTTTTGATGCTCCGTAATTGAAGGTGGCAACCACTTCACTGCTGACTATGAGATAGGGTGTTTGTTTGGATGCGTCTCACTGATCTCCAGTGCACACTTTGGTTCAATCATGAGGTGGGAGGAAAGAACAAGTGCCGCGTACGGTATTTATACAACGCGGCACGCTTCCCTCAAAGCTTTATTCAGCTTAAACATTTGGGTCACCACTAGGAGCGAAGCAAGCATCTCTCGAGCTCCGCTTGCGATGCATCTGGTTGCAGTGGATTCCCCCCCGCCCCATCTGCAGTGCTTTAAGTCCCACTTGCTGTAATCCCACGTTGTGTGCCACTGGCTCGGCAGGATGCCATTGTGATCCTCTCCCCATTGTGTCGGCGGCATAAAGCATCCTCTGTTGTCTCGCCAACTTCCTCCCTCAAACACAGCTTGTGTTTTCAATGCTTACATCCCCCGTGCAAAGGAAAATAAACCTGGGCCCTTTGACTGGATCTATAACGGTGTTGTGTGAATATAAAGGGTGGGGAGTGTGTGTGAGAGGGAAAGTGGGAGGGTGTGAGAGGCTGAGGTGAGCGAGCATTTGTAAGCGATACCCTCAGCCAAAGAAAACCCATGGGTGAGAACCTGTAGATATGAGTCACTGCGATGATTGCATTTCAATATATATCGCGAGTACTTTTCCCTTTTAAACTGACGTCGTCGGCACTTACGGCCGCGCTTGAGTTTAGGGATCGGTATAAAGAAATAATGAAATAATAATATGGTAATATCGAGAGCTTGAAATGGCAAAGGCCCCCGTAAGTCCTGCGGCAGAGCACGGGGCAATAAAATATGCTCCACTTCAGATTTCATGTTAATAAATCTGAACTCCAGAGAGTCTGCTTAAATTGCACCTTTATATAACTTCTAAGTAAAGGTCACTCTTCTTTTTTAAGGGAATTTAAAGATCAAAATGGCTTCTGTCAGTGTTTCCATATTATACACCTCCATCTTGCTCGCACCCTTAAGCAGCATGAGGTGATATTTTTTAATAATTTGTGCGCTACGCGAATACATCCAACTGAATAATTGTTCTCCAGACTGGGCTGAATCCAGATCTACATAAAAATGGATGTCATATTTTCCATCTCACCCTTTGTTCTTTTTAGTTTAACAGCAGGACTTGGAGATCAGCTAATCATTGTATGGTTGCTGTATTAAGCACCATACATGGAAATTCTGGATCTCCAAGAAGGCCTGATGTATATAAAAGCTTTCAGGAGGGAGTGAGATGCTCACAGGGTTATACTGGTTATACTGCAGTTTTATTGCAACATCGATAACAAAATCAATAGAATCAATACATAATCAATGGAAATTAGCTTTCAATGAAAGGACAGGGGCAAATGTGACCCTGGACCACAAAACCAGTCTTAAGTAGCACGGGTATATTTGTAGAAATAGGCAAAAATGCATTGTATGAGTCAAATTCATTGATTTTTCTTTTATGCCAAAAACCATTAGGATATTAAGTAAAGATCAAGTTCCATGAAGATATTTTGTACATTTCCTACCATAACTATATCAAAACTTAATTTGATTAAACATGATTAGTAATATGCATTGCTAAGAACTTCATTTTGACTTTAAATTAAATTTTCTCAATATTTAGATTTTTTTTGCACCCTCAGACTCCAGATTCCAGATTGTTGTATCTCGGCCAAATATTGACCTATCCTAACAATCCATACTTCAATGGAAAGCTTGTTTATTCATTATAAATCTCAGTTTAAAAAAAAAAAAGACCCTTATGACTGGTTTTGTAGTCCAGGGTCACAAATAATGAAGATCAAGGATTAGTTCACTTTCAGAACAAAAATTTACAGATAATGTACTCACTCCCTTGTCATCTTTCTTTCTTCAGTCAGAAAGATATTGTGTTTTTTTGAGGAAAATATTTCAGGATTTCTCTCCATGTAATGGACTTCTATGGTGCCCCCAAATTTGAACTTCCAAAATGCAGTTTAAATGTAGCTTCAAACAGCTCTAAACAATCCCAGGCGTGGAAAAAGGGTCTTATCTAGCGAAATTATCTCTTTTTTTTCCAGTCATGAGAGTTAGGGTACATCTAAAAACTTCCATCTCATTTTCTCCTCCAACTTTGAAATCATCCTACATTGCTCACAAAGATCACAAAGTAAACATGCAAAGAAGATCAAACACCCTTTACAAAAAAGGTAAAATCAGCTATGTACGGCAAAAGTTGGAGGAGAAAATGAGACGGGAGTTTCAAACAAAAAAAAAACAGTTCACACAGAGCTAGACAAGATGGCATTTGAGGTTAAAAAGTATATAAACTGTAATTTTTTTTTGGAAAATAACTGATCTTTTCGCTAGATAAGACCCTTCTTTCTCGGCTGGGATCATTTAGAGCTCTTTGAAGCTGCATTTAAACTGCATTTTGGAAGTTCAAATTTGGGAGCACCACAGAAGTCCATTACATGGAGAGAAATCCTGAAATGTTTTCCTCAAATAACATACCTCCTTTACAACTGAAGAAAGAAAAACATGAACATTTCGGATGACGAGAGGGTGAGTACATTATCTGTACATTTTTGTTCCTTTAAAGGATAAGTTTACTCAAAAAAAGGAAAAGTAATTGGTCAAAGATAGTCCCGCCCCCAAACACACGCCATTGACCGATGTTTTGATAGTCAGTGTTGACAGTTTCCATAAGAACCTAGAAATGAATTTACTTATATAGGGTCTACTTATAAAATATGGCTGCAAATATACATTTTATATCAAATCTTATCATGTTACCAAAGGGTAAGAACCTTGAGCTGCACGTGTTGGTCATCTGGATGAGCGATTGAGAGGTCAACCTGGAAAGAGTTTAAAAATAAAAACCTTCTCACACAATCTCACATCCTCATCAGTAGGAGCAATACTATAAAAAGGCCTGCTGCTGAAATCCTCCCTTCCTGCTCCTCTCTCTCCCTCCCTGTCTCACTGCTCTTAGCCCCACGGAGAGAGCCGTCAGATGCAGTTTGTCCTGACGGCTGATGGATCGGCCAAAGACACTCGTCTCTGGGCACTTCTCTATATATCGTTAATTTAATGCATGATGACGTGGCCAATTACAGGGCGGCTGCACGCTCAAATAGCATGTCAAAACCTGTGTATCAATCTATTAGATCCTGTCTCTTCGTGGCATGAGTAGGCACCTTAAAGCAGTGGTGAGACGCAGGGGGAAGAGAGAAAGTGCTGACCTCATGGGGATCCGGCCTCTGATCTCACACTGAATAAAAAACAGCCTTAACA
Source organism: Cirrhinus mrigala (assembly GCA_036247105.1). Taxonomy (NCBI): domain Eukaryota; kingdom Metazoa; phylum Chordata; class Actinopteri; order Cypriniformes; family Cyprinidae; genus Cirrhinus; species Cirrhinus mrigala. The sequence continues at coordinate 24,879,439 of CM070013.1, forward strand.
AGATATGCTAGCAGGTGAGCTTGCACCTTCCATTTGAATGGAGCTCTCATGTTAATGTGCATGTGATATCTAAGAATAATGAACTAAAAGTAGTGTCCAATATAGGCAAAAGTTTGAGATCAACAAGAGTTATTTGTATTTTTTTGAAAGAAACTTTTATTCAACAAAGATGCATTAAATACATCAAAAGTGTCAGTAAATACATTTTTAATGTTACAAAAAAAGTTTCCTATTCACACTTCATTAAGTAGCATCCATTTTTAACTAATAATAATAATAATAAGTCCATGTGACACTGAAGACTGGTGCAATGGCTGCTGAAAATTCAGCTTTGCCAACACAAGACTAAAAAATATTTTACAATAGATTAAAAAAGAAAACAGTCATTTTAAATTGCAATATTATTTCACAAAATTGCGTTTTTGTTTGTTTGTTTGTTTGTTTGTTTTGTATACTGAAGATAAGACTCTTTTTGAAAACAAACAAAAAAAAAATAACTCAGATTTTTTTTAAAGTTACTGTATGATTCTCATGTTTGTTTAGAATGAAAATTCATACTCTTTAAATAGTTTAATGTGTATATTTTCTCATATATTTATAAATTAAATGAATACTTTAAACACATAAAAATATATAATAAATTTAATACATCTTTTATAAATATTACTTCAATAACATTTTACCCAGGTGTTTATTCATTATGTCATTAGACATTTATGAACATGGACCACAAAACCAGTCATACAGGCATACATTTTTTGAAATTGAGATTTATATATAACCTGAAAGCTGAATAAATAAGCTTTCCATTGATATGTAGTTTTGTTAGGCTAGGACAATATTTGATAGATAGACACAACTATTTGAAAATCTGGAACCTGAGGGTGCAAAAAATTTATATATTGAGAAAATCACCTAAAGTTGTTCAAATTAAGTTCTTAGTAATGCATATTACTAATCAAAAATTAAGTTTCCATATATTTACAGTAGGAAATTTACAAAATATCTTCATGGAACATGATCTTTACTTAATATCCTGATGTTTTTGGCATAAAAGAAAAATCAATAATTTTGACCAATACAATGTATTGTTGGCTGCTGTTACAAATATACCCGTGCTACTTAAGACTGGTTTTGTGGTCCAGGGTCACATTTCTGAAAAGATAATGCAATAGGTTTCACAAAAGTAAAATATATCAAATTTGGCTGAATCAAGTGTTCCACCACACCTGTCCTTGGCATAAGGGCACAGGCTCCAGGGCTCTGGCACAGTCATGCCCCCTAAGAAGTCTGGCATCTCGCCCCGCTGTCATTCCACACGGACGCTCACACACCCTATCTGGGAGCGATGCCCCTCTGTCACACTGATGAAAGTTTTTAATAAGTCCAGGTTGGGCTGATGAGATGCTGTTGATTGAGGTTGATCCCACTGGCACATCTTAAGATAGAAGCTCTCAGTGACTAGGATGGATTCTTCAATCTTCAATATGTATTTATTTTCATAAGATTTTAGACATTACTGTCACACAGGATGAGGGACAGACATGGAGGACAGGATGAGCACTGAGCTTTTTTTGACAAATGTCAGAGGCAAGAACTGAACAGGAACGTAAACAATGGAGTAAGGTAAGATCTTCCAACTGCAAGGTAACAGTTTTTCCTTTGTATGTCACAGGTTGTGGGGCTGAAGAGGATGATGAAGGACCGCTGAGGAAGCTCGAGGAATTAAGGGCATCCATCTGGCATGCATACAACAATCTGTAGTACGCTACCAGTCAAAAGTTTTTGAACAGTAATATTTTTATTTATTTATTTTTTCTGCTTACCAAGCTTGCATTTATTTGATTCAAAGTACAGCAATAACAGTAAAATGTTGAAATATGTTTACTATTTAAAATAACTGATTTCTATTTGAATATATTTTAAAATGTTATTTATTCCTGTGATTTCAAAGCTGCATTTTTAGCATCCTTACTTCAGTCACATGATCCTTCAGAAATCATTCTAATATTCTGATTTGCTGCTCAAAAAACATTTATTGTTATTATCAGCTGAGTAGGTTTTTATTTTTTTTCAGGTTTCTTTGATAAAAGGAAAGTTCAGAAGAACATCATGTGAAATAGAAATCTTTTGTAACATTATACATGTCTTTATTAGCACTTTTGATCAATTTAAAGCATCTTTGCTAAATAAAAGTATTCATTTCTATAATTTCTTAAAAAAAAAAAAAAAAAAAAAAAAAAAATATATATATATATATATATATATATATATATATATATATATATATATATATATATATATATATATATATACACATACATATATATATATATATATATACACACATACATATATATATATATATATATATATATATATATATATAGCTTTTGAATGCTATAGTGTATAATGTTACAAAAGCTTTGTTTTGTTTTGTTTTTTGTTTGTTTCAGATAAATGCAGATCCTTGGATCTTTCTATTCATCAAAGAATCCTGAAAAAATAGACTAGACTGTTTTAAATATTGATAATGATAATAATAATAATAATAATAATAATAATAATAATAATAATAATAATAATAATGTTTTTGAACAGAAAATCAGCATTGATTTCTGAAGGATCATGTGACACTGAAGACTGGAGTTAGCTTTGATCACGAGAATAAATTACATTTTAAAATATATTCAAATAGAAAGCAGTTATTTTAAACAGAAATATTTCACAATATTACTGCTTTTGCTGTATTTTGGATAATAAATAAATGCAGGCTTGGTGAGAAGAAGAGACTTCTTTAAAAAAACATTAAAAATCTTACCATTCAAAAACTTTTGACTGGTAGTGTATGCGGGCATATACAGTATATACACACACAATATATGTATGCAGTATAAGTATGTGTATATGCCAATTCGCAGTGTTCCTAAACCTGTCGCTTTTATTAAATATATCAGGTGTCTACATGGGCCTATCTGCATGTGCAAATTAGGGAGTCTATCCCGTAATAACCCTCAAGCTCTTTTCTTGCTCTCTCTCTCTCTCTCTCTTTGGTCTTCCTTTCCGCCCTCTCTCTTGGGATTTCATATCTGATGGAGAGGCTGTAAAGTTTGTCTGCTTTAGCTCAGTCTTTGATGCTGTCACATTTGATCGGCTCAGAAAGTTCTGGCCCATCAACTGCTTGCAAATTAGAAACCCTTGTACATGGAGTAACAATTGTGAAGCCGACGGCATCTTGTTTCATACCCACCACAAAGCAGCAGTAATACCTTGGCTTACCAAACCACATCCAGGCCCCAGTTTGTTGTGACACTCACCTAGACTAGAACTGACCAAGAAAAGGAATTGAGCAAAGTGATAAAGAGAACAAGGTGATCAAGAAAAGTAATTGCAAAAATGGCAAATGTGGTGCTGCTCCAAAGGACGATGTTCCAACAAGGCTTCTTGACTAGCTTAACCAACAACACTTGCTGCATTGAAATTCATGTTGGTATAAGCAGGGTTGTGCACAATTCAGAATTGAATTAAAAGAGACATCAGATGCAAAATTCACTTTTTCATGGTGTTTGCATATAAATGTGTCTTAGCAATGTGTGGACACAACCATCCAACAATGACAAAAATCCATTTACTTCTTTTTTTTTTTTTAATCTCCAAAAAACCTAAACAGTCAATAGTCAAGCAGTTTTGATTTTCTGAGCAATTTGACATCATACTGCTCAGGCCCCACCCACGACCGCTGACGGACTATCCCGTATTTGCATATTTCCGCACCGAAATGGGTCGCTGTGAACAGAGCTGTTTTTGACAAGGTAAAAAGGTGTTGTTTTACATGACCATTGAGGAATTTTAACCAAAGTATGTTGCTGACATTTCATAAAGACCCTAAAGAATCAACTTTCCCAACTTGAGGAAAAATGGACATCTGATGACCCCTTTAAAAGTGTCTTTAAATTCCAGCTGAATTTGAATCGAGGTAACAAACATGATGTAGAATTGCCATTCAAATTTAAATATATGGAAGTAAAATTAGAATGAATTCAAATTCACGTAACTGAAAATTTGTCTAGTCAATCTTCGCATGTTGCCTTGACAGCTTTCTAAAAGACAAACAGTTGAGGTCAAAAGTTTACATCCCCCTTTCAGAATCATTAAAAATGTCAATTATTTTACCAAAATAAGAGGGATCATACAAAATGCATGTTATTGTTTATGTAGTACTGACCTGAATAAGATATTTCACATAAAATATGTTTACATATCGTCCACAAGAGACAATAATAGTTGAATTTATAAAAATGACGTTCATAAGTTCATCGCCATGATTCTTAATACTGTGTTGTTACCTGAATGATGTGTTTTTTTGTTTAGTGACAGTTGTTCATGAGTCCCTTGTTTGCCCTTGTTTGTATACAGTTAAACTGTCTGCTGTTCTTCAGAAAAATTCTTCAGGTCCCACAAATTCTTTGGTTTTTCAGCATTTTTGTGTATTTGTACCCTTTCCAACAATGACTGTATGATTTTGAGATCCATCTTTTCACACTGAGGACAACTGAGGGACTCATATGCAACTATTACAGAGCCGCCCCCCCAACCTTAGCTCTCAATGCATCATATTTCGTAATCATGTTTCTCTTGGGAACTGTATGTAAACATCTTTTATGTGAAATATCTTATTCAGGTCAGTACTAAATAAACAATAACATGAATTTTGCATAATGCTAAAATAATAAACTTTTTTATTGATTCTGAAAGGGGGATGTAAAACTTTTGACCTCAACTGTACAAATAAAACCACTAGTTTGAAGGTTATACAGTAGATAAATTCTTCTAGTCATTCCTCTGGTGTGACCAGTTCAGTTTCAATTCAGTTTCCAAGAGAAAAAGAACTGATTCTTCAATTCTGAATCGAATACAAGCCTGGTTACAAGCCGGTCTAGACGTTGAAGATATGTATTCCCCATGCTAGCTCCTGGAAAAAGTGCTACATATGTAAGAAATGTATGAATGAGAAATGATGCATAACTGGCAGTCTATTCCACACAAAGATGGCTGAAGGTCTTGTTCTAAATATGTGACATTTGAAAAATCACACAGTTGCAGAGCACGAAGCGCAAATTGCAGTCAAGATCCACGAAAGCTTCAAGTCTTCCTAAGCTTCCACTTGTTTTCCATCCACAGCGAGACTTCTGTCTTTTCCTCCAGTCCCAGAAGCCTGCTTGCATACAGTGCTTGTAGCAGTGGCTCTTTTCGTCAATCTTGTCGCATTAGCATATGCTCGTGACAGCTCTGGACGCCAGTGGGTGGATCTCTGCACCTCTCGTGTGAGGTAGAGGGTATCGCTCGAGATGCGCCATGTCTCTTATGTAAACCATAGGCTTTAGATGGAGCACGGCTGACGATGTGACGTGGCCCTCGCCGTCCTCCAGTGAGGGAGTGGACCCGACAGGCCCTGATCGCCCGAATGACAGAACTAATCTCCAGACCCGGTGCCGTGCTCCGAACTGCGCTCTGATCAGCTCCCATTAGAACTAAACACTTTGAATGATTTGGAATGAAATCAAAATCAATTTGCGCAGCCCTCTATTCCCAGCCGTCCCCCTGGGCAACGGGCCTTGTCACATCCTGTCGTGCCGAAATTGACGTTTTGACACACGCATGCAGGGGAAAAAAGCACGAGAGTAAGCGAGTGGGGGGTAGACGAATGAGTGAAGATGAGAAAAGGCGAAGCCCGATGAAGACGAGGCGCTGGTAGTTTAGGAGTACTCCAACGTGTCACTGCTGAGGAAGGACAATCATGAGCTGTCAGTCAACTCATTTGCAGGACTGGAAGCCTTTAGCTCGGCGTAGAGTTTCCCCGACTCGTGGGGTTTGCGTCCACGCTCTTGTCCGACCCGTGCTTTAGCTCTGTCGGCTGAGATTGACAGAGTGACAGGAGACAAGTAACCATATGGACAGGTCTGTGATGCCAGCTTTGAATGACGGGATTTGTCACAAGGTTGGACATGGTGAAATGTGATTGGCAGGCCTGCTTTTGCCTGGGAACACAACTTTTTTTTTTCCTTCCCCCTGCCTGTGACATTGTACATCTGCCTGAGACATACACGTCTAGGCAACAAGATGGGGAAGAGAGACAGAACGAGAGATTCGACGTGTGTGTCTCTGTGTATCTGCATGAGATGTGCGCCCGTGTTTGTATACGCTCGCGTCGGAGCGTATATTTGCGAGCGCGTGCGTGTGTACATCGAATCAGGTCACCGTGAGGTGAGTGCCCTTATCAGGCACGCACAGAAGATGTCGTCCATTTGCAATGACACGGGCTGCGATATCAGGGCTCTGCTTGCAGGGGAGATGTACTGTTTGTCGTTTTGACAGTTTTGGGTGGGCTCAGTGCATTTCACGGCGCACACAGTGTGAACTTTGCTGAAGAACCGTCAGTCTCTCGCTGTCTTGTGGGGATTTCAATCTTAAACAAAACAGGGAGAGCGTAAAAGAGTGTGGATATCACACACAGGATCCTTTAATCAGTCATAGTACTGCAAAAAGCAGTTCTTGCTTTTTTCCTCCTGTACTGGAGATGCTATTACTACACAAATGTTCAAAATAACTTCATAGATTGTAGGGAAATTAATTGAAGCCGACACCCACGGGCAGACGTGCGGTTAGCTGCCACCTCCGTTGTTTTGCTAGAACACGAACATACGGATAATAACAATGATGTTGTTTACTTATCCGTGCGCTTGGGTTGAAAATAAGTAGAGTGTCTTGGAAGCACCTTGGTGTAATGAAATTATTTTTGGTTGACTTTACTTAATGATATAATTAGTCTGTGTTGTAATGATAATTAATTACTGCATAATTAAAGGTCCATCAATGGACATTAATTTAAAGTGTTGGCTAATTAATCTTTTCTTTGAAGATTGCACCTGGATATGTGCTTTGCCTTAAGCAGATGTGCAGCTCGCGGCCAGCCAGAGCAGAAACATCTGGAGCGACTTCACGTGTGAGATGATGCTTCTACTGGTCAGTAGCCAAGTGTGGATACGACACTCTCGCTAAACGACCGAATCGGAAATGTCAGTTCGTCGTACACTGGCTGACATTGAGGGCTAGGCTGGCTGGTTTGGGGGTCCGCATGTCACTTTTGACCCCGTGGAGACACAAGGCCTTCACTGCGATTAGTCACGGACGCACGCTTGACTCTAACATCCACTGAGAGGCGGAAATGTTGCTCTGCCTGATCAAAGTTGTCGGATACTGTGGAACATCTTTAGCAATTGCACAGCGGCCAAGAAGAACATAGGAGTTTACAATTAGATGAAAGGTTCAGATGCTAATGTCAGCCACTGGTCAGAAGGGAACAACCTTACAACACACACAGTATATAATATCTATCTGTATGCATGGCGTTGTCTGAACACATTACGCAGCTATTCGACTTCAAATACATACGAGAGTTCCACTGAAGTACAGTCGTAGCAGTGTTGCTGACATACGTTGCATTCAAGACAGCCTGAAAACATGTAAATATGTCATCTTTGCAACCAATGTAACACATCGTAAAAGATAATGATGGTGGGGGAAAAAAACATAATCTGTGATGTGTCCCTCGAGATGAAATGAGATGAAATCAGTCACTTTTTCTTTGCTAATGTTTACGCGTTTCAGCTACAATGGGCAGGTGATTAGACAGGATGGGGGACAGTGGCAGCGGAGACCTCTCTCTCTCGCTCTCATCGCTAATGACGAGTCACATGTGTGCAGCTCTCCAGCTTTGACAGACACGGTGTCAATCATCACCACGGAAACAGACCCCATGATGTCACCCAGCTGGCCCTGCTCGACAGCTGATGGGCATCAGAGACGGAGCTGATTCCTTTCCTGCGCTCTGATTGGCTGGATTATTCTGCTGCAGTGCTAATGACTACGGTGCAAAATGGCTGTAATCTCATTATGGCAAAAAAACACAGGATTTATTCCTCTCACATGTACATGCTCCGATATGGTTATTTATTTCATGCCATTTCATTTCAGTTATTCTTTATGTTATGTATTCGCTACAGATTTCTTTCTTGTTCTCTTTCCCCCCTCACATTTCGATCTTGTGGGTAAACCGACAGAAAGACATCTGCACAGAAAAACAAAGGCACACACAATCCTACACAAACTTAATTCTTCGAGTATAAACAATTCAGCCGACAAGTGCTGCTGAATGTCAGAAGGCTGTAGTCAAGCAGAGAGGAGGAGGAGAGGGGTGAAGGGTGTACAATAGACTGCACACTCCCATGGGTGTAATCTCGCTTTGTTTACGCTACCAGAGTGTTATTTTAGCTGTCTGTTTGGGCCACAGCGTGAGTGACGTGGATACGGATACACTGTCTGAGAGAGGGGTTGGCTGCACAATTCGACTGTCTGTGTTAATGAATGAACACAACATTTTCCACACAAAAAGACACAGTTATCTGTTTGCATTATTATGCATATACATGATCATTATACTGAAAGTAGAGCTCTTACCCTTGCGAAAATACATGTGGTAAGTAGCACGGGTATATTTGTAGCAATAGCCAACAATACATTGTATGGGTCAAAATGATCGATTTTTCTTTTATGCCAAAAATCATTAGGATATTAAGTAAAGATCATGTTCCATAAAGATATTTTGTAAATTTCCTATCAGAAATATATCATTTCGGATTAGCAATATGCATTGCTAAGAACGTCATTTGGACAACTTGAAAGGTTTTGATTTTTTTGCACCCTCAGATTCCAGATTTTCAAATAGTTGTATCTCAGCCAATATTTTCCTATCCTAACAAACCATACATCAGTTGAAAGCGTATTTATTCAGCTTTCAGATGATGTATAAATCTCAGTTTCAAAAAACTGACCCTTATGACTGGTTTCGTGGTCCAGGGTCACAAATTATTCTTACATTTGCACACATACATATATTACACAGACACCTGCTTGCATTGTTGCACAAGCCTTATCGCTTCAGTCCCATCGTAATATAAACATGCACATCCTCTTATACTGTTGGTTCGACCATTGTTCGAGCCTATACCGTATGCCTTTCTCAGATGTATATACAAAGTGTGCTTTGATGTAACACGCCGGGATTGTCTAAAATGCACAGGTTTGTCGGCTTACACAATGCAAACACAAAATTGCAGGTCTCCGCTTGCGATAGCATCAGTGAAAGCACGCTGCAGTGCGAGCTGAAAGCAAGGATTTGTATATAGCCACTCTCGCTCCTGGGTGGGAACCTGGACTAATAGAATATATTAGAAGATTATATTTAACAAAGTGTCCATCTCAAATAAGGTCCATTTTTCATCTGACAGCCATTCCAGGGAGGCCCAGAGAGGAAGAGAGGGAGGAAAAGATGGCTGTCTGAAAAAGCTGGTTTGAGATTGGCTTGGTATCCATTAAAGTGTGGAGCATGGTGCATATTTTCATTATTCACACAAAGGTACGTGTCAGCTAATCACGGCGAAATCGCAAGCGTTTAAAAAGCCAACAGACAGACTCCATCCATTACGTCAATTATGAATTAGCACCTCTCCGCCATCTCACTGCACGGAAATGTCTAGTGCTGTCTTAATTAGCCAAACACAGGGCATCAATTCCTCCCAGCCAATGCTGTCTCCTCCTGCGCGCACACACGCGCACGTACGCACACTGAGCCGAGATTTGAAATGGCGCATGGGGACATTTAATGAGACAAGCGCTTGTGTTTGTCATGCTTTGACGATACATTACTGATCTGATATCCTCGCCCGTTTCAAGTGTAAAATACATCAGCTGTACTTGTCCTGAGCCAGATTTCAGAGGAAAACTTAACAGCCAGACACAATATATCACATTAATGCACACACCTGCTGCAATCACATCCTTCATACCTGTAATAAATTACACACACGCAAAAAAAAAAAGAGAGACCGTCTCGCAGTGTCCCTCACAATGATGAATCAAGTATAAAGTCAACGAACAGAACGACGCGATATGTATATACGCGTGCACGGGTTCTCTCTCCGTTGTCCAGCTTCAACCGTGTCACTGTCTCTTTAAAGTAGCCCCTCCCTGTCCCTCCCGCTGCCACGGCTACAGCCAACGAGCATTGTGAAGTGTGACATGATCATGCTCACTTTCCGTAGTTAAGCCCTCGCCGGGGGTCGGCCTCTCCAGCTGCTCAATGAGTCATTTGATTGTCATCCACCTAGTGCACTCACAGAGAGAGGAGAGAAAGCGACCAAGAGGGAGGGAGGGAGATATGGAGGCAATGGGAGAGAATGAGAGGAAAGGAGGGGAGTGAGAAAGAGGAAGAAAGACAGAAGTCAGTTTGAGAGAGGGAGAGAGAGAGAGAAACGCAGCCCGGAGCGTCGTCTGCCGAGGATGACAAGCAGTCACAGAGTCTAAACCCCCGCGCAGAAATAAGTGAGTTAGAACAGGGCTTCTGGCTCTGTAATAAACCGTTTAATGGACAGACAGCCTCTCCTTTCCTTCCTCGGGGTAACACTAAATCCCTCTTTATTGTAGTTTGCACAGATGTTAGTGAGTTATCCATTTCTCTAATCACACTGGATGCTGGCACATCCATCTCGAGGTGAAAAATAACCCCTCGCCTTTTCTCCCACAAACATCCCGCAATTCCTCTCTCTTGCTTCGTCTCGCTCCCCCTTTAATGTCGGCAGTGAGTCATATAAGGGTCAGTTGCACCAATACAAATAGAATTCAAACAATATTGTGTCCCGTTTCGAGGCTTCATGCGATTAGGAACAGCCCGCGGTCAGGTTTGTTTTATAGGTTATGGTGCCGTTTCAGGGGTGCGGCATCTGGACATGATATTGCCGAGCGCCTCGTCATAAAGACAGACATTGTCCCGAGGCCTTCGTCGCAATAACGCGATTCGCCACCATAGAGCAGAGACAACAATGTCAGATTGTTTTTGAACTGCACAATTTCATAACGGCCTCACAGTCTCAGCCAACAGCAACAAACGCAATTAAGTCATTGATAAACAACAAAGTGTGCTGGAAAAGTAAGTTTGGATTACAGGAGTCTATGTGAAGATAAAACGATAAGCAAGGGCATATTCGATTTCACCTGATGCAATCGCGTTTATTAAAAATCGATGCGGCGAGGAAAGGACAGTCATATCTTTAAGGGAAAATATTTGGAGCGTCTTAATGCGGCTATTCTGACCTCTGGACAGCTGTTTTTATGTGTTAATCTTGGCGTTTTAGGTGATTTCAACCAGCACAATATCAACCCTTCATCAGACCGTTGTGAGAGACGGACTGTCTCTGACGCCGACCCTGTAAGATATTAAAAAGAAAGAAGGCTGGGAGAGAGAGGAAAAAAAGAAAGAAAGAAGCGAGACCGATTCGGCATTCAGCGAAACGCAGACGGGTTAAATCTGGAAGCGTGACAAAAATGTGTCCAGCCTAATGATGTCAACTAGTGTTCTCTCTGCAGAATGTGCCTTCCTGCTTTCTCTCTCCTTCTCATTCTCCTAACTGCTGAGAAAAGCAAAGTTCTGACACAAACACACTGTCATGTAAACACATCCGCTCTCCTTCTTCCACCTATTACTGTAATCTCACTATCAAACGCAGACATGAAAATAAACCGCTTTTCCCAGAGACGAGGCGAGAGCGTGCCGAACCGATCGAGCCACACCAACGTGTTGTGTCTTTAGGCTCTAACTAGGTGCCGAGGACTGTAAGTTCTGGAGAGGAGCGTGAGGGAAAGGTCACATGGAGTTCAGAGCGAGCGGATGAGTGATGGCCGTGGAGTGAGGGGCTCTGTTGCCGGGTCTTGTACTTTTCTGTGCTGGCTGATGGGCCTCACAGCAGTAGCCTGAGTCTTGATGGATTGGCAGGCAGTGAAAGGAAATGTTGCCTCCCTCCTCTTTTTTTTTAACACAAACACACACACACACACTCTCTCCAACATCCCATCTTTTCCCCTCCCACCGCTTGACTGAGAGATTTGCCCTCATCTTCGTCTCCCTCCTTCCACCTCCAGCTGCCCTGGGCAGGCTCGGGGAACGAGGAGTAAAGGGTTTAGGGGGCCGGACATCTCATGACCAGGTCAGCGGAGGAGCGCTGGCCCCCAAAGGCAGCCTGACTGGCTGGGGCTGAGCTTGAGCTTGTTGTACCTGACTGGACACAAAAGGACCTGGAACAGCAGGGGTGGGCTACTAAAATAAACATCAAAGGAGTGGAGGGGATGCGTAGCGGACCCTTTTGTTGCCTGGAAATGGAGGGCTCCCCCGGGGGGTGTCGGCGCTAAATGAGATGGTCTGTCTCGGGCGCGCTTCCTGGTGAAATATTTTTGATAAATAAATCACGGGACCCTCGACGCGTTAACCGCTTAGCGGCCAACAGGCCACGAGATAATCGGAGCGTCTTTTTTCAACCCCCTTCTCCATCCCTCTTCTTCTGCCGCTGGAAGCCGCCGTGTCATTTGAATAGCGTCTTGCGGTGTCTGCTTCCTTTAGAAACCATCATACACATTCGGATTTTGTTCCACCTATTGTTTGCCGAGCTCGCTCCCCTGAAAATAACAAATCCATTCTGATGTGTGTCTCTGCCGTGTCAAAACAGAGCCCTGATAATGACATGAACCTAAACCTCTGGAGGTGTCTCTAGGGCTCCGGTGCTCTTCCAGCTATTAGGATTTGTTTGCTTGTTTGTTTTCTGTGTGTAGGGTCCCCATGGATGTGTCTAATTGCTCGACGTGATTGTGTAATATATTCACAGTCAAGGAGAATAGACGGGGTATAATGTGCACGCGCGTGTGTGTGCGTCTCGAGTTCCTCTGTGAGCGCTGGTATAAGTGTGTCTCATTTGTACCTTGTGTTCTAATAAATGTTAAGCTGTCAAATAATGTGTCGTGCCACACAACACACCGTGGACCTTGTGCAAAAGAAGTGACGCTCTACAAACCCTCGGCAACAATAAGACAAAGCCACTCAATGAGATTTGTGTACTACCGTATGACTGTTTCCACATATGTCGAGTGTGGGAGGTTGTGTTTGTGTGTGTGCATCTGCATGTGTGCACTGCAGCGATTAAAAGTGCTTTGCTAGCAAACGATCGTGAGCGTGAGATTGTGTGTGCGCGTCTGCGTACGTGTGCGTGCACTCAAGCGGTTGAGATGGTGGCGGTGAAGGGAGGGCTTCTGGGGAAGAGATGATTATGCCCATCTGTGGTGGATGCCAGGTGTGTACTCCCCCACCCCCACCTCTTCCCTTCCCTCCATCCTGGTGACGCTCCACTCCACTCATCACCCTCCATCAGCGCGCTCCAGCTGCCAGCCACCATGCTAACTAGTACCAAGGGGCGCTAGCGTGCCTTCACAGATCGCACTTACTGGTGAAACCGGAGCAACTCTGCAGTCTATAAAAGCACAACTGGATGAGTCGCTGTCCAACAGGGCCTGACACCTGCTGCGGTCATGGACTTCCTCTCGGCACGGCTGCCCTGCGAAAACTCATAAAAACAAGCCCGAGACTCTAGTGCACTGATATTGACCGCCGCATCAGATTTTGTTGCTGTCGATTGCTTGTTGCTTTCTGGTCAATTTAGATTCTCCTCACCTCCAGAAACTGCAGCTTCTGTGTTTGGTCACAAGGGTGATTTCTGTGATCATTCCGCCGGCGTGTGCGTGAGAGCCGCTTGATTTGCGGCAGCACCCTGGTTCTGCTAGGCTGTCACCCACATAGATAGACACACTCACGTTCACACCACGGGGCCACCCCACACAGAGAGGACGCGCCTCGTAAAACACCCCGCGACGGGCTAGATTGATCCCCCGGTGAAAATGGGCAATATTCCTACTGCATCGATATCAATAAAGCGTCTCAGGCTGGAGGCTGTGCAGGCCTCCTTTTTGTTTCCCTTCTGTGGTGGGCAGAGGGAGGAAAAAATCCATAGACAATTGATGGTGTCTGGAAGAAAGGCTCTATTGGAGTATATCAAATCAGGGTATCGAAGAGAGGAAAGTTTGCCCTGTAAATTAGACTGTTTGCTCCAAGTTCAGTGATAAAGAGAATGGAATAGGAATGTCCTTTTTTTTTGGCTATGCCAAATGGTGTGCATCCGTACCCTTACCGTCAGGCACGGAGTGTTAATATATAGAGCAAACATAGGGGTTTGCTCAAATATCAATTAACATTAATACTTGATTGACATTAAAGGGACAGTTCACCCAAAAATGTTAATTTTGTAATTGTTTACTCACCCTCATGTCTTTCCAGACCTATAAGATTTTCTTCCTTCTGTGGAACATAAAGTAAGATAGTTTGAAAAATGTCTTAAGCCCAATTAACGGTAATTGTTTCTCATGGGGATCTAAGCTATATTCAACATTTACAGGGAATAGTCTGTGATTTTATTGCCATCCGAATCCTGAATGTCTGTGTTTTTTTTTTTCTCCCACTACCCATGTAACCGTGCGTTCACACTGCCACCGGCGAAAGCGTCTAAATTCATTCTGGCCGCTCTGTCAACAACGATCGAATGCTTGGTCTTGTATTTAAAGCGACTGCAAAGCAAACAAGCATGTTGATCTTGATCTGACCACAAGTAGGTATAAGTTTACTTCATTATATATATTAAAGTGAAAGTAAGACATTGATCGATGAAAATAACTTAAAGGAGAAGTTCACTTTCAGAACAAAAATTTACAGATAATTTACTCACCCCATTGTCATCCAAGAAGTTCATGTCTTTCTTTCTTCAGTCGATAAGAAATTATGTTTTTTGAGGAAAACATTTCAGGAATGTTCTCCATATAGTGGACTTCAATGGTGTCCCCAAGTTTAAACTTCCAAAATACAGTTTCACTGCAGCTTCAAAGGGCTTTAAATGATCCCAGCCGAGGAAGAAGGGTCTTATTTAGCGAAATGATCGGTCATTTTCTAAACAAATTGACAAATTATACATTTTTATATTTGTACACGTGCATCGCAGAGAATAGACAAGACGAGCGTTTGAGGTTAAAAAGTATATAACTTGTCGATCTGTTTTGAAAATGACTGATCATTTCGCTAGATAAGAAATTTAAAGGTAACACTTTATATTGATAGTCCACTTTAGACATTCTACTACAGTAAGTAACTTTGCAACTGCATGTCAAAGAGTATTAGTAGACTGTCTGCTTAATATCTTCTAACACTCTTCTAAACTTTGCAAGTATATGTCAACTTATTCTACTAAGCCTAAACCAAACCTAACAGTCTGCTCTGAGAGTTAGTAGACATGTAGTTGCAAATTAATGAGAATTAGTTGACATGTAGTTGCAAAGTTACTTATAGTTAGTAGAATGTCTAAAGTGGACTGTTAAAATAAAGTGTAACCAATCTGAATAATCAAATAATAAACAGGATATTATTTTCCTATTATTAAATTAAATATGAAGGTATTCTTATTATTCCAAGCATATGACATTTTATTTACAGCAGACAATCATGCGACTGACCACGTGAGCAATGTGCTCCCAGGTTTGTAAATAAAATGCCATCTGAATCCGTGAGTTTAATCACTAAGGTGAAATGTACATTTATTTTTACAGATGTCCATATGACAAACAATTACCGTCCAAATCTGTCTTTAGCGTTTTTGTTTGTTTGTTTGTTTTTTGCCCATACAATGAAAGTCCCTAGGACCCTAGATTTCTTCAAAATATCTTCTTTTGTGTTCTACAGAATAAGTAAAGTCATTTGAAACAATAAGACTGTGAGTAAATGGGTGAACTATTTTCTTAAGTACATTTACATGCACAGTTACAAACAAGCTACAGTGGGTTTTTGAGTAGTCAAGCTACAATTATACATGGCACAATATGTAATCGAAAATCTGAAGGATTAAAGACATGTTGTGTGTCACCTGTCTTTTAGAGCAAGTGCACAGCACCACGGCACCAGCTGTAGTCTGATTAATGTGTATGCATGCTGGACGAAGCCAAGCTACATTTATATTATAGTCAATTAGTGCATGTTAGTGGATTTTATTCAGACTAAATCATTTACATAACATTTTAAAAATGAATTATTGCTTTAGTCAAGATGAAACCAAACTTTTAAAATGCATGTAAATGCACATACTGACTGTTGACCGTTGATCTTTTTTTGTGAACAAACCTATTTCTGTTATCTCTCTTT
Organism: Cirrhinus mrigala; assembly: GCA_036247105.1. Lineage (NCBI taxonomy): Eukaryota > Metazoa > Chordata > Actinopteri > Cypriniformes > Cyprinidae > Cirrhinus > Cirrhinus mrigala. The sequence goes on from CM070013.1 coordinate 24,895,613, forward strand.
TTCTGTTTGCAGCGGTAGTGGTGTGGAGGGATGGTGCCCTTCACAGAATGCTTTGTAGATGAAATCAGGCCAATCAGTAGCATAATGAGAGGTGTAATATGTCCCCTGAGAGAGAAGGAAGGGGAATGGGGGTTTATCATATTGCCAGAGCCTCTATAATCTCTATTAAACTCTATAATCTCTCCATAGATACTCACATATACACTCACACACAGTATCATACCCAACAAATATCGTCTATATTTCATACACTTTTACCTTACTGCATTATTCCTCATTTACTTCCCTTTTCAATCCGTGTCATTCGTGTTCTGCAGTAGAAGTGCATCTATAAGCAGACAATCCTCATGATAATTATTCAATAGCAGTGAAAACACACAGTCTAATTGTAGTCTAGTCCTAATTACACATGGCTTTGTTTTCTAGGAATGCATTTCAAAGGCACATCAAACACTCCGAGTTGGGTGAAAAGTAATATAGCTGGGAACAAATGCAGACCTACTTTAGACCATGTAAATAAATTCATTATTGCTGTATGATAACAAGAAATGGAAAAAATAGAACCAGAAAAAAAAAAAAAAAACAGACAGTTATATGTATGTGAGTCATGCTTATTATCTCTTATCTAGCATGTATTAGCATATGCATGAGATTTTTTTTATATTTCAGTCCAACCAGCTTGCAAGAAATCCCTTATTGACAAGAATAAGAATTCAATATCAGCAGAATTAAAAGTTTCCAGCTTTAATATGGAAATGATGCATTTGAGTCCAATAAAGCAGACCCCTGGATTAATACACAAGCAGTGATGTGCTATTCCTGACACATTTTGATTTGTTCAGGGCTGCATGTACATGTGTGTTCTATGCGTTCCGACAGGTAAAATGCTGTACACATTCAGTAAACGAATACATTAATTGGAGGTGACTCTTTGCTGCGAATGAGGCGATTTTATCATTCAGCATGTGCTTCCGTTTGTTTGACCACCAATAAACTCCTCCTGACCACCCACATGCATAAACAAGTTTTGAATTTTTTTGAATCATTACAAATGTGTGGGACAACCTTACAAATAATACAAAACATCAGACATTGAAACCTTGAAATGTAGCTAAAAAAAATACAATTACAGAAAGGTAATGTTGCAAACAAACACTGTCTCCACCAATAATATTTTGACATTTCTATGCACGATGCCACATTTTTAGACATTTCTAGGAAAGGCACCAAAGTACTTCAGCGGCTGCCTTTCATTTTTTTAAAACCACATAATGTCTGAAGCGACTTAATTGGATTGGGGAAGGCTGTCTATTTCCAGTTTCTCTCTCTTATTCTTGTTATTTTCTACATTCCCTCAGGAACGTGGAATCCACAACATTCACTTTTGTCTGGTGTCTGTCAAAGAATAAACATCAGATATGAAATTGGAAAGAAAAAGTGCATTCCATCACTGGAAGGATGTACTTCGCTCTTATCAGATATTTGCATCTAAATTGGAGTCTTGCTCTGCCTTTGAAAAGAGCACCATATTGAGCGCACACACGCCATGTTTCTGACTGGAACGTAACACGTTGTTAAATGTCCAGTCACGAATGGTTGTTAGCTTTATCCTGGCCATTCATTCTCGAGGAGTATTATGTCCTTTAGCAAGACTTCTCTGATGACATTCACGCCTCGTAAAGTGACCTCTGCAGCCTTTTGAATTTGCAATTTAGTCGTCCATTCTGCCATTTTTCTTTCTATTCTTTCTGTAACCCACCCATAGATAACTTATCAAAACTTTAGTGCGTGACAGAACCTTTCAAGGGAAAAGCTTAATATAACGTATGGCTTAATATAACGTAAATGATGTGTCTTACTCAAATATGTAGTAGAAAGCCAGAGAAATATTAACGTTATTTTAAAAAATCCACATCGTTTTATACATATTTAGGACAATGATTTGATTATGTAAAATGGTTGCACTCTGTGAGCTACTGACGCTATGTTGTTTTAAAAGTAAAATACTGATACGACGCCACATTGCGCCACATTGTGCTGCTTTTGGTTGTAATTTGTCAACGGCAACAAGAGAAGCAATGCAAGTCTTCACTGCTGAAACAGCAGAGAAGAAACGCTAGATGCCATCTTGGCAGGATGTAAACATGCAGGCGCTTGTCATGATGCCGCAGCCACTGAATAAGTTTCTCAGCGTGGATTTCACTCGATATCTGGGACTCCTTGTGGAGAAAAATCGCTGGTACGCTTTTAGGTTCAAGCATACGCTTATATCCATGGCTCTTTCAGTAGGTGTGGTCATCACACCAGTATTTTATTTTTGAGTTTTGTATTCCAAGTTGTGTTGCGGTAAAAATAGCAACAGGTAGCACCAGTAGCTCACCAAGTGCAACCATTTCACGTCATTGAAATATTGGCGCCCCCTATAGTCCAAAATATGCATAAAACGATGGGTATTTTTAAAATAGTGTAAATCTTTCATGGGTTTTCTACTACATATTTCAGTAAGAGACATCATTCCCTTTAAGCTTTTTCGTTGTTTCTTAGATTTATGCGTATGTCTCATTATTATCTTGAAATAGCTTTATCTTATTTTTAAAATCTAAAGATTTCAGTATTTTATCATCCTCAGAAACCTTTTTGTAAGCTAAAAACACTTCTCTAAAAAAATCAACTGTTTTACCATGAAACCTCAAATACTGTTCACACGTCAGACTGTAAGTATTGTAGTTTCCCCCAAAAAATTCATGAACAGACAAAGTGGATGTGTTTTGAAAAGCAACTGCCAAATCCATTCTAACACTTTGGCCACAGACAAATGAAAACACTGTCAATTCAACTGTAAAATTATTTTAGTCAGTGTAATTTAAATGGAAGCAAATGCCGTGGTTCAAGTGGACAGAATGGCATATTTGGCAGCACCTCTGCTCTTCCCCTGATGGAGTTCATTAGAATTTTGTCTTTTACATACATGTGTGTGTATGCATGTGTGTGTGTGTGTAGTGTGTATGTAAGTGTGTGTCTGGTCTTCCTGGTCCAGTCCTTCTTCAGATTGATTCCATCAGCGCTGCCTCTAATCCACTTACTTAATGAAATACATAATTAACATATTATAATTGCAGTAAAGATGGTTTTGACAGAAATCATTTCCCGTATCTAATACCATAGTAATTTAATCTGTTCCCCACTCCCTAACACGACCCCTCCTGATTAAGTTTTGTCCCTTCATTTTTCGATGCACGAAGAGCGTGAGTCAGTGTGTGTGTGTGGATGTGTGCTCTCTCCTCTGCCTAGTTTGTCATGATTATTATTCTCCATTGTCCCTGTCTTTGATTGATTGACAGGGCTGTGGTGTGCACATGGGTCATGTGACCTGGCAGATGGCGGAGAGGAATGAGTGAGCAGTTTCCCTGCTTGTGTGGTCTCATGCTTCTTCTCTTGATATGTTTCATAAACATAGAGTATTACAGCAAGAGCAAAGACATCTAACAAACGAGAGAGAGAGAGAGAGAGAGAGAGAGAGAGAGAGAGAGAGAGAGAGAAAGAGAGAACCTCTTGAGTTTTGCTCTATTCTTGTGCTGTGTTATGAGAGTGAGATAAACCCTGTGTGTTTCATTGGTAACTATAAACTACTCCTCTAACTCTGTCTATGGGCTTTGTGAATACCCAACACACTCTAGTGACAATTTGTAATCATTTGTATAACATGATGAAATGGCAAGATGTTATAAAGTGGGCTTGTAAGAAAAAAGTATGACTTTTATCTTTCTGTACTTTTTTTTTTTTTTTTTTTCACTTTTATAATGGTTAGGTTTGTAACAAAAACAACGACAACAATAATAATACAAATAATAATGTATTGCATTGTAATAATTTAACCAATAGAGCCAACACTTTAAAAAACACAAACATTTTTGGACATTATTCTGTGAATTAAAATTAATACATGCTGCTGCTGCTGCTGATAATAATAATAATAATAATAATAATAATATTGTATTGTAATAATATACATACTATTATGTCATGTCATAATATTAACTCAATGTGTGAGCCAAACACATTAATATTTAATAAATATACATATAAATAAAAATGAATAAATGCTATGGTTGTTGCTGCTGCTGCTGTTTTTTGGTCTTTTTTCATTTGAATAGGGAGAGTATTTGGGGGTTTATAATAATAATAATAATAATAATAATAATAATAATAATAATAATACATTGTTTTTTATGATTAAATAAATAATAATATTTTTGTTTTTTTGGTTTCAGTTGGATAGAGACAGTATTTGGGTTTACAATAATAATTATAATTATAATAATAATACATTGTTTGATAATAATGATTTGATAAATAATACTCATGTTGGTATTTTTCAGTTAGATAGAGAGTATTTGGGGGTTGATAATAATAATAATAATAATAATAATAATAATAATAATAATAATAATAATAATAATAATAATAATAATACATTGTTTGATAATAATGATTTAATAAATAATAATCATTTTGGTAATCTTTCAGTTGAATAGAGACAGTATTTGGGGGTTTATAATAATAATACATAGTTTTTTTTATTATTATTATTAAATAAATAATAATAATCATTTTGGTATTTTTCAGTTGGCTAGAGACAGTATTTGGGGGTTGATAATAATAATAATAATAATAATAATAATAATAATAATAATAATAATAATAATAATAATAATACATTGCTTGGTAATAATGATTTAATAAACAATAATCAGCATTTTGGTATTTTTCAGTTAGATAGAGAGTATTTGGTGGTTGATAATAATAATAATAATAATAATAATAATAATAATAATAATAATAATAATAATAATAATAATAATAAATTTACCAATAAATAATAATGATTATGGTCTTTTTACACTTAGATAGAGAAAGTATTTGGGGGTTGATGACAACAACAACAACAACAACAACAACAACAACAACAATAATAATAATAATAATAATAATAATAATAATAATAATAATAATAATAATAATAATAATACTACATTGCTTGGTAATAATGATTTAATAAACAATAATCAGCATTTTGGTATTTTTCAGTTAGATAGAGAGTATTTGGTGGTTGATAATAATAATAATAATAATAATAATAATAATAATAATAATAATAATAATAATAATAATAATAATAATAATAATAATAAATTTACCAATAAATAATAATGATTATGGTCTTTTTACACTTAGATAGAGAAAGTATTTGGGGGTTGATGACAACAACAACAACAACAACAACAACAACAACAACAATAATAATAATAATAATAATAATAATAATAATAATAATAATAACAATAACAATAACAATAATAATAATAATAATAATAATAATAATAATAATAATAAATTGTTTGATAATAATGATTTAATAAATAATAATAATCATTTTAGTATTTTTTCAGTTGGATAAAGACAGCATTTGGTAGTTGAGATAATAATAATAATAATAATAATAATAATAATAATAATAATAATAATAATAATAATCATTTAGGTATTTTTTTCAGTTGGATAGAGACAGTATTTGGTGGTTGATATAATAATAATAATAATAATAATAATAATAATAATAATAATAAAGCATCAACAGCACTGATAGTTGACAAGACTGTGGATGCTGCAGTGTATTTGTATTGGAGCAGCTGCTGCGGTGTATTGTAGAGATGCCAGAGTTCAGGCAGAGAATGGGCTTAAATCTTAAAGCACAGATAGAGTAACAATGAGTGATTATTGCTCTAAAGAGCCGCAGGCTCCAGGGATGTCTGTAATGCCATTACCCTCTACATCATCTATCCCGGCCAATAGGCAACTGACCCCACACTGCCCCTAGGTCACAGCGAGTTCAGGAGGTGGAAGAGCTGAGGTGTGAGGTAACACTCTCATAACACCAGTCCTCCGCTTTCCTTCTCCCATAAACACATACAACACAAACACACCCCTCACATACTTCACCGGCCTCAGACATCAGCATCAGCATAAGGTCCAGCCAGCAACCTGAGACGCATGATGAAATGTTGGCCTGTTGATCAAAAGGCCTGTTCTCATCTCCTCTTCATTGCACGTTTGACGGAGACTGAATGCAGTCAATAATGACATTAATCTAATCCAGTAAGGCACCAGACATGCATTAGTTACTCTTATGGAGATGCAGAACAAAAGCAGGGGACTGATAGATGGAGGGGTGGATCCGGCTCCGTGCATGTGCACCGCTGAAACTGGAGACTTTGCCGAAGAAAACGGCGAGGGAGGAGGGGGAAAAGACTGTGTGAATGTGTGCATGTTGGTGAAAGAAAAAGAGCAAGAGGTGGAGGGACCCAGAAAGAAAGAAAGAGAGAGAGAACATGTGAGAGAGAAAAAGCAAGAGAGATTGTGTTGAGTAATGAGCACTGTGCTCCCAGAACAATCACGCTCTCCATTTTGTAGTGTGTTTTCACCTGATGTATTGTCTCTGTTGAGGGAGGCCTTGTAATAAGACCATTTGGGCCCCTCATTTGTGCGCATTAGAGGCAAATATCTTACAGTGCCCTTAAAAGAGCCTGGAGGCCTGGAGAAACAGCAGTCCTGATGTGCATTTGGAGCAGGTGACGTAAGGAGAACGGTC